>CM076672.1:194442752-194867752 GCA_038501925.1 Xenopus petersii
TTGGGTTGCGGGCCGCATCGGGGGTGCAGAGGCACGGGCCCTGGGCCCCTGGTAGTTCCGCCAATGGCTACAGCCAGACGGTTAAGAGAGTGTACGGTGACATTTTTTTTTAATTGCAAAAAACCCCATGGGCCCCTGACCACTATGGGCCCCTAGGCTATAGCCTAGGATAGCCTAGGCATTAATCCGCCCCTGAGTGAGAGAGGCGGCTAAAGCTACTCACCCCCGCTGCTGCTGCCGCTATTCTCCTCCCCGAAAGCGGGCGGCCCAGCGTTACTATCAGCTCCATACTGAGGGCTTTTCTCTCCCCAGTGAAGGTTGCGGCTGCCCGGGATATCAGGAGGAGAGGTTACCCACTGCTGTGACAGGTCCCCGGAGTAACTCAATGACCTTGCGGGGAAACTGGGCTGATAAGGCGGCACGTCTCCATCTCCTCTGCCCCACGACGTCCCGCGGTATTCTAGGCCGTCAAACCAATCGGGCCGCCGTGGCTGCATGCTGCTCATCGTCCCTCGCTTCCCGACCCCCCAGCGCCAGGACCTTAGCTGTCAAAACAGTACGGGCGCAGTACGTCACTACACGGCTTCCTAGAAGGGAAATATGGCTGTAACGTTACACGGCCGCGAGGTTCATGCCGGGAAATGCAGTCCATAATATCAGCCTATAATATAATCAGGTTGCAAAGTAATAATAACAAAAAAAAAAAAAAAGGAAGACTCAATTGGCAAGCGTATTGACCAACCACATTCAGCTTCCGGAAAGGTGTTGCCCAAATAGCTTTAGCTTATTGGCTGGAGGGGCAGCGACAGCTCTGTACGCACATTGTGGAGCGTCTGTTTCCATAGCAACTATAAGAGAGACTGTGCAGCCCATTCCTGGTAAGATACTGTCCTCAATTTTATCCCAATCCCACGGATCATTTTCGGGACCTTTGAACAAAAGCCGCTTGTCATACTTCACTGTTTATCCTGCTTCGCTAACAGCTCTGATGATAGCGCACATATGAGGCAAAGAGAACAGGGAGATTCAAGTAATTGTTAAGTCGCCCATTGTACATAAAAGAGGGAATAATAAAGGCTTTGATATAAAAGAGGTGCAGGAAGGCAGAGGAAAAGGATGGGATAAAGCAGAAGGATAAATAAGGGTTAAACGGGTGGTTCACCTTTGAGTTAACTTTTAGTTGTTTAAAGAATGTCCAATTCAAAGCAACTTCTCAATTGGTCTTCATTATTTTCTTATAGTTGTATTACTTCTTCTTCTGACTCTTTCCAGCTTTCAAAGGGGGGTCACTGACCCCATTGAAAAAACAAATGCTCTGTAAGGCCAAAAATGTATTGTTATTGCTACTTTTTATTACTCATCTTTCTATTCAGGCCTCTCCTATTCATAATCCAGCCTCTTATTCAAATCAGTGCATGTTGCAATGGTATTTTGGACCCTAGCAACTAGATTGCTGAAGCTGCAAACTGGAGAGCTGCTGGATAAAAAAGCTAAATAATTAAAAAAAAACACAAATAATAAAAAAAAATGAAAACCAATTACAAATTGTCTCAGAATATCACTCTCTACATCATACTAAAAGTTCACCAAAAGGTTAAGATAACTTTTAGTATGCTATAGAATGGCCAATTCTAAGCAACGTTTAAATGGGTCTTCATTATTTATTTTTAATAGTTTTTTAAATATTTGCCTTTTTCTTCTGATTCCAGCCTTCAAATGATGGTCACTGATCCCAACTAAAATCAAATGCTCTGTAAGCCTACCAATTTACTAGGGATGCACCGAATCCAGGATTTGGTTCAGGATTAGGCCAGGATTCAGCCTTTTTCAGCAGGATTTGGCCAAATCCTTCTGCTAGGCCGAACCGAATATGAATCCTAATTTACATATGATAACAAATTAAGATTTGGTTAGTTATTCGGCCGAATCTTTCACAAAGGATTCGGGGGTTCGCTGGAATCCAAAAAAGTGGATTCCGTGCATCCCTACAATTTTATTATTATTGCTTCTTTTTATTAGTGATCTTTCTATTTAGGCCCTCTTCTGTTCATATTCCAGTCTCTTATTCAAATCAACACATGGTTGCTTGGGTAATTTGGACCCTAGCAACCAGATTGAAACAGAAGAACTGCTGAATAAAAAAGCCAAATAGCTAAAAAAACACCAATAATAAAACATAAAAACTAATTGCAAATTGTTTCACTCTCTATATCACACTAAAAGATCATTTAAATGTGAACAACCCTTTTAAATAAAAGGGGAAGAGGAAAAATTAAAGGGATTAAAAATGGGAAAGGAGTATGGGCGCAAGAGGAGAAAAACATGAGAGAAAGCCAGAAATCATTTAAATGTTTTAAGTAGAAATGGGGTTATGGGAAAGAAGCTCAGGAGAACTTATAGGAGTATGAAGAAAGAAACACAAGCTTTCACAAACATAGAAAGACTGAACATGGCTACAGTGTCATATTGAGGCTTATGGGCCATGGGGTCCACAGCTCCATCCCCTCAAGTGGAAAAGTAGGAGGGGGTCCTGAATGGGGATCACAGACTTGAGGGGCCCCTGTAATTGGTCTGGAACAAGCACTGAGGGCCACAGGATGGGTCACGGGCCCTTACTGGACCCCCTATGTATTTACAGGCATAACTTCCAGCTAGTTAAGCCACTGAGTACAGGATAAGAAGTGAAGTTATATGTGAGCGCTGGAGGAGAATACATTACAGAACAGTTATAACAGACCAAGTGGCATGTGGGGCATGTTTGTAACATTAGATGTGGGTATTGCCACATTTTTGTTCAAGTTTTAAACAGTTGTGATCCTAAAATATCCTAGAAAAACATTTTATGTTCAAAAAGGGAAAAAAAAGGAAATAAAAATGGGTATGAGGAAAAATTTTGGAGAAGCGCCTGTCTAAAAGTACATACCTCCCAACATTTGAAAAATAGAAAGAGGAACAAAAATCTCACGCTACCTGTATTATTGATTATTGCCAATTCATTGTTTTTGTCAGTTGCCTCAACCAAGGATTTTTGGGGGCCTAGAAATGTTTTCATGCTGGGGGCCCAGCTTCCCACTGATGAAACAAACCCACCCTAACTTGTTTCTGTTTTCTGGTCAAACAAAGATAAATTCACAATATTCCAACACTAGATGGCAGTGGCTAACCTTAAATCTGTTTCAACAAGCAGGTAAAAAAAATATAGCTTTTCTTCATTACATTGTAATTTAATGAGGACAATTGTAGCAGGATGCTTTATCTTGTCTAAGTAATTTTAGCACAACTACTTGCTTTGTATTGTTTCTATCACATGTCACATTTAAAGGAAACAACATCTATCATCCTGAACTTTGTACTGCACTCTAAATTAAAAACATGTCTTTTAAATCTAAGTTATTATGGCCAGACGTCTCAGGTTATAGGTCTCTGCTAAAGTACACAATGGTACTTAAAATGGCATTTTTTGTTTTGATTCTCCAGTGGCACATACTACTAGAAAAGTCTATTTTTATAAGTATGGTTTATTTAGATGAAGCAGAGTTTTACACAAGGGGTGTTTTATGTAATATATTTTTACCTCTGCCTTTGACTTACAGTATACATAACCTCAGCAGGTCTGAGATGGCGGATTTTTGGTTTCTGAAGTTTTGCTACATCAGGCTTTAATAAATATCAATAGATTAGAGTTTTTAAAAAAGAAAAATGAAAAATTAGGGGTTTGACCCAAAAAACCAGACATGCAAGCCAGCATACAATACACACCTAATAGCCATAAGGTATATATATATTTTTTCATAGTGTGTACTATAATGATTATAATAATAATAATAATAATAATTATATTAATTTTTAAATTGTGATACTTCTGCTGGTAGAAGCTGCCCCTGTTGTCTGTCAACTGCTATGGCCTCACTGCCAGCTTTTACCTGCGGTGTCTTAACACGGTCAACTAAAATTATTTTACTTTTTTCTTTGAATCCACCCATAAACAGTAAATACAAATAGACATGTATTTTATGTTAAGATACAAGGAACCATGCCAGATGCACTTTAAAGACTATGAAGTACTTCCGAGTTCTATGGAAAAATCACAATTTACTAAACTGTCAGCTTCAGAATATTCTGCATGCTCAGAAAGCCTTAAGTTCCTTACTACCTAACATTTATCTGTTCACCAAGTTGGCAAATGTCACTTGAAATAGCTATTTCTTGAAGCATATCAAATCTCATCTCAGCCAGTGGTTACTATAATTAATTTATTCCATACCAATAAATCATTAGCACCACCAAATCGGTCACACGTACATGTAGCAAATCTGAATTTGGATCTGTATGAACGAACCCTTTGAAATCAAAGTCTCTGCTAAGAGAACACAATGGGGAGCATTTATCAACACTGGGCACATTTGCCCATGGGCAGTAACCCATAGCAACCAATCAGTGCTTGGCTTTTTTCAGGCAGATGCAGGTAGAACAATGAATGCAACAATCTGATTGGTTGCTATGGGTAATTGCCCATGGGTAAATTTGCCAGTGTTGATAAATGACCGCCTCTGTTCTTCGGTTGCTTGGTACAAGACCATCTCCCTGGACATACTGGGCCTCATTTATCAACACTGGGCAATTACCCATAGCAACCAATCACTGATTAGCTTTTTAATGCCAGCTTTAAGTAGAACAATAAATGCAACAATTTGATTGGTTGCCATGGGTTACTGTCCATGGGTAAAATTGCCCAGTGTTGAGAAATGACCCCACCCCCCTGTGAAAGAGTAATCATAGAATTCCAGACAATATAAATCAGAGATAGATACAATATCCAAAAAACATTAAAGGGCAGATATATTAAGGGTCGAATTGAAAATTCAAATTTTTGATTTTTTTTTGTATGGTCAAAACTCTCATATTCGAATTGGGAATTATCCAAACTCAATTCGAATTTTAATTTTGAGATTTATCAAACTCTGGACTTTAAAAATTCAAATTCAACTATTTGCCACCTAAAACCTGCAGAGTCCATGTATAAGTCAATGGGAGAGGTCCAGGGACCAATTTGGACGTTAGTAGCCTTCCTGACGTTCACGTTTTTTTCGGAGAAAAAAACTAGTTTCGAGTCTAGTCGAGTTTGTCTAGTCGAATTTGATTAAAAAAAAAGCAAATCCCTATTATGTTTATTTGCTTTTTATGCCATGTATCTGACTGGTCATGTTCACATTATTTTTGCTACTCTGCACTCCTGCTTTAAGTATTGTAATTTCTATTTATATAATATAGTGATCAAATATTATGGCACATACAAGAAACAGTAGGAGAATGTTTCCTTATTGCATACAATGTTTTTTTCAAGTTTAATGGCAATATGTATCCTATCTGTGTATGGAGAGAATTACAATTTTGATTAAATGTTGGAATCTCTGCACAGTTTTCTAAAAAAAATGTGACTTTGTAGGATACTGTTTCTTGACAATACCCAGTTTATATGTATAGGAAAAAGTAGTGTTGACAAGCAGTTGTTATACATGTACACTTATCACCACTAGATACTGTACATGTGATGTTTATTTTTACAGAGTAGGCCCTATATGTGGAAATGCCAGTTGTCAAGATACCAGTTGTGCAGAAGTTTGGCATAATTTCAACAAAATATCACCATGCTCTCCAGCAAAGGCTCCTGCAAAGTTCTACAGTACCTGAACAGAAACACAGACCTCACAGGTACACATTTTTTTCATATTTTTGGTGACTGTTGATTGCATGAAGTTGTCTTTCCTACTATTTTATAATACTATAAAACACCTCAGAAGTCATTTTTCTGTATGTTGCAAGACTTATAAGACTGTATGTTATAAGACTTAGCAGCTTGATATATAAACCTGAGGGCATCTAAGCTTCTGCACCCACAATTATTTTAGTGAAACACCTTTTTATTCTTTTCTTTTTTTATAGCAGAAGGAGTTGGAAAGCCTACTGTGATCTACAGAGCTATATAACCTCAGTGTTACATTTTCTCTATGAATTTACCTAATGCAAATGCAGATTGGATTTTTATTTATTTTCTAGTGATTATAATTGCTAACCTCAGACTCAAGGACACTGCCCCTTGTTGCTGAAACATGTATCACGTGGGGTATTATTCAAGTTCTGTTTCCTGCCCCTGGAATCCTTGCAGCCCTGGGCTGTTCTTATAGCAAGGCCAAACTCAGTTGTGGTATTCCCTAAAATAGTACATAGGGTCGGTGCTTTTGTTTAGTGAAGAAGAGTGCTGTCCCAGGTCTGAAGTTGGCATCGTAATCACTCATGTACCTATCAAATTGGTATGTCCATAGTAATAAACTTTTCAGCTACAACTTTCACCTTCTACAGTACTGATTTCTCTGCACTTTACAGTACCGCTAGGCAGTAAGGCACAGGCTATTGCAAGCACCTAAAGAGTATTGGCTATCATCTATGATTGTAGTATTCCATAATTATTGCTATTGTGTTTGTGTGAGGAACTTACCTGGTGGTCTAGTGGGGGGACGGCAGGGACACTTGCCGCCCCCTCGGCGGGGACGCCCGCCGCAACGAACGGCTTCAGTTAGGCCGCAGGCGCCGGCATCTTAGGCACGCGCGGTGCGCTCTTGGATAAATTAAAGGCGCGCTGACGTAGTGACGTCAGCGCGCAGTGGCGCGAAATTTAAACACTATTTAAAGCCCATTAGGGCTGTGGGACCTTGCCCGTGATAGGTTTATACCTGGTGCTTTTGAGCTTCTTGCTATCTTGTATCCTGAACCTGTTTGATTCCTGTTGTGACCCCTGCCTGGCTTTTGACTATTCTGACCTCTGGATCCTTAACCTCGCCTGTATACCGACTACCCCTTCTACTGAATCCCTTCTGATTGACTTCCTGGTTTGACCCTTGCCTGCCTGATAACGTATTCTCTGCCTGCCTCGACCCGGCCTGATTTGACTACCCTTTTGGTTAACGCCTTGTACTACGATCTTCTATCCAAAGACTTTGCTTTGCAGTCGTGCCCCTCTGCCTATCCAGAACCCTCATCTTGCACCTCTCGTTTAAGTCCAGGTGGCATCCAAGTAAGCCGAGGGCTCCTCCCGAGGCCCAAAGGCGGTCACACTACTGGTGAAGCACGAGCCGAGACCAGGGTGCCTGGTGTTTGTTCTGGTGTTGGGTGCCGACCGTGACAGTTTGCCAAGCAAAATTAACTTTGTTTACACAACATAAATTATTTTAATCTTGTTTCCTTCAGTCATGGAATTTTAAATCACAGCAAGCAGGCAACAGACATTTTTTTTGAACACTGTTATTAAGACAACCTTTGCATCATGCCAAAATCTTGTTTATGTGCCAGAATGAAGGACCTGGTTGACGTCCATGCACTAGCTACACAATTACACAGTAAATAGGCATAATGTGCAACGACATCTTGGAAGTACAGAATAGAGAGTGAAATTAATTATCTGCCCTACCAATATGCCTAAGGCATAGAGTTGGGGCAGGCAATATATGATTGTCAGCTGAAATCTGTGTGTATAACAGGTGTTTTTTTTTAATAAAAAAAAATTGGATCTTGCGTTTAATTTGAAAAGGACATTTATTATACAGCTTTTATGTCTGGATGGCAGGTCCTCTTAATGCACTTTCTTTAGTTTTCTTTATCATGTAGGGAGAAGTAGAAGTTCCACTGGAAATGTTACATTCTGTTGAATGCCAAATAAAAATGTGTTTTAGTGTTTACTTGTGCTTCTCCAAGAAAACATTAAAAAAAAGACACTAGTAAGGCAATTAATTATTTTAAAGATGTTATATTTAACACTAAAACCAGTAAGAAGAAAAAGGATATTTCAAAGGCCAACAGATTCAATGACAAGTTAATTCTTTTTTTCACCAAGGGATTTTCTTCTTTTCTACTACTTAGGAGAAATCAATACAGGATTACATTTATAGTCAGTAAGTGACATTTAAAAATCATTGCTCTTCTTGTGATCTTTATTTTGAAGACCTTTGGAAATCACAGAGGATTTCATCAAACAGTTTAACAGTGCAGAAGATTCAGAGGAGAAAGAACGCATGCTGGATACCGCTAGAAAAATTCTTCTTAGATGCAAGGTATTTAAAACCATATTGTGTTTTCCTAGCAATGCATAAATCATGTTCATCCTAACCTAAGCAAATGTTACCATTGTCTTATTCAAACAGGTAAAAAATAATCACATCCAGCATTAATGTGACCCTCCTAGGGTAAAGTTTTATGGGGTGTCCTGTTATTCATACAGTATTTGCTTTATGTTTAGCTGTTAGTAACAATGTTAAAAAACAAAAAGGGAGGACTCTAATTTCACTTTAGGAAAACATGGTGGCATGCTCTTGCTTTTTGTACTTTCTAATTGAGAAACATCTTTTAAAATAATTAGAATTTATTGTAAACTTTTTGGAAAAGGTTAAGGATATTTTAACTAAAAGTATCTGTTATTAATTTGATCATTGATTTCATTTATGGTTATAGAAGTAAATGTTTAAGACTAACTTACTTATTTTTAAATACAGTGCTCTCTCTTTATATCCCTCTTTAAACTATAAAACTTTCTCACTGCCAGGTAAATACTCCTTACAAATTTGTATTAAATTATGTTTGTTTAAATTATTTATCACCCTTTTTTTTAATTAATAGGAAACCCCTATTCAAAATGACAAATTTGGCCTGTCTTTCATAAAGGATGTATATGAATAGAATACTTGGATTTGTGAAACATGGACAGATTTATCAAACTTTTTTTTTTTCATTAAGGTTGGACAAAAAAGTGCAGTTAAAAATAATTATATTTTTTTGGCAATTTTTTTCTTGATCGGTATCATATTTATGGAGAAATGTAAAAAAATTGCTCCATTCAGTTTTACAAATTCTACTGTTTAAAAGAACTAAAAACAAAATATGTTCAATGTTAAAAACACATCTTCCTTTAAATAGAAGCTCGATAGGTTTTAACTGATCTTTAAATCTTTTCAATTGATAAATCATGAGAATTTGAGTCTGGAAACTTGAATTTGAAAAGATTAGATTATGCATCCAGACCCTAGATTTAAATACTAAGTTTGTTCTCTGAAGACCATTGCCCGAATATTTCTCCTGTCACAAAAAATGTTTTAATTTTTTTGCCCATGCTTCATGTATGCAAATTAGTGTCTATGTTAAATCAACTGTCTCAAACACTATGGGGTAGACTGATCAACATTTGAATATGATTTTTACAGCAATTTGTGTTTTTTGATGCAAAATTCAAAAATTAATGAGATTTCTCAATCACAGTTCATATAGATGTCAGTAGGATTTGTATTAGCAAAATTCAAGTTATTATTAAATTCGGGTTTTCCAGATTAATTTGAAATTTGCTATAATTTAACACTATTGAGTTTTTAAATAAATAAGAGAACAATCGAGGTTTTCACGTTTTTTGTGTTTTTTCAAACTGGAAAAATATATTTATTAAAGGGGTTGCTTCCTTTCCAAACACTTTTGTAATTTCATCTTTTTTTCGGATTTTTTCAATCGCTCTGCATGTTTTATTTTTGACTGTTTTAATAAAATTTAATTTTAAAGGGATTACAGGGATTCTGTTATGATTTTTATGGTTTACTTTTCATTTCTAAATTACACTGTTTACATTGCAAATAATCCATTTCAAATCTTATTTGTGAACCAGCAATTTTTTTTATTAAATATTGGTGTGGAGGCCACCATCTCAGTGCTTTGTGTCTGATTCTGAGATTTGAGAAGGAGCCAGCACTTCAGGACGAAACTGCTCTAAAACCGCTATTGTTTGTCCCCTTCTCATTTTATTTTACCATTACTCAAGTCATGCTCCCTATCCCCACCTAGTGGTAGACATGAGACTGTCAATCCAACTTGCAGTTTAGCAGTAATGAGTGACTGAAGTTTATCAGAGCACAAGCCAGATGGTTTGGGGGCACCTGGGAAATGGACATCATGGGGGTTATTTATCAAAAGTCGAGTTTTTTCTACCTCAAATAAACTCACAACTCGAATGTTTGCGATTTGATCGGGTTATCGGCTAAAAAACCTTGAACTGATCGAGCTTTTGAGCAAAAACCACTGTAAGAATCCCGAAAATCATGAAGGCAAAAAGCATCGTCAAATGGTTCAAAGGACCTCTGCTATTGACTTCAATGTGACCGCGACAGGTTTTAGCTGGAGTATTTTCGGATCTGGGCTTTTAGCAGATTCAGGCATAATAAATCTTGAAAAATTCAAGTTTTTTTATCATGAAAAAACTTAGTTTTTAGTGAAACTACCCTTGAAAAACTCAAATTTCTTGGGAAAACGCAACTCGACCTTTAATAACCCCTCCATGTCTACCCATGCCAAATTTCAAAATTAAATATAAAAAAATCTGTTTGCTCTTTTAAAGGAGAAGGAAACCCCCTAGGCGCAAAATCCCTCCCCTCCCCTATGTTGCCCCCCCTCCCCCCCCGGCCTACGTGTCCCTCCGGGCAAATGCCCCTAACTTGTTACTCTTCCCTCTGCACAGGTCCTGTACACAGAGTTCACAGGTGCCATCTTCTCCCGAGTGGTCTTCTTCCTGGATTAATCGGCATCTTCCGGCACATGCGCAGTAGGAGCATTAACCGTCACGGATCTACTGCGCATGCGCCGAAAGTCATGACATTGGAAAACTTTGTGACTTTTGGCGCATGCGCAGTAGATCTCTACCGGTAAATGCCCCTACTGCGCATGCGCCAAAAACGCCAGTCAAAGCAGGAAGAAGACCGCTCGGGAGAAGATGGCGCCTGTGAACTGCATGGACAGGACCTGCGCAGAGGGATGAGTAACAAGTTAGGGACATTTGCCCGGGGGGACAGGTAGGCCAGGGGGGAGGAGGGAAGGGGAGCAACACAGGGGAGGGCTTTTGCACCGAGGGGGTTTCCTTCTCCTTTAAAAAATGGATTTCAGTACAGAATTCTGCTGGAACAGCATTATTAACTGATGTATTGTGAAACAAACATGTTTTCCCACGACAGAATCCCTTTAAAGGAGAAGGAAAGTTGTTAACCACTTGGGGGTGCCAAATGTTAGGCACCCCCAAGTGAATGTATTCACTTACCTGAAACCGGTGCTCCTATCAGAAGAAAACTGCACTGGCCTGGGGTTATTTCAGCGAGCACCACACAGCGATCCTCTTCCAGCTTCTTCTGTCTTCTTGCGGCTGCACATAAACATATTCTTCCTTAAAATACCTAATACTGACCTTTCACTTAATGTTTTCATTTTTAGAGAAGATCAAAAATTAATCCAAAGGGTTCTGGGAATCATGTGGATCTGCATCTTGCATGGACAGAACTGATTTTGCTGGCCCAGTGCAAGGGCAATATTGAAGAAGGTAGTCAATACATTTTCTTTAAATAATAATACTTTTGTACAGTTTTGGTTCCATATTGGATCCAGGAAACTATGTAGGTACATTATTAACAATTATGTGTGTATTTTGTGCAGCTTCTACTCCTAATGAAACTTTGAGCTTTATCGGGCTACCGCTATTGAACAGTTAAATAATTTCTGCTATTTTATCTGCTTCCAAAGTATCTCTCTTGTGGAACTTTTGTTTTCCACTATGAAAAGGTACATGGACCACCATTTGTGATTTTTATGTATTTTATACAATTTATAGTATAGTTTGATGTTTGAAGGCAACAACAGTGATATCTTTACAACACCACCCTGTGGCTAGTTATTTGCACTGCATAAGATGTAATATAAGTTTTTTTATAATATAAGTTTTATTTTGTTTTTTTTTTTTGTTTTTTTTGTTTTTTTGTTTTTTTCAGTTTCAAAAGAGCTTTATTGGAAATTAGCAGAGATACAAAAGCTGTAACCGTAGTAACAGCACCAAGCCGCATATGTCTTAAACAGTAGTGCAAACATCTACATTGTCACATACAAGGTTGTTGGTGGTAAGAGTTTGCAGAATAACAAACTTACACGTGCGGGTCAACAGTGTTTCATAACAGAACAGCTAGGGCTCCGTATACTCCAAAACAGAAGGAGACAGACATAAACGAAACAACAGTAAAAATGTAAGTAGGAAAGAAGGTGGGGGTGAGGGGGAAAAAGGAGAAAAGAGAGGGGGTGCAGCGGGGTGGTACTGAGTCCACAACTCAGGAAAGGTAGGATTTATAAAGTTCCGTTTCCTTAAATAAGAACCATCTCATCCAGGTAGTAGAGAATTTCGCGAATTGATCAGGGGTATGGGATGACATTTCCTCGAATCTGCAAATTTCCGTAATTTTGTTAAGCCAATCTTTAATGGTAGGCACATATGTCGTTTTCCAGTGTAGTGGTATCAATATTTTAGCGGCATTAAGCAGTTGGGGCTCTAGACCCGAATTAAAAACCGAGTTTTATTTTGTTTTAATCGATTGGTAAGGTATTTTATTTCACAGCATATTTTATCTGCTTTTTAGAGGCTATTGATATCTTGCTTATTTCGATGGATCAAGTGAACTTTAATCAAGAAAACATTTCTTTGTTGTTCTTCATGGCGGAATCCATTCTCTATAGAATTTGTTGTGATGTTGCCCAGAAACCATGTCTGTGTTCAAGTGATGTTAAGCTTTCAAAGGTATGGCAAATTGCACTTTATAATACTCTTCAACTAAACTTGTTTTCTATAACTTTAGTCTTAATTTGATTCACAAATAATAATTAAACAAATCATTAAGTGGTGGCTAAGTTTATGTAATTTACAATTTTATATAGTTAAAAGCAGGTGCATGTTTCGATTATATAAAAGTCTTGCTAACCATGCAGGTTTTAACCTCTTTCTTATAGTGCGCTAAAAAATCTACTACTCTATTATTTTTGAATTGTGGTATGCAGTTGAAGACTTTTTAAATTTACAGTGCATCTGTGGATTTTAGAATCCAATATTTGGTTTGGGATACAACAGAATTCCACCACTTTTTTGTAGGTTTAGATTATGCCAAAAGTAGTGTTCTCCTTAGGTCCTTTTAACTGGGCACTTTATTAAAAGAAGATGCCTGGCTCTGCTGCCATATTGCTGCTGGTTCTCACTCACATACTCTCACAGAGGCTATAAAACGTATTTCTCTGAGTCTTTTTTGTCAATCCATGCTCAGTCTACAGCAGACACATATCCCACCTGTAATTTTTAAAGTCAGATTTCAACATTAGTGAAAAAATATAGCAAAGAGACTGGTATGTAGCAAAAAGAGAAGCACATAAACTGGAAAAAGAGTGTGAGAAAGAAGTGGGAAAAGGGGTGAAAAGGAGTAAGAGACAATAAAGAAAGGAGAATGAGAAGGAACAAATAAAAACAGAAAAGGTAGAATAGTAGAACACTCAGAAGAGAAGAAAAATGTAAATTCGGTTTGGAATTAAGGGAGTCTTGTAATTAAATGGGCTTTGTATCTTTATAGGTGTGCTCAAATTTGAATATGCAAGCTAGGACAAGATTCTGTTTACTAATCAGTTACAGTTTTGTAGACAATTCAAATTTTGATTACATTTGATTTGGTGTACTCTTTTGGAGGCCTTCTTTCCCCTTTTTCTGGCCTAGATGCCTCTATATATTGTATGCATTAAGAAATATCAGTTGATGTTAATGCAGAAGGTACGGGTGACAGCTAGGGTTGCCACGTGGTCGGTATTTTACCGGCCTGGTCGGTAAAAATGATGGTTGATCCCAATGTTATTAATAGGGGAAAAAGGATAAATATATAGGAAGGCCAGTATTTTTTTCCAGAAAAGGTGGCAACCCTAGTGACAGCAAACATGCATACTCAAATTAGACAAATTAGAGGACTAGTTGTCAAATTAATAGAGACAAGACATATTAGGCATAATTTTGAGCTAAAACAAGCAGACTGCACACATTTTTATTTTTTTTACCCACAATGATACGTTTCCACATAATGCCAGTTTAATAGCAATTGTGAGGTGGCATAATTTACAAGAAGGGAGGTGTTGTCCAAGTAGTACCAAGCTCAACTATACCATTTAATGCAAGATAATTTAATGAATAGGATTTGTTTTCTACGCAACTGACTGTGGCAAACTTGCACGATTGTAATTGCACCTGGCAGCAATAAATGACCCATATTAGATTTCTGGATATGACTAATGAAATTTACAGATGCACTTATTTACTGGTAACTGCTAGCCTATGTACTGGATATTTATACAGGTATGGTATCCATAATCCAGAAACCCGTTATCCAGAAAGCTCTGAATTAAAGCCATCTCCCATAGGCACAATTTTATCCAAATAATAACATTTTTTAAAAATGATTTCCTTTTTCTCTGTAATTACAGCCCCGGGGGACCCCCAATGCTCCAGTCCGGGGGCCTAATTATCTTGCTGTATTAAAAGTGAATCATTACTGGTGATGTCAGTACCGTATATACTCGAGTATAAGCCGAGTTTTTCAGCCCCCAAAATATGCTGAAAAACGCTACCTCGGCTTATACTCGGGTCAAACGCAAAAACGGTCGCCTAAGAATAGTCGCCGGCGTCCAAGAATAGTCGCCGGCGTCCAAGAATAGTCTCCAAGAATATTCGCTGGCGTCCAAGAATGATCGGCGGCATCCAAAAACGAGACGACGGCACCTCCAACGGGAGCAGAAACCCTCAATTTTTTGATTGAAACTTACCAGAAGCTGCTGCATTTCTCATCCTTGGTTTATACTCGAGTCAATAAGCTTTCCCAATTTTTGGAGGAAAAATTAGGTACCTCGGCTTATACTCGGGATGGCTTATACTCGAGTATATACGGTAATTAGATTTCAACAGTTAGAAAACAAAAGCAAAGATCTGATTGGTTGCTATGAGCAAGATGACTGGTAATGTTTCACTCCCCTTTTTACAAAGTATGATAAATAGACCGCTTGTATGGTAATTACTGGTTTAGTAAAGAAACTGTTGATCACTAGTGATGGACGAATCCCTGCGATTCGCCGCAGGCGAATACATTTGCGAAACCCCAGCGAAAATTTGTGAAACCGACGTGGAAATTTGCTGGAGTCAAAAAATTTGGACGCCGGCATCCGTTCTTTTTGAAGCTGGTGCATTTTTGCCAGCATCCAAAAAATGGTTTGACGCTGGTGCCATTTTGCAAAATTTTTGCTGAAAATGTTTTCGCCCATCACTATTCATCACATGCAAAGTTGGATTGGTGCATGAGTTATAATGTTATGTCTGCCTATTAGTAGGTTTATTTACTGTTGGCTGATGAATTTATTTACTAACAGTGTGTGTTTTGATGCACATTTAGGGGCAAATTCACTAAGATTTGTAGTTGCGCCAGGCGTAACTTCGCCGCACTTCGCCAGGCGTAGTTTCGCTAGCGCACCGCAAATTCACTAAAATCCGAAGTTGCGCTCAGGGTTAGCGTAAGGTTGCGAAGTTGCGCTAGCTTTGATTCGCTAAGCAAAGCGAAGTTACGCTAGCAATGGTTAATTTGCATACGGCGCGAAATTCAAATTTCAATGGAGGAATATGTAGCAGCACTACAAATGCCTGGGAAACCTTCAAAACATTGAATAAAATTTTTATTTTGCCCTACACATGTGCCCACTGTGTAGTTAAGTTGCCATGAGTTAGGAAATGTAGGGGGGAAGGAGGGGAGCCCCAAAAATGTTTTCGATCTTTTTCAGCCTATCACCCATAATATAGAAAAACGCCAGCGTTTTTTCGGACTTAGAAAAAATTTGAACTTTTTTTGAAGCAATCCATATCTACTATATTGCGCTTCGCCTGGTCTGAGGTGGCGAAGGAAGTCTAGCGTAAAAGGTAGCGTTCAGTACAATGCGCGCGTTAGTGAATTTACGTAGTTACGTCCGTTGCGCAAATTCGCCAGGCGTAAGGGTGCGAAGTAACATTAGCGAATGTACGCCAGCGTTCATTAGTGAATTTGCGAAGTAACTAAAATGACCAACGCTAGCGAATTGACGCTAGCGTTAAGCGCTTCGGCGCTTAGTGAATTTGCCCCCTAGATTCATGAATTGTACCTTACAGAGTTTTTCTACAAGAAATGCATTTAAAATAGGAATTGCATGAAAATATGAAAAGGCAACTTATTCTGGTTGTTATTCATGGTTGTTATTCTGTTATTCTTGTTTTTATTGTCAACAGCTTGGATTTCTGACATTTTTAAGACTTTATGTATTTTATCTCCTGGGACAACTTGAACCTTATGATGAGCAGAAAGAGCGCCTTTCCACATACCTACAAGGTAGGAACAGAAAAAATATTTGATAGAGAACAAGCTGTCTAAACCTTAACAATGATTTCACATTCTTTCTCATTCACTTTACATATGGGCTGAAATAAAGTGGCTGTATCGTTTTGTGTGTGTGTGGGGGGGGTGGTTTACACACACGTCTAAGTCCTAATCAGCCCAATAGTCATTAAGAGATGAGCATACAAATGCAGATTAGGCTTCCAATGATATTTTAACTGATATATTTGGGGCCACAAGAGCTATTTATCCAAGCATATCCATTTTAACTAACCTCAGTTAACTGACCACATCAAACCATTTTCCAACAGTTTTCCTTTACTCTATTTTAAACACATTCACAGGAAACTTTTCTGGAGATCTGAATTTTGGATTCATCATATCTGTGAAAATAAAACTATTTTATCTGGCCCATTTTGTTGCAGCAGTCAAATGTTAAAACCATATTTATTCTTATTTTTCCAACGCTTCATCTTCCTTTTATTATATTTTAACTGTAACTAGGACAGTGTCATAAATAAAATACTCATAAAGAAAAACAATAAAATTCTTAAGCTTATTCTGCAAAACTTCCCTTGTGTGCAGATATGATCTTTAGCCTCAAGTTGCACAGTCCTGCTGAGCTAGACACTGTCAACAATCATAAACCATCCTTGTATGCTACCGTTTATTACTTTTCTCTTATTAACCCCACACTATTGCTTTTTCAATGATTAAACTGGTGGCCAGAGCATTTGCATACCGTACTATAGAGATGCATACAGATAATGGCTATTCATATAGCAAAGTTCATATATATGGTATTTCATTTCTGTGTGGTTGGTCTTTTAAACAAACAGAAAATAAAACAGTGCACAAACTATAAAGGGCACCTATCACATGAAAATTGTTTCCCCCACCAGAGGTTTGGGCTAACAGAGCCTGCGAGAGCTCCTGGTGCAGGTGGCTCTGATGGGGCACATGCATGTGCATAATGAGCTACTGACCACACTTGCATGCGTGTGACATAGGATTGGTGATTTCATTGAGATTCTGTATCTCTCAACATGGCTGCTTGCACCAGGGTCTCCCTTTTGTTGTGGATGAGGGGGTTGGCATTAACAGACAACAACAATGCAATAAGGCTAACAAAATGGGTGGGGACTTTAAAAAGGATGAAAGTGAAATGATTATATCAGGGTTGGCATGTCCAGCCAGGCAGCATATATAGTAAATATATGGGATAGTGGTCCTAATTTGTTTTCCGACCAACTGAAAATTCTGTCCTGGCTGATAATCAACAATATACCACAATCTGAGGGTTATCGATGTGAATGGTTCCATGGCTGACAGTGCATGCCTAGATGTTCTGACAGTATGGTGTAAATCAGCCAATCTGCCATAGCAGATGTGGGTATGTATGGCCAACTTGAATAAATTGTATCCACTCCATGCTTTCAGGCAAATGGAGAATCGATAAAGCAAGGGAATTCAAGACATTCTGCCTTTTTAAAAAGTGTTTATGTGTAATACTTGTATGTCTGAGTCAGCTGGATTCCTTAATCAAAGAACAATATCAGGTGCACGTACCATCAGTGGTCCATCATCCACCACTGGTCCAAGGAAGGAATTTTCGTACAGCACCCATCAATTTAATTTATGTGTATGCAACCTCATAATATACTTAAAATATGTTTGTTTGTTATACAGGTATGGGACTTGTTATCCAGAATGCTCGGGACCTGGGGTTTTCCGGATAACGGATCTGTCTGTAATTCGGGTCTTCATGCCTTAAGTCTACTAGAAATTCATTTAAACGTTAAATAAACCCAATAGGCTTGTTTTGCTTCCAATAAGGATTCATTATATCTTAGTTTGGATAAAGTACAAGCTACTGTTTAATTATTACAGAGAAAAAGGAAATCATTTTTAGAAATTTTGATTATTTGGATAAAATGGAGTCTATGGGAGACAGCCATTCCGTAATTCGGAGCTTTCTGGATATCGGGTTTCTGGATAAGGGATCCTATACCTGTACTGTGTTTTGCCTTTGGCCTAATAATGTTACTGTGAATGATCGTATGAAAAACAGAACAAAAAGAGTCTAGATATCAGTACAAGATTTGGTTTGGTTTCTGCAGTACAGTGGAGTATTCTGAGACAGATTTAGATTAAACTTAAAGTTATTTAATATGTGTGTTTACGACACCTCGGATTCTTGTTTATGTTCATGGTGGGAATCAACAGTCCTGATGTGGCATTCTAAATGAATGTTCAGTTCAATTCCAGCTTTAGCCTTCACAATTCACTTTGAAATTAAATTCTTTACCACTTTTAACCCTTTCCCTGCCAAGAACGTAGCTCCTACGTTATTTTAAAAAAAGCTGCAAGTGCCAAGAACATAGGAGCTACGTTCTTTCTTTAATCAGCTGCCTCTCTGCACTCCTGCAAAAATCAAAGTGCAGAGAGGTTCTCCTGGTCCCTCCACCCCCTAAACAACTAGCCTAGGGGGCTGCCAGTCGGGTCCTGTGCTGCGATTGTCGCAGGACCCGACTTCTTACCTGATCCTGTGTGCTGAATGCTGCTCTCACTGTGCTGCTTCTTCCTGGATCGACCTCGTGTGAAGCTCCGCCCACGCACTTCCTGCTGTTGATCTCTGTGATCCTGGAGTGTGCAGATCTGCTTCTGATCCCTTCTTCTCCAAAAAACTGTAAGTGCCCTTCTATTTACACAGTTACACACACACATACATGCAATCACACATACATACATGCATTTACACATACACAGCACACATATAACTAAAGGTAGATTTTTTTTTGAATTTACTGGCTTTTTATGTATTTTACAGAGTCACATACAGATATACACACACTTATACACTTGTCAGAGCTGTACACACATGTATACACAAACACACACATGTATACACAGACACACACTTATAGGATCTTTGTTAGTTTTTTTTTTTTTTTTAGTTCTTCAGTTTACCAGTTTCCTTCTTGTTATTCCCTAAAAAACTGTTGCTTTACCAGTGTGACTAGTGGATCAAGCATTTTGACCACTAACCACACCGTTGGATCAGTTATTTTGTTATTTTATTGATTTGCCTAATTGTATTTGATTTTTGGGATTTTTATGCTTTCATTGTTGTTCCTTACATTTTTTTTAGCGTCATTTGCTCTTTGATCATTTGGAGTACAAACACATTTTTAGCAAATTTGGGTTAGTCAGAATGTGTACTTTCCAAATATATATGGTTTTGGGGGTCCATGTGCCGTTAGGAGGGTCTTGTGGCACACAATGTGCAGTCAAAGGTGTTTGTTCACAGAAGGCGAATCGGCAGCCGAGAAAATTCATATGCACTATTTGTATTTGGGGTCCGCACATGCCAGCTGCTTTGGTATATCTATGCATATTGGGCATCAAACTGTTCAGTAGACCATTGGCATCAATATTTAGGGTGTTTTACAATTGTATGTAAGAAATTGGGTGAGAAAAATGCAGCCAATTACAATATTTTTAGGTGATTTTTTAGAAATGTCATAAAAACCACAGCATTTAGCGTAGCTTTGCAGTATGGTACTTTGGAGTACAAAGACGTGCATACCCAATTTGTATTCGGGGGAATGTGTACTTTCCGAAAAATATATGGTGTTCTGGGGTGAAATTACTCTTTTCTAACTTTGCCCCTCTCAAAATGATGTAAATGGGTAGCTTTTGCGGTACCTGAAATGACAGACCATATGGGGGGTCTTCGTTTTGGGGCCCCTGTATGCCACGTGCTTGGGTACACCTATATATATTGGGCATCAAACTATTCAGAGGACCCCATGCTTTCATATTCGGGGTGATTTCTCTTGATACGAGAGGGGGGTTGTGGGTGCACTCCTAAGGCCATAAAAAAATATATAAATACAATAATCCCCCGTCTAAAAAAAGAAAAACAGGGTTTTTTGTTACAAAGTTATGATCATAAAATTGGTAAGCCGCCATACCACGTCAAGGGAAACCCCATACGGCGGTCCCTAACCTGTTTACCTGCGATCAAAATTTAAAACCTTGGTTTCAATCTGGACTAGATCCTCCCCCGCCACCTGCAAATGCGGCTTTTGAAGGGGAGACTGCCCAGACCAACGCCCATTTAAAAAAAAAAAAAAAAAAAAAAAAATGTGATTGTGAAGAGACTATAATGAAGGAAAAGTAAAGTTGTATATATAAGTGCACACTTGTGTGTGTATGTGTGTAAGTATAAGTACAGGTTGAGTATAGATTTAGAGGGAGATGAAAAAAGAAAAGCTAAATGTGGAGTGTAATAGGTATAATGTTTGTGGGTCTGTGCAAGTGTTACCTAGTGATAAGTGCAGCAAATATAATGAGTGTCTCACAGGCGTTGGTAATAAAAAGGCCAAAGCCTCTCCAGCCGCTAGCATTTGTGGCTTTTAAGGGAGAGAAACTGCCCAAACCAAGGATTAATAAAAAACAACAAGGACATAGGGCCACCGTTAATTTAAAGGGGTGGGTATGAGGGTGCACTAACCACATGAAGCTTAGCCACTGCTTCCGGCTACATTTCAGGTACGAGAGGGGGGTTGTGGGTGCACTCCTAAGGCCATAAAAAAATATATAAATACAATAATCCCCCGTCTAAAAAAAGAAAAACAGGGTTTTTTGTTACAAAGTTATGATCATAAAATTGGTAAGCCGCCATACCACGTCAAGGTAAACCCCATACGGCGGTCCCTAACCTGTTTACCTGCGATCAAAATTTAAAACCTTGGTTTCAATCTGGACTAGATCCTCCCCCGCCACCTGCAAATGCGGCTTTTGAAGGGGAGACTGCCCAGACCAACGCCCATTTAAAAAAAAAAAAAAAAAAATGTGATTGTGAAGAGACTATAATGAAGGAAAAGTAAAGTTGTATATATAAGTGCACACTTGTGTGTGTATGTGTGTAAGTATAAGTACAGGTTGAGTATAGATTTAGAGGGAGATGAAAAAAGAAAAGCTAAATGTGGAGTGTAATAGGTATAATGTTTGTGGGTCTGTGCAAGTGTTACCTAGTGATAAGTGCAGCAAATATAATGAGTGTCTCACAGGCGTTGGTAATAAAAAGGCCAAAGCCTCTCCAGCCGCTAGCATTTGTGGCTTTTAAGGGAGAGAAACTGCCCAAACCAAGGATTAATAAAAAACAACAAGGACATAGGGCCACCGTTAATTTAAAGGGGTGGGTATGAGGGTGCACTAACCACATGAAGCTTAGCCACTGCTTCCGGCTACATTTCAGGTACGAGAGGGGGGTTGTGGGTGCACTCCTAAGGCCATAAAAAAATATATAAATACAATAATCCCCCGTCTAAAAAAAGAAAAACAGGGTTTTTTGTTACAAAGTTATGATCATAAAATTGGTAAGCCGCCATACCACGTCAAGGTAAACCCCATACGGCGGTCCCTAACCTGTTTACCTGCGATCAAAATTTAAAACCTTGGTTTCAATCTGGACTAGATCCTTCCCCGCCACCTGCAAATGCGGCTTTTGAAGGGGAGACTGCCCAGACCAACGCCCATGTATTGTTCACACATGTAATCCCCCCTGCATTGTTTACACCTGTGACGCCTCTATTGTTCACACCCTAAAGTCCTGTAATGTTCACACCTGAGACCCAGACTGAAACTGCCCACATTGTTCACCTGTTCACTCATACAAACTGCTGAAGTAACTGTATGTAGCAAAGTGGTCCTGATAGTTTTCCCTGTCTCCTGCTCTGTTCTGCTTGCCGTATGCTCCCTGTGTGTGCCATACTCTGCCTGTCCTATGCTCCCTGTGTGTGCCATACTCTGCCTGCCCTATGCTCCCTGTGTGTGTCATACTCTGCCTTCCCTATGCTCCCTGTGGGTGACATACTCTCCTGCTCTATGCTCCCTGTGGGTGGCATACTCTGCCCATACTATGTCTGCCCTATGCTCCTTGTGTGTGCCATGCTCTGCCTTCCCTGTGCTCCCTGTGTGTGTCATACTCTGCCTGCCCCTAAGGTGTTTAATCATGTGCTGTGGTGGGGGAGGGGTGATGTGTTATAAACAGGGGAGGAGGAGGCATATGGATTTAAGGGTATGTCTTAATATGACTTACCTTTTTTCACATATGAGTGATAAGTGACATCCCTGCAGTGAGTACCAACCATTTGGTTTTTTGGTGTGTTACCACAGTTAATGTGGACATGATGTGGTTTAAAGTGGGTGCAGTTTAAAAACAGGGAGTGGTCAACAATGGCTTCCATTATTGGCCATCCACTATGTAGGCCGGAAAAATTCTGGCCCCTCAGTACAACAGAAGTTGGACAGCACTGATGTAGTGCAATTCTGAGACGTGCAATTGGCATAATTTGTATAATATACTAAAAGTGAACTTAAAGGTAAACCACCCCTTTAATTGGGTATTGTTGTACTTCATATGTGGGGGGTTAGGTAGGTGAGAAAGCCAATCCACACACTTTGGATAAAAATCACTGTCCAGCTTTATTGAAAAATTTAAAACAACTGACAGGCATCTTTTAGCAGTTGTACTCCTACCCTATGACATGTATCACCTGACGCGTTTCATGCCCCTTTCTGGCACTTCATCAGAGGTGAGGTCACAGGATATCCTGTGCCTTATATACCTGTGTTCATTAAAAAAATCTCATATAAAACAAAACAAACAAAAGATATTTTTCATTTGTTACAAGTCATATAGGTCACAGCCAATGTTGTCATAATATAAAATAAAATAAAATGAACCACACATTGACTTTACAATTAACAAAGTTGTTATTCACTCTTAAGTCATCATGTAAACAGATAGTTAGGTTACTATTCACACATTATAACTTTACAATTAACAAAGTTGTTATTCACTCTTAAGTCATCATGTAAACAGATAGTTAGGTTACTATTCACACATTATAACTTTACAATTAACAAAGTTGTTATTCACTCTTAAGTCATCATGAAAACAGATAATTAGGTTACTATTCACACATTATGATTAATAAAGGCCTTAAGGCTGGAAAAAGCATGTTACTTCCCAGTCATTATTGAGACCCTGTGGGTATCTAGTCTTTAGAGTAAAGATCCAAAAGATTTCCCTTTGATCAATTATTTTTTTGATATCACCCCCACGTGGTCCCAATTTGACATGTTCAATGCCCTGAAATTTAATGTGTGAATAGTCACCCCCATGTCTGCACATTATGTGTTTACTAACAGCATAAAAAGCATTAAAAGCCACAAATGCTAGCGGCTGGGGAGGCTTTGGCCTTTTTATTACCAACGCCTGTGAGACACTCATTATATTTGCTGCACTTATCACTAGGTAACACTTGCACAGACCCACACACATTACACCTATTACACTCCACATTTAGCTTTTCTTTTTTCATCTCCCTCTAAATCTATACTCACACCTGTACTTATACTTACACACATACACACACAAGTGTGCACCTATATATACAATTTTACTTTTCCTTCATTATAGTCTCTTCACAATCACATTTTTTTTTTTTTTTTTAAAATGGGAGTTGGTCTGGGCAGTCTCCCCTTCAAAAGCCGCATATGCAGGTGGCGGGGGAGGATCTAGTCCAGATTGAAACCAAGGTTTTAAATTTTGATCGCAGGTAAACAGGTTAGGGACCGCCGTATGGGGTTTACCTTGACGTGGTATGGCGGCTTACCAATTTTATGATCATAACTTTGTAACAAAAAACCCTGTTTTTCTTTTTTTAGACAGGGGATTATTGTATTTATATATTTTTTTTATGGCCTTAGGAGTGCACCCACAACCCCCCTCTCGTACCTGATTTCTCTTGATACCTAAAAGTATGTGGGTAATACGATGCTGCAAGGTAGAAATTTTGAGGTGATTTTTGGAAATGTCAGCAAAATCACCAAATTTAGGAATGGTTTGCGGCTTGGTACTTTGGAGTACAAAGATATGCATACCCAATTTAGATTCGTGGGAATGTGTACTTTCCGAAAATATATGGTTTTCGGGGATGAACCTACTTTTTTCTACTTTGGGCCCCCCGAAACAATATAAATGTGTTGATTTTGCAGTACCTGAAATGACAGACCATATGGGGGTCTTCCTTTTGGGGCCCCTGTATGCCACGTGCTTGTGTACACCTATACATATTGGACACCAAACTGTTCAGAGGACCCTAGGCTTTCATATTTGGGGTGATTTCTCTTGATACCTAAAAGTATGTGGGTTATATGATGCTGCAGGTTAGAAATTTTGAGGTGATTTTTGGAAATGTCACCAAAATCACCAAATTTAGGAATGGTTTGCGGCTTGGTACTTTGGAGTACAAAGATATGCATACCCAATTTAGATTTGTGAGAATGTGTACTTTCCGAAAATATATGGTTTTCTGGGGTGAACTTACTTTTTTCTACTTTTGACCCCCCCAAAACAATGTAAATGTGTTGATTTAGCTGTACCTGAAATGACAGACCATATGGGGGTCTTCCTTTTGGGGCCCCTGTATGCCACGTGCTTGGGTACACCTATACGTATTGGGCATCAAACTGGTCAGAGGACCCTAGGCTTTCATATTTGGGGTGATTTCTCTTGATACCTAAAAGTATGTGTGTAATACGATGCTGCAGGGTAGAAATTTTGAGGTGATTTTTGGAAATGTCACCAAAATCACCAAATTTAGGAATGGTTTGCGGCTTGGTACTTTGGAGTACAAAGACATGCATACCCAATTTAGATTCATGGGAATGTGTACTTTCTGAAAATATATGGTTTTCTGGGGTGAACCTACTTTTTTCTACTTTTGCCCCCCCCCAAAACAATGTAAATGTGTTGATTTTGCAGTATCTGGAATGACAGACCATATGGGGGTCTTCCTTTTGGGGCCCCTGTATGCCGCGTGCTTGGGTACACCTATACATATTGGGCATCAAACTGTTCAGAGAACCCTAGGCTTTCATATTTGGGGTGATTTCTCTTGATACCTAAAAGTATGTGGGTAATACGATGCTGCAAGGTAGAAATTTTGAGGTGATTTTTGGAAATGTCAGCAAAATCACCAAATTTAGGAATGGTTTGCGGCTTGGTACTTTGGAGTACAAAGATATGCATACCCAATTTAGATTCGTGGGAATGTGTACTTTCCGAAAATATATGGTTTTCTGGGATGAACCTACTTTTTTCTACTTTGGGCCCCCCGAAACAATGTAAATGTGTTGATTTTGCAGTATCTGGAATGACAGACCATATGGGGGTCTTCCTTTTGGGGCCCCTGTATGCCGCGTGCTTGGGTACACCTATACATATTGGGCATCAAACTGTTCAGAGAACCCTAGGCTTTCATATTTGGGGTGATTTCTCTTGATACCTAAAAGTATGTGGGTAATACGATGCTGCAAGGTAGAAATTTTGAGGTGATTTTTGGAAATGTCAGCAAAATCACCAAATTTAGGAATGGTTTGCGGCTTGGTACTTTGGAGTACAAAGATATGCATACCCAATTTAGATTCGTGGGAATGTGTACTTTCCGAAAATATATGGTTTTCTGGGATGAACCTACTTTTTTCTACTTTGGGCCCCCCGAAACAATATAAATGTGTTGATTTTGCAGTACCTGAAATGACAGACCATATGGGGGTCTTCCTTTTGGGGCCCCTGTATGCCACGTGCTTGTGTACACCTATACATATTGGACACCAAACTGTTCAGAGGACCCTAGGCTTTCATATTTGGGGTGATTTCTCTTGATACCTAAAAGTATGTGGGTTATATGATGCTGCAGGTTAGAAATTTTGAGGTGATTTTTGGAAATGTCACCAAAATCACCAAATTTAGGAATGGTTTGCGGCTTGGTACTTTGGAGTACAAAGATATGCATACCCAATTTAGATTTGTGAGAATGTGTACTTTCCGAAAATATATGGTTTTCTGGGGTGAACTTACTTTTTTCTACTTTTGACCCCCCCAAAACAATGTAAATGTGTTGATTTAGCTGTACCTGAAATGACAGACCATATGGGGGTCTTCCTTTTGGGGCCCCTGTATGCCACGTGCTTGGGTACACCTATACGTATTGGGCATCAAACTGGTCAGAGGACCCTAGGCTTTCATATTTGGGGTGATTTCTCTTGATACCTAAAAGTATGTGTGTAATACGATGCTGCAGGGTAGAAATTTTGAGGTGATTTTTGGAAATGTCACCAAAATCACCAAATTTAGGAATGGTTTGCGGCTTGGTACTTTGGAGTACAAAGACATGCATACCCAATTTAGATTCATGGGAATGTGTACTTTCTGAAAATATATGGTTTTCTGGGGTGAACCTACTTTTTTCTACTTTTGCCCCCCCCCAAAACAATGTAAATGTGTTGATTTTGCAGTATCTGGAATGACAGACCATATGGGGGTCTTCCTTTTGGGGCCCCTGTATGCCGCGTGCTTGGGTACACCTATACATATTGGGCATCAAACTGTTCAGAGAACCCTAGGCTTTCATATTTGGGGTGATTTCTCTTGATACCTAAAAGTATGTGTGTAATACGATGCTGCAGGGTAGAAATTTTGAGGTGATTTTTGGAAATGTCACCAAAATCACCAAATTTAGGAATGGTTTGCGGCTTGGTACTTTGGAGTACAAAGACATGCATACCCAATTTAGATTCATGGTAATGTGTACTTTCCGAAAATATATGGTTTTCTGGGGTGAACTTACTTTTTTCTACATTTGCCCCCCTCAAAACAATGTAAATGTGTTGATTTTGCAGTACCTGAAATGACAGACCATATGGGGGTCTTCGTTTTGGGGCCCCTATACGCCACGTGCTTGGGTACACCTATACATATTGGGCATCAAACTGTTCAGAGGACCCCAGGCTTTCATATTTGGGGTGATTTGTCTTGATACCTAAAAGTATGTGGGTAATACGATGCTGCAGGGTAGATATTTTGAGGTGATTTTTGGAAATGTCACCTAAATCACCAAATTTAGGAATGATTTGCGGCTGGGTACTTTGGCGTAGAAAGACATGCATACCCAATTTGGATTCGTTGGAATGTGTACTTTCCGAAAATATATGGTTTTCTGGGGTGAACTTAATTTTTTCTACATTTGCCCCCCTCAAAACAATGTAAATGTGTTGATTTTGCAGTACCTGAAATGACAGACCATATGGGGGTCTTCGTTTTGGGGCCCCTATACGCCACGTGCTTGGGTACACCTATACATATTGGGCATCAAACTGTTCAGAGGACCCCAGGCTTTCATATTTGGGGTGATTTGTCTTGATACCTAAAAGTATGTGGGTAATACGATGCTGCAGGGTCGAAATTTTGAAGTCATTTTTGGAAATGTCCCCAAAATCACCAAATTTAGGAATGGTTTGCGGCTTGGTACTTTGGAGTAAAAAGACATGCATACCCAATTTAGATCCGTGGGAATGTGTACTTTCTGAAAATATATGGTTTTCTGGGGTGAACTTACTTTTTTCTACATTTGCCCCCCTCAAAACAATGTAAATGTGTTGATTTTGCAGTACCTGAAATGACAGACCATATGGGGGTCTTCGTTTTGGGGCCCCTATACGCCACGTGCTTGGGTACACCTATACATATTGGGCATCAAACTGTTCAGAGGACCCCAGGCTTTCATATTTGGGGTGATTTGTCTTGATACCTAAAAGTATGTGGGTAATACAATGCTGCAGGGTCGAAATTTTGAAGTCATTTTTGGAAATGTCCCCAAAATCACCAAATTTAGGAATGGTTTGCGGCTTGGTACTTTGGAGTAAAAAGACATGCATACCCAATTTAGATCCGTGGGAATGTGTACTTTCCGAAAATATATGGTTTTCTGGGGTGAACTTACTTTTTTCTACATTTGCCCCCCTCAAAACAATGTAAATGTGTTGATTTTGCAGTACCTGAAATGACAGACCATATGGGGGTCTTCGTTTTGGGGCCCCTATACGCCACGTGCTTGGGTACACCTATACATATTGGGCATCAAACTGTTCAGAGGACCCCAGGCTTTCATATTTGGGGTGATTTGTCTTGATACCTAAAAGTATGTGGGTAATACAATGCTGCAGGGTCGAAATTTTGAAGTCATTTTTGGAAATGTCCCCAAAATCACCAAATTTAGGAATGGTTTGCGGCTTGGTACTTTGTAGTAGAAAGACATGCATACCCAATTTAGATTTGTGGGAATGTGTACTTTCCGAAAATATATGGTTTTCTGGGGTGAACTTACTTTTTTCTACCTTTGCCCCCCCCCAAAACAATGTAAATGTGTTGATTTTGCAGTACCTGAAATGACAGAACATACAAGGGGGGGTCTTCATTTTAGGGCCTCTATATGCCACGTGCTTGGGTACACCTATACATATTGGGCATCAAACTGTTCAGAGGACCCTAGGCTTTCAAATTTGGGGTGATTTCTCTTGATACCTAAAAGTATGTGGGTAATACGATGCTGCAGGGTAGATATTTTGAGGTGATTTTTGGAAATGTCACCTAAATCACCAAATTTAGGAATGATTTGCGGCTTGGTACTTTGGCGTAGAAAGACATGCATACCCAATTTGAATTCGTGGGAATGTGTACTTTCCGAAAATATATGGTTTTCTGGGGTGAACTTACTGTTTTCTACTTTTGCCCCCCCAAAACAATGTAAATGTGTTGATTTTGCAGTACCTGAAATGTCAGACTATATGGGGGTCTTCATTTTAGGGCCCCTATATGCCACATGCTTGGGTACACCTATACATATTGGGCATCAAACTGTTCAGAGGACCCTAGGCTTTCATATTTGGGGTGATTTGTCTTGATACCTAAAAGTATGTGGGTAATACGATGCTGCAGGGTAGATATTTTGAGGTGATTTTTGATAATGTCACCTAAATCACCAAATTTAGGAATGATTTGCGGCTTGGTACTTTGGCGTAGAAAGACATGCATACCCAATTTGAATTCGTGGGAATGTGTACTTTCCGAAAATATATGGTTTTCTGGGGTGAACTTACTGTTGTCTACTTTTGCCCCCCCAAAACGATGTAAATGTGTTGATTTTGCAGTACCTGAAATGACAGACTATATGGGGGTCTTCCTTTTGGGGCCCCTGTATGCCACGTGCTTGGGTACACCTATACATATCGGGCATCAAACTGTTCAGAGGACCCTAGGCTTTCATATTTGGGGTGATTTGTCTTGATACCTAAAAGTATGTGGGTAATACGATGCTGCAGGGTAGATATTTTGAGGTGATGTTTGGAAATGTCACCTAAATCACCAAATTTAGGAATGATTTGCGGCTTGGTACTTTGGCGTAGAAAGACATGTATACCCAATTTGAATTCGTGGGAATGTGTACTTTCCGAAAATATATGGTTTTCTGGGGTGAACTTACTGTTGTCTACTTTTGCCCCCCCCAAAACGATGTAAATGTGTTGATTTTGCAGTACCTGAAATGACAGACTATATGGGGGTCTTCCTTTTGGGGCCCCTGTATGCCACGTGCTTGGGTACACCTATACATATTGGGCATCAAACTGTTCAGAGGACCCTAGGCTTTCATATTTGGGGTGATTTCTCTTGATACCTAAAAGTATGTGGGTAATACGATGCTGCAGGGTAGATATTTTGAGGTGATTTTTGATAATGTCACCTAAATCACCAAATTTAGGAATGATTTGCGGCTTGGTACTTTGGCGTAGAAAGACATGCATACCCAATTTGGATTCGTTGGAATGTGTACTTTCCGAAAATATATGGTTTTCTGGGGTGAACTTACTGTTGTCTACTTTTGCCCCCCCCAAAACGATGTAAATGTGTTGATTTTGCAGTACCTGAAATGACAGACTATATGGGGGTCTTCCTTTTGGGGCCCCTGTATGCCACGTGCTTGGGTACACCTATACATATCGGGCATCAAACTGTTCAGAGGACCCTAGGCTTTCATATTTGGGGTGATTTCTCTTGATACCTAAAAGTATGTGGGTAATACGATGCTGCAGGGTAGATATTATGAGGTGATTTTTGGAAATGTCACCAAAATCACCAAATTTAGAAATGATTTGCGGCTTGGTACTTTGGCGTAGAAAGACATGCATACCCAATTTGAATTCGTGGGAATGTGTACTTTCCGAAAATATATGGTTTTCTGGGGTGAACTTACTGTTTTCTACTTTTGCCCCCCCAAAACAATGTAAATGTGTTGATTTTGCATGACCTGAAATGTCAGACTATATGGGGGTCTTCCTTTTAGGGCCCCTATATGCCACATGCTTGGGTACACCTATACATATTGGGCATCAAACTGTTCAGAGGACTATAGGCTTTCATATTTGGGGTGATTTGTCTTGATACCTAAAAGTATGTGGGTAATACGATGCTGCAGGGTAGATATTTTGAGGTGATTTTTGGAAATGTCACCTAAATCACCAAATTTAGGAATAATTTGCGGCTGGGTACTTTGGCGTAGAAAGACATGCATACCCAATTTGGATTCGTTGGAATGTGTACTTTCCGAAAATATATGGTTTTCTGGGGTGAACTTACTGTTTTCTACTTTTGCCCCCCCCCCAAAACGATGTAAATGTGTTGATTTTGCAGTACCTGAAATGAAAGACTATATGGGGGTCTTCCTTTTGGGGCCCCTGTATGCCACGTGCTTGGGTACACCTATACATATCGGGCATCAAACTGTTCAGAGGACCCTAGGCTTTCATATTTGGGGTGATTTCTCTTGATACCTAAAAGTATGTGGGTAATACGATGCTGCAGGGTAGATATTTTGAGGTGATTTTTGGAAATGTCACCAAAATCACCAAATTTAGGAATGATTTGCGGCTTGGTACTTTGGTGTAGAAAGACATGCATACCCAATTTGAATTTGTGGGAATGTGTACTTTCCGAAAATATATGGTTTTCTGGTGTGAACTTACTGTTTTCTACTTTTGCCCCCCCCCAAAACGATGTAAATGTGTTGATTTTGCAGTACCTGAAATGACAGACTATATGGGGGTCTTCCTTTTGTGGCCCCTGTATGCCACGTGCTTGGGTACACCTATACATATCGGGCATCAAACTGTTCAGAGGACCCTAGGCTTTCATATTTGGGGTGATTTCTCTTGATACCTAAAAGTATGTGGGTAATACGATGCTGCAGGGTAGATATTTTGAGGTGATTTTTGGAAATGTCACCTAAATCACCAAATTTAGGAATGATTTGCGGCTTGGTACTTTGGCGTAGAAAGACATGCATACCCAATTTGGATTCGTTGGAATGTGTACTTTCCGAAAATATATGGTTTTCTGGGGTGAACTTACTGTTTTCTACTTTTGCCCCCCCCAAAACGATGTAAATGTGTTGATTTTGCAGTACCTGAAATGACAGACTATATGGGGGTCTTCCTTTTGGGGCCTCTGTATGCCACGTGCTTGGGTACACCTATACATATCGGGCATCAAACTGTTCAGAGGACCCTAGGCTTTCATATTTGGGGTGATTTCTCTTGATACCTAAAAGTATGTGGGAAATACAATGCTGCAGGTTAGAAATTTTTAGGTGATTTTTGGAAATGTCGCCAAAATCACCAAATTTAGGAATGGTTTGCCGCTTGGTACTTTGGTGTAGAAAGACATGCATACCCAATTTGGATTCAGGGGAATGTGTACTTTCCGAAAATATATGGTTTTTTGGGGTGAACGTACTTTTTTCTACCTTTGCCGCCCCCCAAAACGATGTAAATGTGTTGATTTTGCAGTATCTGAAATGACAGAACAAACGGGGGGTCTTCCTTTTGGGGCCTCCTATGCCACGTGCTTGGGTACATCTATTCATATTGGGCATCAAACTGTTCAGTGGACCCAGGATTTTATATTTGGGGTGTTTTACATTGATACCTAATGATGTGTGGGAGATATGTTGCTGTAGAGTGGAAGCTTTGAGGTAATTTTTCAAAAAATTCACCAATTTCTATAAAACATTATAACTTTAGGAAACAATTGCAACTTGGTGGTTTGGAGTACAAAGATATTTCTACCCATTTTTGATTCACCAGAATCTGTTCTTTCTAGTAATGGGTAGTTTTCTAGGGTAAACCTACTGTTAGCGGAATGTTTGGCCTTGAAATCAAAAGTATGCCGTTTGGGGAGTGTTGCTTTGGAAATTTGGTAGTGTACTGCTTGTAGATTTTGAGCTATACAAGTGAGAAATCTCCATAAAGCTATATATATTTGGTATTGTCGCGTTCAGGAGACATAGACCTTTCTAAATCGGCTGTGTTCTCATACATAAAATGAAAGATGTTTCTGATATATGTGATTGTTCTTCGTGCAACATGATTTTTTTCATTTTATTTGACACTTAGAATCCAATATTTTTTTACAGAAGTAGAATTACACCAAAATTCTTGCATATTGTGAAAGTTCAGGTTGTCCTGAAAAAAACAATATATTGTTTTCCTGGGTTAACTAAAAGACCACCCCAGGAAAGGCCCTTAAAGTGAAAGAGTGCAAAATATCTGAAAACTGCTTGGCAGTAGATGTTCGCATCTAGGACAAAACGGCTGGCAGGGAAAGGGTTAAGAAGGTGATTGTATATTTGGATTATGCTGACCCAATATTTTGTCATTTTGTTATTAGAAGATAATTCATTTCTATTCTAAGTATATTAATTAATATTTTCCAATCCGTTGTTGGTTATGTTGTTTATGAGGCCCTAGTTAAACTACAACACAAATATTTTTTAAGGGCTTTCTGCCTGATTGGGTTGTAAGTAAATGAACAGCAGATAAACGTTTTCATTTTTGCTGGTAGGAGAGGACAATGCACTTTTCACTGCCCCTTGAATTTTGTAAGAGAATTATTATAAATCTGATCCCCTACACTACAACTTTCACCTTTAGATCTGGCCAAATTTGGCTAACCAGGGCTCTATGGTCATCACTTTTTATTGTAAGTTGTTTAAGAAACAGCTCGATAATACTAATTTTATTTTCTTACAGCACTTCAGTCATGCAGATCTGTATATGAGCCTTTCCCAAATGTTCAATCTTCGGTACACATAATGTTAAAGGTTGGCATGATTATTTGTTCTCTTGAGGTTCCTTCGGGAAGCAACTCATCATTTCAGGTAGAATTTGTTTTTATGATTTAAAGGATGTACACCCATTGTGTAAATGTTTAATAACATAGGTAATTTCTGAGAAATATAAAAGAAATTTGTTGACACTGATGTTGCATTGTTAACCTGGGATATGGAAACATTAATTATAAATTAAACCTGTGAATAAATCCTTGTTGAATGTCTTTCTTAACTACAATGCATAATTGTCTGATATGGTCCCTCCTACATGTAAAAATTGTCAAAAACTAGGAGATCACAGAATCATCGAGACTTTCCTCCTGTGCTGTGGAAAGCACAGCTGAAGTTTCTTTTTTAATGTTTAAAGGGGTAGATCACCTTTAAGTTAACAATTATTATGTTATAGAATGGTCAGTTCTAAGCTTCTAAGTTGTAAACTTTTTATACTACTCAAATTTCTATTCAGGCTCTCCTATTCATATTCCAGTCTTTTATTCAAATCAGTGCATGGTTGCTAAAGTAATTTGGACCCTAGCAACCATATTGGTGAAATTGCAAACTGGGGAGCTGCTGAATAAAAAGCTAAATAACTCAAAAACCACAAATAATAATAAATTATAGAAATGAATTGCAAATTGTCTCAGAATATCACTGATGAAGAACCTTTTTAATGGATAAAGCTGATGTAGTTTTTGTTTGTTTGGGAATTCTTCCAGTCACAGTGGTGTCTTTTTGTGCACTAGTCTCTGCACTGAAGTCGATAGGCGTCATTTTTTTTACGTGTGACAGTTTTTCTCACTCCAAATTAGGGATGCACCGAATCCACTATTTTGGATTCGCCCAAGCCCCGAATTCTTTGTGAAAGATTCGGCCGAATACCGAACCGAATCCTAATAAGCCAAAATGGAATGCTGAATTAAAACTCTGGTCAATTAGATTTTTAATAAATTCACTCCTTACCCGCTTACATGCTTTTCTTGTTTTCTTAAAGTGATGGTCTGAGATTTTTGTTTCCAGGTTTAAATAGACTCAAACTAAATACCAAGGGGCAAATTCACTAAGATTCGTAGTTGCGCCTGGCGTAACTTTGCCGCACTTCGCCACACTTCGCCAGACGTAGTTTCGCCAGCGCTTCGCAAATTCACTAAAATCCGAAGTTGCACTCAGGGGTAGCGCAAGGTTGCGAAGTTGCGCTAGCGTTGATTTGCTAAGTAAAGCGAAGTTACGCTAGCGAAGGCTAATTTGCATACGGTGCCAAATTCAAATTTCAATGGAGGAATACGTATCAGCACTACAAATGGCTAGAAAAGCTTCAAAACATCAAATAAATTTTTTATTTTGCCCTACACATGTGCCCACTGTCTAGGTAAGTTGCTATGAGTCAGGAGATGTAGGGGGGAAGCCCCAAAAATTTTTTTGATCTTTTTCAGCCTATCACCCATAATGTAGAAAACACGCCAGCGTTTTTTGGGACTTAGAAAAAATGTTGACTTTTTTTGAAGCAATCCCTATCTACTCTATTGCGCTTCGCCTGGTCTGAGGTGGCGAAGGAAGTCTAGCGTAAAAGGTAGCATTCAGTACACTGCGCGCGTTAGTGAATTTGCGTAGTTACGTCGCTAGCGAATCTTCGCCAGGCGTAAGGGTGCGAAGTAACACTAGCAAACTACGCCAGCGTGCGTTAGTGAATTTGCGCAGTAACGAAAATGCCAACCGCTAGTGAAGTAACGCTAGCGTTCAGTGCTTCGGCGCTTAGTGAATTTGCCCCCAAGTACTGGTTTTAAGTTAAATTGAATTTTTTTTTAATCAATTTTAACATATGACATTTTTATATTTCCATATTACAGGAAAATCCAGATTTGAGGCCGGCAGTTACAAAAGCTGAAGGAGCTGAAATTAATTCATTTGTCTGGTACTGTCTTGAGATCTGGCTACATGTTCAGATGAAGAGCATTCATTTGCAGAAAGCTCTTCATCAGCTGTGTCAACTGAGTGGAGGGCTTCATCAGGAAAACTGGTACGTTTATGATATTGATCTTATTATCAATGTATCAAATAACACTGTACAGAGGCATTAGATGCAGCTTATGGTGCATGATACAAAAGAAAGAGGTGAGAATGTCTGCTATTGCAGTTTTTGACAAAGGCATCTCAATTCTAAAACATGAAATGCTTGTTTGGTTGGGATACATGCACCATTCATTATCACAGTGTAAGGGACCTATTAACCCTTTAAGTGCCAGCAGAATTTCACATTTTGGCTACGCGAAATGCCGGCCGTTTTTGAAACATTTTGTGCTCTCTCACTTTAGGGGCATTTTCTGAGGGGAAACCTATAGTTTACCTAGGAAAACTATACATTGTTTTTTTTGGTAGAAACTGAGCTTTCTAAATCTGCCTGAGTTTTCATGTATTTCCACCTGTGCAAAAAAATTTATAGTGCTAAATACCAAAAAAAATGAAAAACTACCATTTTACATCGTATATCAATTTATACCAGAAAAATATTTCATTTTACGGATGAAAATCCAACTGATTTGGAAAGCCTTATGTCTCTTGAACGTGCCAATACCAGATATGTATAGTTTTAGGGAGATTTAGGACTTCTGTACAGCAAAAACTCCCGGCAGTATATTACCGAATTTTGAAAGCACTAAGGCAGAAAACGGCATGCTTTAGATTCCAAGGCAAAAAATCCTGAAACTGTAGGTTTACCCCAGAAAACCATACATTTTTGAAAAGTACACATTCTGCCGATTACAAAATGGGTAACTATGTCTCTCTACTCCCAACTACCAAACATAAAAGCTTGTCTGAACATAGCGATTTTTCAAAAAAAAATTCAAAAGTCTGAAAAATCATTTCAAAGGTTTTATTTTGCTGCTCCGCATATCCCAAACTATATTAGGTACCAAGAAAAAGCACCTGAAATATGATTGCCAGGGGTCCACTGAACAGTTTGATACCCATTATGCATAGGTTTACCAAAGTATCTGGCATTCAGAGACACCAATATGAAGTAGGCACATCCAAATTGTTCAGGACTTTACTTCAGCTACTGAGAAATCAACACATTGACTGCATTTTTTGTGGGGTAAAAACACAGAAATATATGTTTACCCCCCAAACCCATATATTTTTGGAAAGTACACATTCTACTGTGGGGTACCCATGCCTTTCTGCTCCAAACTACTGAGTCGCAAGGCTTTCCCAAAATTGTCGGTTTTGGTGAAATATCTGAAAATTGCCTCAAACCTTCAACTTCCCAGCACCATATCACCCATGTATCATTACGTACTAAGAAAAAGCACCCTAAATATGATTACCAGGATTCCTCTGAACATTTTGGTGGCCATTGTTCATAAGTTTACCAAAGTATCTGGCATTTAGAGGCCCCAAAATGAAGTTAGCGCATAAAAACAGTCCCGTGGGTAACTTCAGCTAATGAAAAATCAACACATTGACTGCATTTTTGTGGGGTAAAAACACAGAAATATATGTTTACCCCCCAAAACCCATATATTTTTGGAAAGTACACACTCTACAGAATCTAAAATGGGTACCCATGCCTTTCTGCTCCAAACTACTGAGTCGCAAGGCTTTCCCACAATTGTCGGTTTTGGTGATATATCTGGAAATTGCCTCAAAGCTTCAACTTCTCAGCACCATATCACCCATGTATCGTTATGCACCAAGAAAAAGCACCCTAAATATGATTGCCAGGGTTCCTCCGAACAGTTTGGTGGCTATTGTTCATAAGTTTACCAAAGTATCTGGCATTTAGAGGCCCCAAAATGAAGTTAATGCATACAAATAGTCCTGTGGGTAACTTCAGCTAATGAAAGATCAACACATTGACTGCATTTTTGTGGGGTAAAAACACAGAAATATATGTTTACCCCCCAAACCCATCCATTTTTGGAAAGTACACATTCTACAGAATCTAAAATGGGTACCCATGCCTTATTGCTCCAAACTACTGAGTCGCAAGGCTTTCCCAAAATTGACGGTTTTTGTGAAATATCTGAAAATTGCCTCAATGCTTCAACTTTCCAGCATCATATTGCCCATGTATCATTACGTATCACAAAAAAACACCCAAATTGTGATTGCTAGGGGTCCTCCAAACAGTTTGGTGCCCACTGTGCATAGGTTTACCAAAGTATATGGCATTTAGAGGCCCCAAAATGAAGTTAGCACATACAAATTGTCCTGTGGGTAACTTCAGCTAATGAAAAATCAACGCATTGACTGCATTTTTGTGGGGTAAAAACACAGAAATATATGTTTACCCCCCAAACCCATACATTTTTGGAAAGTACACATTCTACAGAATCTAAAATGGGTACCCATGCCTTATTGCTCCAAACTACTGAGTCGCAAGGCTTTCCCAAAATTGACGGTTTTTGTGAAATATCTGAAAATTGCCTCAATGCTTCAACTTTCCAGCATCATATCGCCCATGTATCATTACGTATCACAAAAAAACACCCAAATTGTGATTGCTAGGGGTCCTCCAAACAGTTTGGTGCCCACTGTGCATAGGTTTACCAAAGTATATGGCATTTAGAGGCCCCAAAATGAAGTTAGCACATACAAATTGTCCTGTGGGTAACTTCAGCTAATGAAAAATCAACGCATTGACTGCATTTTTGTGGGGTAAAAACACAGAAATATATGTTTACCCCCCAAACCTGTACATTTTTGGAAAGTACACATTCTACAGAATCTAAAATGGGTACCCATGCCTTATTGCTCCAAACTACTGAGTCGCAAGGCTTTCCCAAAATTGACGTTTTTTGTGAAATATCTGAAAATTGCCTCAATGCTTTAACTTTCCAGCATCATATCGCCCATGTATCATAACGTATCACAAAAAAGCACCCAAATTGTGATTGCCAGGGGTCCTCCAAACAGTTTGGTGCCCACTGTGCATAGGTTTACCAAAATATATGGCATTTAGAGGCCCCAAAATGAAGTTAGCACATACAAATTGTCCTGTGGGTAACTTCAGCTAATGAAAAATCAACACATTGACTGCATTTTTGTGGGGTAAAAACACAGAAATATATGTTTACCCCCCAACCCCATATATTTTTGGAAAGTACACATTCTACAGAATCTAAAATGGGTACTCATGCCTTTCTGCTCCAAACTACTGAGTCGCAAGGCTTTCCCACAATTGTCAGTTTTGGTGAAATATCTGAAAATTGCCTCAAAGCTTCAACTTCTCAGCACCATATCACCAATGTATCGTTATGCACCAAGAAAAAGCACCCTAAATATGATTGCCAGGGTTCCTCCGAACAGTTTGGTGGCCATTGTTCATAGGTTTACCAAAGTATCTGGCATTTAGAGGCCCCAAAATGAAGTTAGTGCATACAAATAGTCCTGTGGGTAACTTCAGCTAATGAAATATCAACACATTGACTGCATTTTTGTGGGGTAATAACACAGAAATATATGTTTACCCCCCAAACCCATACATTTTTGGAAAGTACACATTCTACAGAATCTAAAATGGGTACCCATGCCTTTCTGCTCCAAACTACTGAGTCGCAAGGCTTTGCCAAATTTGGCGGTTTTGGTGAAATATCTGAAAATTGCCTCAAAGCTTCAACTTTCCAGCATCGTATTGTCCATGTATCATTACCAGCATAAAGCATCCTAAATATAAACATAGGGGTCTACTAAACAGTTTGATGCCCAATGTGCATAGATATACCAAACTATGTTGGTGCACAGAGACCCCCAAATGACAATGTATATATGTATAGACATTTTCACAGCTGGCTGCTGCAATATAACCACCCGGTGTGTGTATTATGTGTGTATTATGCGACATTAGACCCCCCCTAACAGTACAGAGACCCCAGAAAACCATATATTTTCAGAAAGTACACATTCTGACAAATCCAATATGGGTAAATATGTGTTCCTACTGCAAACTGCAAAGCAATGCTGAACGTAACGGTTTTTATCAAATTTCTGAAAATTGTCACAAAGCTTGAATTTTAACCCATTATATGCCCCACATTTCGTAACTTATCAGCATAAAACATCCTAAATATGAACGCCAGGGGTCTACTGAACACTTTGATGCCCAATATGCATAGATATACCAAACTATGTGGCGCACAGAGACCCCCAAATGACAATAGTGTATATACATTTTCACGGCTGACGCGCTGGCTGCTGCAATATAAGCACCTGGTGTGTGTATTATGCGACATTAGACCCCCCTAACAGTACAGAGACCCTAGAAAATCATATATTTTCAGAAAGTACACATTCTGACGAATCCAATATGGGTAAGTGTTTCTACTGCAAACTGCCAAACTGCAAAGCAATGCTGAACATAATGGTTTTTATCAAATTTCTGAAAATCATCAGAAAGAAAGCTTGAATTTTACCCCATTATATGCCCCACATCTTGTAACGTATCAGCATAAAACTATGTGGCGCACAGAGACCCCCAAATGGATATATATAGTAGATAAAATTTACAAGGCAAAACAAAATAAGGCAGTAAAGAGTGAAATGCAAAAAAAATCCAATAAAACCACAAAAATCAATGTTTTTTTTCCAGACTAGTGTTATCGGCCATCAGAATCACAGTTTGAATATTTTAGCTGGGCCAAACAGGTTATACGGCTAGAAACAAATGAACACAACATATGCAGAGCTGAAAATGCAATAAAATAGCTAAAAATTCAATAAAATGGCTAAAAATGCACCAAAATGCACCAAAATTGCAATATAATCACCGAAATAACATACAAAAGGTATTGCACAGTACGGTTAGCGAATACGCTATTCGTAATGGCAATAAAACATTTTTTCAGCCAAAAAAAGAGAGACGCTGCGATAAGAAAAAAAAAAAAAAAGCCACAATGCCATGTATGTGCGTGTGTACAATTGGTAAATTACATGTTATGTGCGTGTGTGTGCGCGTCCAATCCCCAAAAATGTATGTGTAAGTGTGAATCTAAGCGTGTATTACTGTAATAAGTGTGTGTTGGTGTGTTTGTGTGTGTAATTGTTGCATTAACCTGAAAAAGTCGCTGGAGACTTTTGCAGGCGATCTGGAAGGGCCCCAGGAAGAGATCTGCATTGTCATCCCTGTCCCTGTGCTGTGGGGGCGGAGCTGATCGGTGCAGTGTAGGCTGCAGCAGCAGGACACGTAAGTAACACGTGCCTGCTACTGCTTTGGGGCCCCTGGGCGATCGCGCCCCAGGGGCCACTCGATCCCCTGCTATGCTCGTTGCCTAGGGGCAGGGGATCGAAGGGGAATGGAGCGAGTGGCTCTAACAGCCGCTCCTCCGCTCCAGAACCCGTAAGTGCTGCAGAACGTAGAATCTACGTTCTGTGGCATTTCAAGTTACTTTTCCACAGAACGTAGATTCTACGTTCTATGGTGTTAATGATTATTCTGAATGTAGGTAAATAGTCCTTGGGGAAATAAATAAAGATGATATGATCTCTGGAACTTAAAGGAGAACTAAACCCTAAAAATGAATGTCTAAAAATGGCATATTTTATATAGTGAACTTATTGCACCAGCCTAAAGTTTCAGCTTGTCAATAGCAGCAATGATCCAGGACTTCAAACTTGTCACAGGGGGTCACCATCTTGGAAAGTGTCTGTGACACTCACATGCTCTGTGGGCTCTGAGCAGCTGTTGAGAAGCTAAGCTTAGGGGTCGTCGCTCGTTATCCAGCAGAAAATGAAGTTAGCCTGTAATATATGCTGATGCTACAGGGCTGCTTATTAAATTCTGGTGCTAACTGCACTGGTTTCTGTGCTGTCATGTAGTAATTATCTGTCTAAATTACTAATCAGCCTTGTATTGTGACATGTATATTCTATGTGTACTGTACATTGTGAGTGGATCCCTAACCTCAGTAAGTGGCAGCAGCACAGAGCATGTGCAGTAAATCAGCAGAAAGGAAGATGAGATGCTACGGGGGCATCTTTGGAGACACAGATCTTAACTGCTAAAGGGCAGTGGTTACTTTGGGCTGGTACAGAAGCCCAAAACATATTGTACAACATTTCTAGCCTACTTCTTTAGTTAAGCTTTAGTTCTCCTTTAAAGGGTTATATCTGTTTTTGTATGTGTATGCGCACCCTATTGTACAATACAAAGATATTACTAAGGAGTTCCAAGACTATATACTGTAAAAGCACAATAGCTGATGGCCGAGTGCTTTTATACAGGTCACGGAACTCCAAAGTGACTTTTAACCATATGGATATGTGCTCCCCTATTTCTCAAGCAACTAGTGCAGTAAATATCATGGCATCAGTGAGAACAATTCCTTTAATATTCAAACTTCATGTATTTATGTTAAAGTAATGCACCAAATAACAATGCAATTTCTACAGTGTTGGTGATAACCATTTGCATTCAGAATAATAACAAACAAATTAGTAATTAAGTTTTAACATATTGTTATTAGTATATTTGTTATTAGTATATATGTTTGTGCCTCACTAGAATTTTCTTACAAGTGATCCATGATGGTTTGCTGTTATCGATTTTTAGTACATTTTGCTTTATGTCCTGAAACTGTCTTTACCTATTTATTAAATTAGTTATTTTTTTAGTAATTATAGATACATTGGATTGTAGCTCATTAGATGGCTATGCTGTCATGTTGTTATGGTTTTTGTAAACCATTTTGGGAGGAATTCACAAAAGTGGAGATAACCCATATTTGGAGTAAAAGTGGTGGTAAACTGATGTAAAATACTTTCTCCATATTCACAAACAGAAATCCGCATAAATTCTGACTCAACTGCCACTTTTCATTTTTTAGTGAAAGAAAGACAGCTTACAGACACTTTAATGAACCGCCATTAACGACATAAAAATTGCGCAAAAACAACATATTAAATGAAATTAGCATATTAATATTGATTAGCATTTTATAATCAGGGCACACTTTTCTGTTTAACCCTATAGGTGTAAAAGCCTCATTAAAAAATCAAGTAAAACACTGATTAAAAAAAAAAGTGTATTTTATACAATTTTATATGTAAAAAGTTTTTAACTCACACTTGCATTATTTTACTACAGGTATGGGATCCGTTATCTGGAAACCCATTATCCAGAAAGTTCCGAATTACGGAAAGGCCGTCTCCCATAGACTCCATTATAATAAAATAATCCAAATTTTTAAAAATGATTTTCTTTTTCGCTATAGTAATAAAACAGTAGTTTGTATTTGATCCAAACTAAGATATAATTAATCTTTATTGGAATCAAAACCAGCCTATTGGGTTTATTTAATGTTTACATTATTTTCTAGTAGTCTTAAGGTTTGAAGATCCAAATTACGGAAAGACCCATTTTCCGGAAAGCCCCAGGTCCCAAGCATTCTGTATAATAGGTCCCATACCTGTAGTTTTAGCCTAATGAATGAAGCAATATTAACAATTATAAGGAATATATTATGTCAAGGAAAATTAAAGCCTCCCAGCCATATTAAGTTTTACCAGCACTTAGACACTTGACCTAAGAATATAAAACACATTTCTGATACAAATCCGTAATTTATGCAAAATAGCATTGCTTGTATTTAGACCCTTATATCTTATTATAGAAGTGAAATTACACAAACATGTAGGCAGATTAAGAAAGCCAAGGTTATCCTGAAAAAAATTATGCATAATTTTCTAGGTAAAATAAAACCCCTCCCCAGGAAATGCCGATTTGATGGCTAGCTGACAGGTTTAATAAGAGCTAATGACAAATTTAGAAAAAAATGTAGTTAAAATGTCGTGCAAAAGACAAAATCTGAAAACCGTCTGTTTAATTTTTATCTCCACTTTATTTTGTCTCACTATCAGCACTTTTGGGAATTCCCCCATTGAGTTTAGCAGTTGTCATTGTAATGCTTTTATGGCTTTTAACTCCAGGTTTTTTGATTAATCGTAGGTCATAAAGTACAGTACATTTATGCTTTAGATATGCAAGGTTTTTGTTAATAAAGTGTTTCTACTGACAGTGGCTAATATTTGCATGTCATGGAAACCAAAACATAAATATTGTTTAATGCTTTTCTAGTTTTGTGCCCATGTGTTATAAATATGACAGTGAAGACACATTTATGCCAAAGCAGCATTTGGGCTGGGATTTTAGTATTTCTATGTACTCTGTGTGTCTATGAATAGTGTGCATTGTGCTTTATTATATATCGTGACAGAGAATGCTAATACAACATTTACTAGGCATTAGTAAAAGTGAACACTCAATTTGCATTATTGACCATTGTCATGTCTAAGGAGTGAATATTATGCCCACTCTTTTTATTTCATTGTGTTTATGTTAGTTAATTAATTAATTAAAAATTTGGCAGACTTATTGAAAATGATGAGTAGACTGTGAATTCACCGTGTTTGAGTTTTTTTCTCAAGTATTTGTATTATTGAGTTTTTTAAATGTGAGTTTTTTGATAAATGAGTAAAAGATTTTCAAGTTCTTTCAGCATTCAGCAAAAAAACAACCAGAGCACACGGCTTTTAAAATCTGCACACAAAAGTTTAAAATATGCACACAAAATAATTATTTTGTGCACATAGCTGAGAAGAAATTAGAGGGAACAGTAGCTGGGATCACAGGAGATTAAATGCTTTGTCATGATAAACTGTAAAACAAGTAGGAATGGGCCTGAATAGAATAAAAAAATATATTTAAAATCAACACAAATAGGTAAGTAAATGTTTCAGTGTAAGTTTTAACTTCTGACTACAAGAACCTAAATGTTCATAATTTAAGGTTGTATTATCTAGTATACCTTTTTCTTCAGTGTACAAAACAATGACTTGGGGGTTATTTACTAAAATCCAAATTTATGTGATTTTTTTAAATAAAAAAAGCTTGACCAACTCCCATCCATGATTTTACCTGATTTATCATTAAAATAACTACAAAAAAATAGGATTTTTTCGGACTTTTCTCCCGAATCACTCGTTTTTTTTTCTGGGTTATTGCCCGAAAACCCAAAATTTTCCAGACTATCAGGCTAAATCCAGCGCTGACCACAATATTTTCAAATTGGGATTGGAACATCTGCCATTGATTTATACATGACCTTGACAGGCTCGAAAAATTTGAGAATGACAAGAAAAAAATCACGTTTTAGTAAATAACCCCCTTAATATCACAATGTTTTAAGTAGCATCATTAACCAGCACATTATGAACACACTTGCAATTTTTCCCTAGAACTATTTTAGGCACCAGGTCCATATTTAATATCTATTATGATAATGATAGACAGTTTAGGCCTGTAGCAATATACTCCAATAAGCTTTTAAACTATTCTGTTTGGGGGGCTGAGCTTGGAATCACCTACAGAAGACTGTTTTCAACTTAAGTCATTATCAAACATTGCTGGAGGCAAAATACCACATTTTACGAACTTTTTTTTTTTTTTCATTTTTCAACTTAGGTTGGATTCACTTTTAGGTTTATTTATCTTGGGAGAAGCTGCAAAATTAGACATTTCCTGTTTAAAGACTCTATTGAAACTTGCACATAATTTCATCACATCTCCTCTGCACCTTCCAGTTCAGGTAGCACAATTATTCAGACTGAAATTATTATTTTTAAATAATGTCAAGAATAATGTCTGTTTGTTGGAAAAAAACTTAGAAGCATGAAATATTAGTAAGTCTTCCATAGTCATAACATGTAACAGCTGGGCAAAATATTCCTCTGTCTTTTTGTAAGTATAAAGCCTGCGAAATACTTGTGAAAATAATGTGATAATGTTACTGCAGGGAAAATGTGTAGCAGAGAAAACCTCATTGCTGCAAATGTTCCACACTTGAAAAAAAGGTACACTGCCCAAAAAAAGGTACACTTTCAAATTGGAATATGGGGAGTTCTACCTTCTCATTCTGTTATATTTAAATGTCTTAGTTTTTACAGCTGGATTGTAAGCAACAACCTTCAATGATGTACCATTCTTTATGGTCTTTTAAGTTATTTTTCAGGAAAAAGGTCAATCTTCTATAAAGCTGTAGCATACCCCAACCATTGCACATATAGCTTTAACCATTTCACTGCCAGTTTTCTTTAAAGGAGAGCTAAAGCTTAACTAAAGAACTAGAAAAAGTTGTACATTATAATTTGGTATTCTACAGTATATCAGCCAAGGCAACCACAGCCCTTTAGCATGAAAGAGCTGCACCTCCAAAGATGCGACCAGTAGCTCCCCATCTTCTTTTCTGCAATAATTAATACAGATAATTACTACATGGCAACACAGAAACCAGTGCAACTAGCATCAGAATTTAATAATCAGCCTTGTAGCATCAGCTTATAATACAGACAAACCTAATTTTCTGCTTGATAAATTCCAACGACCCCTAAGTTTACCTTGTAAACAGCTGCTCACTGCTCACTGAGCATGCTAGTGTCACAGACACTTTCCAAAATGGTGACCCCCTGTGACAAGTTTGAAGTCCTGGACCATTGCTGCTATCAAGAAGCTGAAACTTTAGGCTGGTGCAATAAGTTCAGTATTTAAAATATGGCATTTTTAAGGTTTAGTCGTCCTTTAAACACACATAACGGCTGTCAAGTTTTCAAAATGTTGTGCTCTTAGGGGAATTCATTTACATCTTTGTAAATGTGATTGCCACATTTTCAGAACAGTTTGATATCCAGTATGCTTAGGATTATCATTTGTCTTCTGTTTGCTGTGATTGTTTTTCTCGACTCCAGAATTCAGAGCTTACCTCCAGTCCTTTTACATCATGGCCATGGGAGGTTATATATACTTATATTATGGTGCTTTCTGACATCTGCCTTCATGGTACAGCTGCTGAGATCCAAAAACATGCTTTCACTGGTTTTATTGAAAAACATGATACAACCATAAGCACCCACGAGACAAGTTTGCATGGACTGTTATTCTTTATGCATCCTCAAGCATCTGAAGCTTGTAAGTAGATTTAATGTTTGTTTTTCACAATACCTTTAATAGAAACATTTTTCTACTGCCAAAATGACCTTTATGGCATATTAAAATTAAGGATTCTGAAGGTATAAGGCTGTTTGTCTACTGCACACACAGAACAATATGAAAGGAATGTCTTCAGTTAGTGCAAGTAACAAATCATGTTATATTGTATTGCAGCAATTAAATTAGAGAAGAAATATGGGCCATATAAACAGTAGGATATTGATACAATAAATCTTCAACAAATATAACCAAATGAAAAGCCAATTTGTTTTCCAAATTCTAGATGAATGCATCATATTAAATTCTATGTATTGTTGTATATTTAGTTCTGTTATTTTTGCATGCATGCAGATAAATGAAAGAATGGCCATACATAGATACAACAGAAGGAAGTATAGTTGTTTCTTTATTATTGTAATACATAAAAATGTTTAGTTTTTCTCATATATACTTATATGCTTACCATACATATAAGTACGGTAGATTTCTATGCACATTTATAGTTTCCTGCTTCATGTAGCTAACCTTCGTTTGTTACTGTATGTTCCATTAAAGGAATGGTTCTAGTAACCCAAGGTAACCAGATGTTTGTTTTCAAACAACTGAACATTTAGGGGGGGGGGGTTATCAATGCCTGAATTAGAATTTATGCCGCTATTTTTTTTAGCTAAAATTCACAAATTCATGAATTTTAGAGATTTATTAAACACAAAAAGCTAAAAATACACTGACATCTATAAACTGCCATGTTCATGTAGAAGTCAGTGGGAGTTGTCCTAAGCAAAGTGTAATTAGTTTGGGGGTTTTGAGCTTGTAAACTCACAAATTGGAGGTATTCAAATTCATTGTAAGTGATGCCTGCTAATTGGTGGGTAAACCTGTGAGAAACATTACATACTTTACTATATTATCCACCCCCATCACTACATATTGCATAAGCACAAATACAGATAACGCAGGCTTCTTTGAAACATATATTTGTGATGCTTGTCTTCTAGTCATATGTGGGTCATCCTGACAGTTGCAAGTCAGGTGAGTTTGGGTTGACCAATTACCCCCCTCCCCCTGGGCAGTCACAGTCTAATTTTTCATCACTCTACTGACCTCAATGTGCTATCCCAGCTCCACTAAAGATGGACAGTGATCACTTATATACTTGTGCTCCCTGTTTCCTGTTATGATGGTGACCCATGCATCACTGTATCTGCCATCTGAACAAATTTTGAAAAAAAACTAGAAAATCGAGAGAATCTCGAGAGCGTGTCCAACTATGTTTGAAAAGCAGAAAAATTGAGCAATACTGTGCAATAAATTGCAGGTATGGATTCATCCTAATGTGCTTCGTTCTGTTATAAAGTTTGTTCTCTGAAACTTTGCCGCAGTGAAATTTCATTCAAAAGAGTAAACACATTGTAGTAAAATATAGCAACATTTGGACAAATATTGCACTTGCAATGGTTTTGTGTGGCAGAATTATCCATCACTTCATTCTTTCTGTTTAAAAGGAAGACGGTAATTTACTGAGCTGTGAATGAAAGAAAAAGGTGCACTGTGAAAGTCTCCTATGCATATAAAGACAAGCGACTGCCTTAATGGGCAAAAAAATCTTAAATGAACAGGAAGCAATAGTTTAAAATGACAACATTTATAGTGAAAAGGCATATGTGACGGTTTTAAGATATTGAAAAATATTGATTCTTTTTATAAAAGGACAAACCACAAGAAATGGAAATGGAGTTTTTGATTGCATAAATATTTATTTCACTTCACTGATTAAATTACAGTGATCTGAAAGGTGTTTTTAATAGATTGATGCGACAAACATATATCTAGCTAGAAGAAGCTAAACGTGTCAAGTTTACAAAATGGATTTGCTTTGTCTGACCTGATACAAGTACACAGTAAGAAATTATTTTCTTTAAAGATGTTTCTTTTTCTGTGGTAGTTCCCCATAGATGATTTTTTAATATGCAATCTTACTACTGGTTATACAGGCCTAAGATTATAAGGTAAAGCAGGGTATGGGGAAAATGCCTGATAAGAAATACTCTCAAATGTAAAACAAAGACAATTCGAATGCACCATAGTATATACCAATAAATAAAAAACAAATTGGTATGAACTTGTTTTACATTGTTTTATACCCTTACCTTATAGTGATGTTAAATTGTTGGGTTATTTTTAAACTGCAGTGTATTGGTGCTGTCACACAAACAAGGTGAAAGAACAGGTAAGCAGAACCAGTGACTGTTGAGGGTCACAAAAGTCTTTAGGGCCTTTCAGCTTCCAAATTAATGTTCCGTTTGTATATACAGTATGCTTGCAAAATAGATCAGTTTTATTTTTTATTATTTAAGGTTTGGGGGGGGGGGGTCCTATCAAACATTTGCTGTAGGGCTCATCAACCTTTAAACTTAGCACCTGCAGAATATATAAGTGTATAACCTTATGTTAGGACATTCATTATTGAAATGCAAATTATCTGAATTAGGTTTTGTTATGTACAACACTAAATATATTAAAAATATTAAAATGACAAATCAGACGCCTAAAGTACTGTAACATTGAATATATAGAAGGAGCTTTAGCTACAGGCATATACAGTCTCAACCCTTTCTTTTCTTAAATTGTTTATATATTGTGTTGTGTATATATTTATACAGTCCCCGAAGGACCTCATCACAAGATTGTCCAATGATTGGGTGCTTGTAAACACTATAACAAAAAGTAATAAATAGAAAAATAAAGCATACCACTCAACAGGACTTAAAAATAATCAAAATAATTTATTAGCAGCCCAGCATTTTGGTCACCCCTTATGAACAAAAAACACAAACATATGCAGTATATTTCTCTCCCCTGAGGCAAGGTAGAAAATGGGCATACAGTCTGTTATTTTGGAGCCTTAAAGGGTTGTTCACCTTTCAACCTTTTCAGTTCAGTTGGTTTCAGATAGTTCACCAGAAAAAAATACTTTTTCCAATTACTTTCTATTTTCTATGTGTGACTGTTTTTTTAATATTGAAGTGTCATTTTTCACCTTCTAAAGCAGCACGGGGGGGGGTCACCGACCCTGTAAACTATTCTAAATTGATACATTTAGTTGATACATTTCTTATCTTTGTCCCTGCCAAGCAGAATCCATGGGTTTCATTACAGGCAGCTGTTAGAATTGATACAATAGTTGCTAATACTCCAGAAATACTGCTGAATAAATGTATCAATTCCTATGTTGCAAATAACTGTTCAGAATCTGTACCTGAATTGCTGAACTGCCGGACTAAAAGACACCAGAGGAAAAACTGTAAAAAATAAAAAATGGAAAGGAATTGGAAAAAATCTGGTGAACAATCTGAAAACAATTGAACTGAAAAAAGGAGGTGAACAACTCCTTTAACTGATTAATCCCATTTGATTTTGCCTCCTCTTATTAAGTAGTGGAGTGGCATCAGGTAACTGAGCACCCCCCCCCCACACACACACACACACACACACACAAGAAATTAAGGGAAGAAATGCTTAGGAAGACCAAGTTTGCATTCAATGGCCCCTGTAGATTAATCCCATTTGATTTTGCCTCCTCTAATTAAGTAGTGGAGCGGCATCAGGTAACTGAGCAACCCCCCCCCCCACAAGAAATTAAGGGAAGTAATGCAGTAATGCTTAGGAAGACCAAGTTTGCATTCTATGGCCCCTGTAGCTATATAGACCGGACCAGTAATATATTACAGTAATTATATGTATTCGTCATAACACTGGTTCTATTCATACTAGACATCAATGCTGTGTAACCTGCCCTGATGTTCATATCTGATAAACCAGTTGGGCTCATTTACATAAACATTTACATAAACCAGTTTGTTAAACTGTTGGTATAACATGTATAGATTTTGGAACAAAAAATGTTTTTCAAATTATGATTTAATGTGAACTCGGGCTTCCTTATTAATCTGCTGTAAGCCAGGGCTTGAACAAATATCAAAGGATGTGGCACCTTTACATACTAATCTGTTATATATGGCTGCCTGGCTCTAGACTATTTATTAGAGGTTCTTGTTACATTTGTAGATTTGCTTCCTTTACCAGCAAGATAACATTTTAATACCTTAAACTGCTCTAAAGATAACCCTTACATGGCCTTGAGCATCAGTCTTACAAAATGTTCTGTTCTGTTTCCATACTGTCTAGGTAACAAAATGAATTGGATCATTCATTATGGGACAGTCTATAATTTGGTTAAAGTCTGCAATGTACTCCACATGGATGTGAACAGGAGTGGTTTGAGAAATGCAATATGGAAAGCACTGAACAGATGCAGTGAAAAAGATAATCGAGTTATAGATGCTGTAAAAGTAGCTGAGGTGTGTATTACAATGAGATTTACAATTGCTTTCCTACTCAGTGCTCCAGAACCAAATCTATCTACTCATCTTGGCTGCATCTCATTCACACTGACTTCCAAATAACCAGTTTTATTTACATTTTAATACACACAGCGTGTGCTTTTCTCATCTGCCATTTAGCTACATCAGTCCATTGCTCATGTTTTGGGAGCCTCAAATGCAGAATATATTTTTATTACTTTTGCCATTCACTTGCATCTCAGCATTCTGTTTTTTTTATTAATGGGCACCATTGCTTTTATTAATGTTTATATTAAAAGAACTGTTCAGTGTAAAAATGAAACTGGGTAAATAGGCTGTGTAAACCAATATAGTTGGACAAAAATGTGATCTTTAATGGCTGGAGTGACTGGATGTCTAAGATAATAGCCAGAACTTTTGAGCCTGAGTACACAGAATCCTTACTGTAGTTACTGTGTGTTTTTATTATTATTATTGCAATGAAGCCAGTTATTGTTAATTCAATAGGAACCTTACCTTATCTTCCAGCTTCTATAAAACTGCCCACTCTGTTGCACTACATACTTGCAGATTTTCATCTTATTGGAGGCAGTGAAAACATCACTGCTGACATCCTAAAATAACAAAGCAAGGATAAGCTAGTCAGGCAGGGCTAATGTTGGAGATCAGTGCAGGTAAAAGTGAGAATCAAGGTCATGCTGGGCCAGGATATAAAGTTCAAATTGGACCAGGCCAGCACTCCAATTGTGTTTCAATTGATTTTATTAAATCATCACAGTGATGATTTAATAAAATCAATTGAAACACAATTGGAGTGCTGGTCCAATTTGAACTTTTTATGCTAAGCTTTTGACCAAGCATCCACCATTGGACTACGGAAGAGTGCGGGTACTTTTTGAAACAGTACTGTATATATATATATATATATATATATGTATTGTATATTTGTGTATATATATATATATATATATATATATATTTCTGTCAAGCACCTGAAAAACATTGGAGAATCCTCACTGCATGTATAATTAACTCTTGAGCCATTGCACCTTATAGCATAATAAGGGACAATCGGCTATACACATACCAATTTATGTTAAGCACAGAGTTTAAAAATGAATTCATAATAAACTACATTTAGTGAAAGATTCTGGTTTCCTTTTAATGTCGACGCTAAATCGGGCTGTCACCTTTCTGACTGTGGACCCACCCCCAGGCCCGGATTTGTGGAAAGGCCACCAAGGCCCGGGCCTAGGGCGGCAGGATTTTAGGGGGCGGCATGAAGGCCAACCATACCCACATTGGTTAGAAAGCTCTCCCATGTGCCAATCCCCAGTGCTCCCATCCTGATGATGAAAATTTGTGCATGTGTACAAATGAAGGGGAAGGGACAGGGGTGGTGAATGCAGCGGGCCTATGGGCACCTGCTATGTAAATCCGGCCCTGCCCACCCCCAATTTCAATAGTTCTGCCTGATATCATCACACAGCAGACCTGGGGGTGGGGTGCTGAACCACAGGATCTACTGCAACATAGTTCCCTCTCCCCAGCCCCTTTCCAATCTTTCATGTAGTGGTGCCGTGCAGACAGTAGGTGCGGTGTGAGCGGGTTGGGAGGGCAGCCAGAGGGAGGAGGGACTGTTTGCACTGGGACCCTCAGAAGATTTTTCATGCGGGGGGTCGAGCGTTCATGTTTCACTGTTGCCCATTTGCCCAGTTTCAAGTGGAGACAAAGGTGGCAACCTTACCACTAAAGAACAGTTTGATTCCCTCTATTTTCATTTAGTTTTACTGTATTATAAACAAATGAATAAAGGGGATTTCTTATGTATAGGAAATCATCTTACTTGTAATCTATGCTATTTGCTTTATATCTGCATTCAAAACAGATGCACGGATCATAGAGCAAAAACAAATCATCTGAAATATGAAAAGTCATCTGCATTACCATGCTTGGTAACCTTTAGCAGCAGTCTCTGCAGAGCCATTTACTTGCTCAGTCTGCATAATGTGCATGCTCATGCCTCTTTTTATATTGTACAACGTTGAATGCAATTGTAAGAATTATTGGTATTACTGGAGCATGCAATAGGATTGCCTGAGGAGCGGTATTGTGTTTATGTGTGACTGAACGATTCATTTTTAAGCATTACCTGATTTATAGGGCTTGCCTTATTATCTTAGGTTCCGCTCTGGATAAATAAAGGCAGACCATATTAAAGAGAATATATAACCATTTCAAATTTAATGTACAGTAACAAGAAAAAATAACTTAATTTATGGAGATATAAAAACCCTCTAAGTTCCATTTTAAAACAAGAAGATATTTCATTATTTAACTTAAGCCCAATAAATAGGCCCATATTGAAAACATGTCCTTTCTATTGTTTTAATATAAAGGTACTCTGTCTTCAAAATTAAGGGGGTTATTAATGAAACTCTGATCTGGCTTTTTGGGGCAAAACTCAAATACTTTGCGTATTTTTTTAAAACTAAAATTTATTAAAGCCTGATGCAGCAAAAAGCCTGAATGCACACATATGCCATCTCAGACCTGCTGAGGTTGTGTATGTCAATGACAGAGGTCCCTAACCTATTTTAAAGTTTCTGTGGTCTGCGCTGGAATTAGCCTGAAAATCTGACCATTTAGGACTTTAAGGCAAAAATCTGAAAAATTTTGGCTTTTCGGGAAGAAGCCTGAAAAAATCGAGCAATTTGGGAAAAAAAACTCAATTTTATTAGCCTGAAAATCTGACCATTTAGGTCTTTTTGGGCAAAAATCTGAAAAATTTTGGCTTTTCGGGAAGAAGCCTGAAAAAACAACTTTGGAAAAAAAAACACCTCAATTTTATTAGCCCAAAAATCTGACCATTTAGGGCTTTTCTGGCAAAAATCTGAAAAATTGGGGCTTTTCGGAAGAAGCCTGAAAAAATCTAGCGATTTCGGAAAAACCTAAATTTTATTGAGTTTTTACCCAAGCCGATTACCGTATATACTCGTGTATAAGCCGACCCGTGTATAAGCCGAGGTACCTAATTTACCTAAGAAAACTGGAAAAATGTATTGACTCGTGTATAAGCCTAGGGGCCCCATGTCAGATTTCAAAATGTGAATGTGTAAATGTGTAATCATGTTTTATGGCATAGAAATCTATCTAAAACGATTTAAAAGAGCCTCCCCATAATTCCATCAGCAGGAACATGACACTGCAAAAATATGCTTACCCTGAGAAGGATCAGTGTGGGCCAGGTTATAAATAGGACACAGTTCTCTAGCACAGACGCATAGTGATGCCACTGCTGATCCGACGGGGTGAAAACATCAAAATCCCTCATAAAATGGCTGGAGAAATGTTCCCCGTTACACCCAGCACCCTGCGAGCCCTGCAGAGACAGAGGGAGCAACTGGAGAGCGAAGATCGAAGGAGAGCGTTGAGCATCGAACTCTTGTCCCGCAGAGCTTTGACTTCCAGCCCAGCAGTGCGACCCCCTGTGACCCGTAGGCACCGCTTCTGTAGGGACGCCGCCATCCACAATGCTTTGTACACCGGAGACATGGAGAGGCTGAAAGGGATATTTAAAGAGAACGGCTCAGCCGATGTCTTGGTGGAGACCATCAGCGAAGAGTTACAGTGGTGTCCAGAGATGGGTAAGATGAAAACAAACATGACCTCTCTGTTTCCAGGTTCTGGGATATGATATTAATATTTCCTTCCCTGTCACGATCGCCGCCCGGAGCAGGTGCCCATGGCCGCCACGTGGGTAGCGGCGCCGGCCGCTACCCACGTGGCGGCCATGGGCGCGCCATTTTGGGAGCGAACGCCGGCAGGGAAGGACGCGCCGCCCGGAGCTCCTGGACCTGCTCCGGGCGGCGATCGTGACAGTCAGTCACAGACAGTCCTGCGCTATGGGAGAGGGAGGTGTGTTGGGGCCGCGGAAGGAGCGTATCTGCGGCCGGTGAGGGATTGGCTACGGTATGACCCGCGTATAAGCCGAGGTTGAGTTTTTCAGCACATTTTGGGTGCTGAAAAACTCGGCTTATACGCGAGTATATACGGTAAATCAAGCTTTTTAAATAATAAATAAGGTAAAATTGGGTTTTGCCCGTGGTGTTTTATTTAAAAAAAAAAACGGATTTTAGTAAATAACCCTCTAAACGTTGTATTTGTACTAGAAAACAATGTGTAATTATAAATTAAATAGAGAGGTTTGGGAAAAACAATCTGAAAAAGTGGTATGTGTAGTGAAGTCAGTGAAATTACTTCCTTTCTTTCTGATAGCTGCAGTCCTGTTACACACTGTACAATTTACCCCACAGCAGTCAGAGTTCTTGTCTGAACCCCATTATTTACTGCCCCAAAAAATTGTCTTCAAAATTAAGGGGGTTATTTACTAAACTCTGATCTGGCTTTTTGGGGCAAAACTCAAATACTTCTGGTATTTTTTTTTTTTAAACTATTAAACTTTATTAAAGACCTGCTGAGGTTGTGTATAAGTCATTGTGGCCTTGAGGGGCCAAGGGTTATACATAAAACAAGAACTGTGCACTTTAACGCATGTTGTAGTATGTTGTGATTTTCGGCATTCAAAATGACACTTGTGCCTAATTGTTTAAGCACAAGTTCACTGAATTATTTGATACAGACCACTGTGTGAACTCTGGAGCTACTGTGACCTTTGGCAGTAGCTCCAGGGTTCCCAGTAGTCAATACGCACACTGCAGAAGAGGAGGCAGAATGGATGTGGTGCAGAGTCCAACTATGCCATAGTTTAAGGAGTGGCTTTAGATGTAAGTACCTTTTAAAGAATGCCATAGTTTCACACAATGACTGCACATAATGTTGCACAACTGTATGTGGAGGTAAATGACCCATGATGTCCCGAGTACCATAGCTCATTTATGTGATCCATAAAAAAGCTCTCCCAGCAGCGAACATTCCGCCAAAGCGACCCCCCGCCAGCGATCAACCGGACTTCTTTGCAAAGTTGATGCTGACAGAGAATTGCCAAACAGATTACTGTGTGCATTGTCCCACTGTCCCACTACCATGTGCAGAGGGTGCTGTGTGATATTGCCATCACTGTTAATCTTTCATATAACCAACTATAATTAAGTATATACGGTAAATGTGATTATACAACTAAATCACATGAATTATATACATAGAACATATGTAGTTACATACATCACAATCAATACCGGTACAAAAGGTGAGAAAGGCCCTATGCAGAAAGAGCTTACACTCTAAAGGGAATGGAGTAATACACAAGGTGTGGGAGTGGGCAGGATCAAATTAAGTGGGTGAGAAATGTGGTACTGTATGTGGTGTTGTGTTAGGTAGTTAAGCAGAGTGAGGGTAGGCTTCTCGAAAGAAGTGCGTTTTAAGAGATTTCTTGAAAGCAGAAAGGTTGGGAGAAAGTCGGACAGACCGTGGGAGAGAGTTCCAGAGGAGAGGTGCAGCCCTTGCAAAGTCTTGAATGCGAGCATGTGAGGAGGTAATGAGAGAAGAGTTGAGTAGCAGGTCAGTAGAGGAGCGTAGTTAGCGGTTGGGTGAGTATATAGAGATGAGTTCAGAGATGGAGGGTGGGGCAGAGTTATGAAGTGCTTTGAATGTCAGGGTCATTAATTTGAATTTGATTCTGAAAGGTAGCGGAAGCCAGTGCAGGGATTGACAGAATGGCGAGGCAGAGGTGGAGCGGTTGCTGAGGTATATGAGCCTTGCAGCAGTGTTCATTATGGACTGGAGAGGTGACAGTCTCTGGAGGGGAAGGCCAATTAAAAGAGAGTTACAGTAGTCTAGACGTGATATGACGAGAGAGTGAATAAGAATTTTGGCAGCATCTTGGGTGATAAATGATCGTATTTTGGATGTGTTCCTTTTTTGGAAGTGACATGATTTAAAAAGTGAGGAGTGAATGAAAAGGCAGAATCTAGGATAACCCCAAGGCACTGGGCCTCAGGAGAGGGGGTGATAGTGGAATTGTTAGCTATGATGGATACTTCCGGGATGTTACTGGTGTTAGTTGGAGGCAAGAGAACCATTTCAGTTTTAGAGAGGTTTAATTTAAGGTAGCGTTGCAACATCCAGGTAGAGATAGCGGACAGGTAGGAGGAGACGCGAGTTAGGAGTTCTGAGTTGAGCTCAGGAGATGAGAGATAGATCTGAGTATCGTCAGCATAGAGGTGGTAGTGGAAACCATACAAGTTGATTAATTTGCCGAGGTAGGAAGTATAGACGGAGAATAGTATGGGTCCAGAGGGTATGGACAGAGCCTTGAGAAACCCCAACAGAAAGAGGTAGGGGAGAAGATGCTACTCTGTAGGAGACACTGAAGGAACGATTGGTGATGTAAGAAGATAATCAGGGCAGGGCTGTGTCACGAAGGCCAGGAGAATGGAGGGACTGGAGGAGGAGAGGGTGATCTACAGTGTCAAATGCAGCTGAAACATCAAGCAGTATTAGTAGTGAGAAATGATTGTTGGCTTTAGAGGTTAAAAGGTCATTAGTTAGTCGGGTCAGGGCAGTTTCAGTGGAGTGTTGTGGCTTAAAAACAGATTGTAGGGGGTCCAGCAGGTTATTGTCAGAGAGAAATGAGGTTCGTTGGTTGTAGACTAGGTGCTCAAGTAGTTTAGAGATTAAAGGTAGCAGAGAGATAGGTCGGATGTTGTCAAGATTGGAGGGATCAAGAGATGGTTTTTAGACAAGGATTTTGAAGGAATTGGATCAAGCGGGCAGGTGGTAAAGTGAGAAGAGGTCAAAAGCAGTGACAGGGGTGAAGGAGCATAGGAGAGACTGGGGAGTGTGGAGGGAGGGTGGTGGAAGTCTAGTGGGGTTGAGTAATGTAATCTCCCTTCTGAAAGTGTCAATTTTGTTTTTGAAGTGCTCAGCAATATCTTGAGCAGAGACAGATGTGCATGGAGGGGGTGGAGAAGGTGAAAGGAGAGTGTTAAAGGTGGAGAAAAGTTGTGCTGGTTTTTTAGAAAGGGAGTTAATGAGTGAAGTAAAGTGTTTGTTTGGCTTGGAAGAGACTGGTGTTAAGCTGGCCATAGATCCAAAGATCCGATCGTACGAATCATCGTACGATCGGACTTTCCCATCTCCCGACCCGCCACTAACCATTCAGATCAAAGTCTTACCAGTCAAGATTAGTTAAAGAACAGATCAGCAATGTTTTGCCCCTGACAGCAATCGTACGATATCTATGTCCAACCAAAGCTAGTGACAGTCTCCCACTGAAAATCGTACGATCGGCAATACACGCAGAGATAATGCGGCAAATTCACTAAGATTCGTAGTTGCGCCAGGCGTAACTTCGCCGCACTTCGCCAGGCGTAGTTTCGCCAGCGCTTCGCAAACTCACTAAAATCCGAAGTTGCGCTCAGGGGTAGCGTAAGGTTGCGAAGTTGCGCTAGCATTGATTCGCTAAGTAAAGTGAAGTTACGCTAGCGAAGGCTAATTTGAATACGGCGCCAAATTCAAATTTCAATGGAGGAATACGTATCGGCACTACAAATGGCTAGAAAAGCTTCCAAACATCAAATAAAAATTTTATTTTGCCCTACACATGTGCCCACTGTCTAGGTAAGTTGCCATGAGTCAGGAGATGTAGGGGGGAAGGAGGGGAGCCCCAAAAAAAATTTCGATCTTTTTCAGCCTATCACCCATAATGTAGAAAACACGCCAGCGTTTTTTGGGACTTAGAAAAAAATTTGACTTTTTTTGAAGCAATCCCTATCTACTCTATTGCGCTTCGCCTGGTCTGAGGTGGCGAAGGAAGTCTAGCGTAAAAGGTAGCGTTCAGTACACTGCGTGTGTTAGTGAATTTGCGTAGTTACGTCGCTAGTGAAACTTCGCCAGGCGTAAGGGTGCGAAGTAACACTAGCGAAACTACACCAGCGTTCGTTAGTGGATTTGTGCGGTAACGAAAATGCCAAACGCTAGTGAAGTAACGCTAGCGTTTGGCGCTTAGTGAATTTGCCCCATTATCGGCAGCCGACAGAAATTTTCTAACCTGTCCGATCGACCAAACGACCAATCTCCGCCGGACGAAAAATGTCGGGACTCTCCACACACGGTTCGAAAATCGTACGAATCCTCGATTCGTACGATCAGATCTTTGCGTCTATGGCCAGCTTTATAGGAGCGCAGGGCAGATTTGTGAGTTAGTAAAATTAGTGGTTGAACAGAGTCTGATAAATATGAGCATTACCATTGAAGTGAGAGGGGGAGTCTGAGCACAAAGATAAGCCTAGGGAGGAGGTTAGATAAAGAAGTTTAGAGACAGAAAGGTTGTTACTGTTGTTAACGGGTTTATTGAAGTCACCTAATATGATGGATGGGATGTTAGATGAAAGAAAGTAAGGAAGCCAGGCAGCAAAGTTGTCCAGAAATTGTGCAGTTGGTCCTGGTGGTCAATATATAACAGCAATGCAGAGTGAAACGGGAGAAAGAGCCTAATCCAGCGAGCCTCAAATGAGGAGAATAGTAGGGAAGGAACAGGTGGAAGAACTTTAAAAGTACAGTGGGGAGAGAGAGGCAAACCTATCCCACCTCCAGGTCTGTTACCAGGCCTGGGAGTATGAGTAAGGTGTAGGCCCCCATAGGACAGGGCAGCAGGTGAGGCGGTGTCAGTAGGAGAGAGCCAGGTTTCAGTAAGTGCGAGTAGGTTAAAGGAATTTGCAATGAAATGGTCTTGTATAGCGGTGAGTTTGTTGCAGAAAGATCTGGCATTCCAGAGAGCACAGGAACCATGAACTGGGTTTTTGGGTATAGGAATAAGAGCTCTGTACTGTTGGAATTTGCACCGAAGAGAAGGAGCTTGTGGCTGTGATATAACTGGGATGGGGTAAGGGCCAGGGTTTGGGGAAATGTCCCCAGCTGCCAGCAATAAAAATGAAAGATAGACTAAGTGAGAGCGGGATTTGTAAATTCTTAGTTTGTATGAAAAAGAGGAGTTTTGTGGAATAGCTAAACAGAGTAGTTTATAAACTTCATGTGTGGAGAGGGAAGGAGAGGAGAGTAGAGAGGCTGGGATTTGTATAGAACTGGGACTTCACTGGTAGAGACTCACCAATAATCTTGCCTACTATTTTCACAATATTTTGCAGCCTCCTGCGATCAGCACCACTACAATTTCCATACTACACCATAATGAAGTTTGTCAATACACTCTCAATAACTCCTCTCTAAAATAGAACCAATACACTTCTATGAATATTTACTTTCTTCAGCCTTCTTAAGAAGAAAAGCCATTATTGTGCCTTACTAACTAAAGCAGAGGAGTTAAGACCCCATGTAAGATCATCTGAGATACGTACCCCTAGGAATTTAGTAATGCTAACATTCTCTACAATGGAGCCATTTATATAAAGTGCCTTATAAGCTGAACATGCTTTCCTAAAATCAATAATTAATTATTTTGTTTTTTCCACATTAAGAGCCAGATTGTTTTCAGCACACCAAATCGCCAGCTGATCAACCTCCTCTCCATAATCTGCTTCATTATTTTCTCTAATAAGGCCTATCACAGTTGTATCATCAGCAAATTTAATGATATGGTTGGAATCAAACTGTGCAACGCAGTCATGTGTCATTAAAGTAAAAAGCAGGGGGGGCAGTACACACCCCTGTGGCGAGACAGTACTCAACTTTCTCGAAATTTAATTTCTTTTGCCAATCTTTAACCGACTGTGGCCGTGCTGTGAGAAAGTCTAAAATCCAGTTACAGAGTGATATACTTAATCCAAGTTTCTCAAGATTAGCTATTAACTTCAGTGGAATGGTTGTATTAAAAGCAAGACTAAAATCAATAAATATCATTCTCACATAAGTATTGTATTACTCTAAATGTGACAGAGACAAGTGGAAGGCATTTAAAATAGCATCATCAGTGGAGCGATTTAGACTATAAGCAAACTGAAGGGGATCTAATGAATCGGGAAGCAAACTTTTAATATGTGGCATGATTGCCCTTTCAAAGCACTTCATGACGATCAGTGTAAGTGCAATGGGACTTTTAGTGGTGTGACAGATTATCTTTTTGGCGCTTAAATGATAGTAGTGGTTTTAAAACACTTCGGAACTATAGACTGAGCAAGAGATGTATTAAAAATGTCAGTAAAAAAAACTGCCAGTTATTCCACACAATCCTTCAGTACTCTGCCAGGGATTTGATCAGGCCCATGGCTTTCCGTGGATCAATTCCAGAAACACTTTTCCATACCTCGGCAACAGTCAGACACAAACCCTGACTATTTGAGGGGAGAGGGATTTTCATAGCAGAGAATTAATTGTGTTAATCAAATCTCACATAAAAGGTATCTGGGAGGGACTGGTACTCAATACATTCAAAAGCAGAAGCCTTATAACCTGTTATAGTTTTTACCACCTGCCACATTCTCCTAACATCACCACTATCAGTGAGGTGATTTAGAATTTTTTGTGCTTATGCCGTTTTGCTGCCTTAATGGCTTTTGATAATTTAGCCCTTGTAACCTTTAGAGATCCGCCATTACCAGCCCTAAAAACATCATTGTGGGCCCTCCGCCTCACCTTCACTCATAAACCATGACTTCTGATTCACTCTTAAGCTGGCCATAGATGCAATGATCTGATCGTACAAATCGAGGATTCGTACGATTTTGTACCGTGTGTGGAGAGTACCGACATTTTTCGTCTGGCGGAGATGGGTCGTTTGGTCGATTGGACAGGTTAAAAGATTCTGTCGGCTGCGGGTAATATCTCTGCATGTATTGCCGATGGTACGATTTTCATAGGGAGACTGTCACTAGTTTTAGTCAGACAGAACTTTCGTACGATTGCTGTCAGGGGCAGAACATCGGCTAGTCTGTTCTTTTGTACTTTATTTGATTGGAATGTTTAGTGGCAGGGAGGGAGATGGGGAAGTCTGATCGTACGTTGATTCGTTAACTTGCATGCATCAGAGGTTATTTACAGTTATACAAAATCCTTCTCCACAACCTTTTCCACACAACACTGGTTGTCTGTCAGCTCGAAAGACCATAAGGCCCTTCAACTGAACGCCAGAGTCCGGGATGTCTCTGTGTAGTCAGGTTTCAAAAAAAACAAAAATGCAACAGTCTCTCATCTCAGATTGTGTATTTCCACTGATACAGTCAAGTTTATTTTCAATTGCGTGAAGGTTGGCAAAAAGAACAGACGATAATGCTAGTCGAATCAATTCATTCTGTGGTCTTGTCCATTTAACAGCTCGTTTGCCTTATTTTTGTTTCCTCTCTGCTCGCCTGCAAAATAATTTGCTTCTAACTTTAATCTAGGTTTAATTGGTTTGGAGATATTATAAGCCTTTTTCCTCTGCATACCAGAGCTTTTCAGCATATATATATATTGTTTGCTGTAGTACTGTATATCCATGTGTGTCAGTCCCTCACACAGTAAACACCCATTAAACATATCATGTTTTTCCTGTGCCATTCTAATGCTTTCTGTCCCCTTTTTTCTCTATTCTCTCCCTCACTGTGCCTGGCCTTTTCTGTATTCAAGTCCAGCCGCAGTCCATAACACATAATAGTACCTCTCTGGCCACACTGTCTTAAGTTCGCAAAAAGCCAGTGGCTTCCACATCCTCTTCTCCTCCTCTGACATCTCACCAGAAGCAGAACCCCTCTAAAACATGAGCAATGCATCCCAGCTATACACTCTCCTGACCTCCTCCACCTCCCAGGGAGAACTTGCCTCAAGCGAACAACTGAGCAGGGACGCAAGGGCCACCACCTCCTCCACAAAGACAAGTCCAGGCACTTATCGGCAAACAAAAGCAGTGTATCTCTCATGCCTCTTCGTAAGTCCCTGCAGCAGACATCACGTAACAGGAGCAGGACAGGGCACTCTCCACCAGGCAGGATCCAACAGCATCCACAACAGAAGATGGCCCAGTTGGGGGAGAAAGAGGTGCATGATGGGGAGACACACAGGAGAGGGCACAACGGGAAAGGGCACAACCACAGCCACCAACACTCTTCTCTGCAAACATACACATCCCCAGACAACCAGAAGTAGCAGCTGCATCCACTAGCTCTGCCATCTTGCCAAAAAATTCTCTATTATCTATTTTTTGCCATTTTGTAGCCACAACAAGTAGCTGCTACTAGTAGCAGCTACTTGTGGCTACAAAATACGTACACATGTACACATGTATTCGGCAGTCGAATATCGAGGGTTAATTAACCCTCGATATTCGACTGCCGAAGGTAAATCCTTCGACTTCGAATATCAAAGACGAAGGATTTACCACAATTCATTCAAACGAATGAAAAATCGAACGTTCGATTCAAAGTCATAGTCGAAGGTCGAAGTAGCCAAAAAAATAATTCGAAATTCAAAGTTTTTTTATTCTATTCCTTCACTCGAACTAAGTAAATGTGCCCCGTAGTATCTTAGTAAAGCCAATTATCACTATTGTCTATATTTTAGCTGTGACAAGTAGCTGCTAATAATAGCTGTGTGTCTCTTCACCCTAAGATAGGTACTAAATTGTGCAGTTTCCCACACCAGCCAATTAAATATTTGCTTTCATTTTGTATCTGGTAGTCAACTAATCAAATTTAAATGCTAATTAGTTGTTGTGGGCATCTGCATGTGTGCTGTTTAAGCCTTATTTTTGTAAATAGACCTAAGATATGATTTGGTAAGTTTTATGCAGCAGAGTTATTTACTAAAATCCAAATGTATCTAGTTTTTTTTTATTAAACAAAACGCAACCATCTTATTCATAAATTAAATGGCTTGAAAAAATCAGATTGGGAAAAAAGTCAGAGCAGGAAAAAATCTATACAATCAAGCAAAAACTCTAATCATACAATTTTTTCAGACTTTACTCCAAATTTCTTGATTCTTTTGGGTTTATCACTCGAAAACCCAGAATTTTTCAGATTATAAGGATAAACCCAGAGCAGACCACAATATCTTCAAATTGGCATAGGGACATCTGCCATTGGCTTATACATGACCTTGACAGGTTTGAGATGCTGGGTTTCAGATTTGGGCTTTTTGTATAATACATCTTGAAAGAATTTAAAAGTTTTAAGAGTTTTTCAACAAAATGGTTTAATAAATAACCCCCTAGAAGTTGAAATGTTGTTTATTTATGTAATATATAACAGTTCTTGGTTTTAATTTGTCTCATTGCCAGTGTAATAAAATAAATGAGCTTTTCAGATAAATGGTAATTGTGTTTTGAGAGATAATTGCTTGATCCTATCTCTTCAAACAAAAGTTTGCTTTTCCTGACGTAGGTCCAGGTTTAGGACCGAAACCTTGTATAAACTTTAAATTCTTTACATTTTTCTTTATATATTTGTCACTTGGCACCCAGGTCACAGACTTTGTTTGTGAAGTGCACCTATATAACATATATATATATATATATATACTGTATATAAATTTGTATCTTGTATTTTGTTGCAAAGAATCAAGTCAAAATCACCCATGCGAGCATATTGTTGCTTACTACTGCCAGCAATGGAAGACTCTGGGAGCCAATTTCAGGTGTTTTGACACCTTAAAATTGCTGTAGGTGCCATCGCTCTTAGGAATTCAGAGAATGTTTACATACTAATTGCATGTATTTTGAGAACAGTTGATTGCTTTATCTATAATTATACCACAAATAGTAATAAAAGTCTAATTGTTTATTATATACATTCTTTTGTGTCTTTCATCTGTTTTAGGTAAATGAATGCAGCACTTTTTTTAACTCCCACACTTTGCTTTTTTTAATAGGCTGAATTAAATGGTTCGGCAAATACCTTCGTAACTGCAGGTTCTAAAACATCATTAACTCGTATGAGCTTAGTCTCCTGTCAGTATGTGGGATTGAGGGTTGCAAGTGTCCTCTCACAGCATTTCCTACCGCCTGTTGTGCCCTACATTCCACTTCCAAATAAACAGGCCTGCAGTCAGCTGCATATAAAGCTTCCAAAGCTAAAGGAACGCAAGACTGAGAAAATAGCTTCACGTCCCTCTTTAAGGTAGGGAATGTATTGCTTTAAATTTAATTTTAGATAAATAAATGCAAACTGGAATTTAATTTTGGATAAATAACTGCAAACTGTACATTAAAGCAATATAGGCTAATGAATGCATTTTATTTCAAATTTATTATTGATCTATCATGCTATTTTAAATTCAGACCTTATTCATTTTATCTGGAAGAGTACATTATAAAATGAAAATAAAAAAACTATATATATATATATATATATATATATATATATATATATATATATATATATATATATACACACATATATATATATATATATATATATATACAGTATATATATTTATATATATATATAAATATATAAATAAATACATACAAATTGTGGGACTGCTGCACACACTGAAAAAGGAAATAATGCCCTGGTGCCAACAGAAAAAATATATATATATATATATATATATATATATATATATATATATATATATATATATATATATATAGTTTTTTTATTTTCATTTTATAATGTACGTATCTCTCTCTCTCTCTTTCTCTCTCTCTCTCTCTCTCTCTCTCTCTCTCTCTCTCTATATATATATATATATATATATATATATATATATATATATAAATGGCTTCATTTTCATTACTGTTATATATTTACTGTTAACTAAAAACATTTTAATCTAATTATAATAAATATACATCTTAAACGTATCAGCAACAATTTAAATGCTAATATAAATTCACATTTTTTCAAATTTATGAAATTGTATTCTGCAACATGTATGGCACAGATATTTCTGCAGCAGTTGGGTAGTCATATTCCTTTGTGCGTTCACTGCAACTATGTAGAGCAGAACAAATATGTATTACATACTCACTGCCCGGGATCAACTGCAGCCTCTCACGGAGTAGTTTATACAATTATACAAAATGGTATAGCTTTATAGGTAGTTGTACATACTACTACCTATAAAGCTATTCCATTTTGTATAATGCAACTAAGCCCTGAGGAAGTGACCCTTGTGGTTACGAAATGGGTTGGCAGTTTTGTATAGAATGTAAATGTAGCCTAAAGTCATACTAACAGCTTTTAAATGGATGAAATAAGGAGATGATGTTTTAAACTACTCCGTGAGAGGCTGCAGTTGTTCCCGGCAGTGAGTACGTAATACATGTTTGACGCTACTTTGCCGAGTGGGAGTGTCCGGGAACCTGCAAGGGATCTCCTTGGCTCACATATGAGTGAGAAATTAAAACAAATATTTACTCCTGTTTTCAAAGATTCCATTGGTTTAGCAAATTTCTCTACAAAAATAACAAAATAAAAACTGTGGTAGCGTGTTTGCCAGTGGAAGAAATAACAAATAAACAAACAACTACAAAAGTATGTAGAATAGATATGTACTTATAATTGGCTAACAATAAAAATACATTGTACACTTTCAGAGCTTTTTTAGACATACAGATGCAGCCACTTTGGTTTGTCTGTTTGACACAGAATAGCTAAACACAGATATCCCATTTATCTCATTTAACACAGAAAACTGCGTCACAACATCCCATCTAATTAAAGCATTCACCATTGTGAACAATGGAGCTTTGGTATGCTAATGAAAAGGTTAAATGAGTTAAGATGACTTAAGATAACACAGTTTCTTCAATTACCCCTGAGTCATGACGCATTTAACTCACAAATCCAAGTGGCTTCATCTGTACTGTAACTTGTAGAGTTATCTGTAACTTCCTAATTTATTGCAGTCATCTAACAGTATATATGCTGTGCCTTTCCAGCGTTCATTTGTATTTTGCCTGACAAAGGGGCCTTGGTGCTCAGAAAACAATATAGGTATCACTTCTTCATATTTGTTTATTTTTTGTTATTCTAGAAAAATAAGAAATCTTTAACTTGACCTGAGTTGTCACTTCAGTTTGTCATAGCCCAGTAACTAGACAGTGATAGACAGGGAACCTGCTGGGTATGCTTTACTGAAATAAGGAGGATTCAATATATTTATCCTCTTTTCTATTCTTTATATGCATCAGTGCATATATTCTTCTGCCTCAGTCTGAGCTTTATTACTTTTATCTAATTTCCTTGCTTGTAGCTGCAAGTCAAGGCAATATGCCTTTTCCTAATAAAATGGGGCCAGATTAAATTTAATGATAAAAACCTTACTCCAAATGAAATTCTAGCCATATAATACTATACTATACTATACATTTTCGAGTTGTTTTTTTGGGCAAAACTCAATTTCGAGTGTAAAACAACCAACACAAATTCAAATTTGAATCTGGGATTTATCACCCACCTATCCTGGAAGTAACTCATATTCGACTATTTGCCACCTAAAACCTGCCAAGTTCATGTCAATGGCAGAGGTCCGTTGAACTATTTGAAGATGTAACAGCTTATATTATAGTAAAACTTGAGTCAAATTCCGTTCATATTTGATTCGAATAGGATATGAATTTTCAAGTTGTTCCACCCCGGAATCGAATTTTTACCATTCAAGTTTTTTCTTAAATAAGCTACCATTCAAGTTGAGAGTAAATATGAGTTTATTAGAGTTACAAAAATTCACATAACTCGACCTTTGATAAATAACCCCCCAAGTGTAGTTAGAAGTAACACAGTTAAACAGTAGTGTAAGCTTTTCCCATCAACATCAGTCGGGCCTATAGAATGACCCAGCTGACTGAAAGGACATTTGTCCCATGGTTTTTAGGTACGTTTTATGGTGATTGGAATGAATGTCATAGTATTTATTAACTGTTGAAAAAGTACTACCAGTACTGTCATGATGTTGCATGCAGTAATAAATTACCTTATTTTTAAATGTTTTTGGTGAATGTATTGCCATCTGTATTTCAACCCACTAATCACTCAAGACCTTAGAAGCACTTAAAGGGCCAATAGGTAAAGCAATTAGGGCAGAGATAGACAAGATTTGGTGAGATTAGTCGCCTCTTTTTCGGACGACTAATCTCCCAGAACTGCCTCCACGCAGGCTAGAATCTAAATTGCCGGCAGGATGGCACTCGGAGTGTTTAATTTTCCGAAGTCACCCGAAGTTGCCTCATGAGGAAACTTCGAGTGACTTTGGAAAACAAAGCGCTCCTAGTGCCAATTCAGTGAGAAAAAGGTTTGTCACGTGAAAACTTATGGACGAGATTCAATTTGAGATTGCAATTCAATTCAGAAAAACTTATCTCACAGTTTATCTGGTGAAAACTCCATTGAAGTATATGAAAAAAAACTTGAATTGAATTGTGAGAAAAGTTTTTTCTCATAGAATTGAATCTCATCCATGAGTTTTTACGTTATGAACAATGAGATAACTTTTCCTCACAGAATTGAATCTGGCCTATTGGCAAATAAATAAGGTTAAAAAGGAGTGATTGAAATTTATGATGATCATTTAATTTATAAATAAATGTGAGCTGGTCTTTCAGTTAAATAAGATCCAAGTTTAGACATTATAAGCAGTCATTTGGTAAATAATTTGCTAAACCTAATATGTTTCTGCAAATGTTATTTTTCGTAATTTTTTAAAATGCTGATCTTTCTGCAATGTGGATCATCATACCTTGTCTGCTAAAATACATTTAAACATTATAGCAATGTGTTAAAGGGATACTGTCGTGGGAAAAAATGTTTTTTACAAAATGTATCAGTTAATAGTGCTACTACAGCAGAATCCTGCATTGTTTTCAAAACAAGAAATGGATTTTTTTATATCTAATTTTAAAATTTGCTATGGGGCTAGACATTTTGACATTTCCCAGCTGCCCTCAGGTCATGTGACTTGTGCTCTGATAAACTTCAGTCACACTTTACTGCTGCACTGCAAGTTGGAGTGATGTCATTACCCCTCCCTCCTACAAGCTGCTGTAATGTAAATAGAGCCTTGTCTGCTGAGCCTGTCAATTGAACAATAGGCAGGAATCAAGAAAAGCTCCCACTGACACCACTTCAGAAGGATTGAAATAAGATAGTCCTATGATCACTGCCCCCACTTACGTTTCAAAAATAAATATATATATATACACACAATTCATTTTGGGCACTGGAAAAAATATTTTATATAGATAGTTTATTAAATTTGTTTACACAAAAATGAAACACAGGAGTACACTCCCAGGACTGATGACAGGGAATAGAAAAAAGGATAAAATAAGGACATACCGTATATACTCGAGTATAAGCCGAGTTTTTCAGCATCCAAAATGTGCTGAAAAAGGCTATACTTTTAATCATTCCTATACCAACAGTTCACTTGGGGAGAGACTGCAATATCCCACAATGCCCTCTGTTGGTTATATGAAAGAATAACAGTGACTACAATATCACACAGCACCATCTGTTGGTTATATGAAAGAATAACAGTGCGCCCTCTGTTGGTTATATGAAAGATTAACAGTGACTGCAATATCACACAGCGCCCTCTGTTGGTTATATGAAAGAACAGTCCACCCTCTGTTGATTATATTAAAGAATAACAGTGACTGCAATATCACACAGCACCCTCTGTTAATTATATTAAAGAATAACAGTGACTGCAATATCACACAGCGCCCTCTGTTGATTATATTAAAGAATAACAGTGACTGCAATATCACACAGCGCCCTCTGTTGGTTATATGAAAGATTAACAGTGATGGCAATATCACACAGCATCCTCTGCACATGGTAGTGGGACAGTGGGACAATGCACACTGCACAGTAATCCGTTTGGCAATTCTCTGTCACCATCAACTTTGCAAAGAAGTCTGGTTGATCGCTGGGGGGGTCGATTTGGCAGAATGTGCGCTGCTGGGAGACAGGGTGGTAGTTGTGTCTAGGCTTATACTAGAGTCAATAAGTTTTCCCAGTTTTCGTAGGTAAAATTAGGTACCTCGGCTTATACTCGGGACGGCTTATACTTGAGTAAATACGGGTACTTGAAAACCAGGAAAACTTAACAGGAAGTCTAGGAAGGTTTAAAATAGCTCATGAGAAAGGAGGCAGTAAGTAGTTAATGAAAAAAGAAGTAGGCAGGAAAGGAGCAAGGTGTGTGTGAGGTGGATAGCAGAGGGAACTCACAACTCCTTTACCTCATCTAGTAACCAGTAAAACTAACTAGGAAGGCAGCAAGGAGAGAAAGTTCCCCCATCCAAAGGAATGCAGAGAACAAACTTACAGAACGGCAGGAGCTTTGATAGTGTCTGTGGGAGGAGGGGCTGCTAGTGCAGCTGTAGAGCAGGACGTAGGAAAGTGAAAGTAATTGGTTCCCTGCAAACCATGTGACCTCTCTCCTCCAAACATCACACGCATGGGCAGAGAGGGGAGGGGGAATGTACAGCTAGATTCTCATGTCCTAGTTCGACTTGGCTTTTCATTAAAGAGTGGCTGCCTCCAAGCACGCAGGTAATGCTGTGCCTGCTGTTAGAGCAGCACAGGATGAATGTGTAATGAGCAGAAATGGAAGCCCCCATGACAAAATACAAACTAAAATAACTTATGCATGGATTTGTGGATTAACATTTTATTTGCTTATGTATGTGTGTTTTTTATAAAAATGCAAAAAAAAAAAAAAAGTTTTAAATGACGACAGATTCCCTTTAAGTTACCATGAAGTTCAACTACTGTTTTATTATTGCAGAGAAGAATGTGACCCTTTGTTTTAATTATTTGCTTAAAATTAACTATATGTGAGATGGCCTTCTTATAGATAATGAGTTTCCAGATAAAGGATCTGTAATAAAACAGTAGCTTGTACTTCATAGTTCCTGGAACATGTTACATTTGCCTTTAATTTATATACAATATATATTTTTATTATAAGCAGTCTAAAGGTGGCCATACACGGGCCGATAAAAGCTGCCGACAGACTGTGTCGGCAGCTTATTGGCCCGTGTATGGGGGCCCCCGACGGGCTTCCCCGATCGAGATCTGGCCGAAAGTCGGCCAGATCTCGATCGGATGGGTTTAAAAATCCCGTCGGATCGAGGCCGCATCTGTTCGTTGATGCGGTCCCGCGATCCGACCACCCCTTTGCGAATGCTAGGATCCGATCGTTGGGCCCTAGGGCCCACGATCGGATCTGCCCGATATTGCCCACCTCAAGGTGGGCATATCGGAGGGAGATCCGCTTGTTTGGCGACATCGCCAAACGAGCGGATCTATCCATGTATGGCCACCTTCAGTCACTTAATTTTCTTTCAAAATAATATTTTTTATACATTGTTTGCATAGTGCAGGAAACTGGGCAGGCCTGGGGCTCTAGGATTGATGGATACTTCCCTCATTACACTCACAGCAATCAATTATTTTTCAAGAAAATTTGGAGTCATGTTCAAAATGATGCTGTGCAGCAAAGATATGCTAATACACACAGTAACGGCAAATATTGGTCAGATTTAAAATGAACAAATTTTGTATGATTGTATGATTCTCATAATATCCAAAACTCCATTTTTCCACAGTGCCTTGCATGCTTTGGTTAATTGGCTGGTTTTGTTATAATGTTTCAGAAGTCAGAACGAACAGTGCTCATTTAACGTGTTCATGAATATATATATTGGAAGGTTGCATAGAATTATAATTTAATTTATTTTGTAAAATGTTAGTTTGGGTTTACAGCCTTTTTAAAGCCATGCCATTGTGTCATTTTCTGGGCATTTTGACAAAGAATGGAAGGAATTGTGTTTTCTACATATATTTTTTGCTATTCCAACTTTTAAATATTGGCACCAAGCTCTAACAAAGATATATGTCAAATTCAAATATCAAGAAATAGCAAAGAGTGGAACCCCAATGATTAGCAATGAGTTTTGACAACTCATGTCAAAACGCATATAAAGTTCAGGATTTGAAATTTTGACATGCTCTTCTACCTGGAAACAATATATCTTAACTCTTTACAAAGGCGTTGTCAGAGCTCACTGAGTCAGAGATATGACTTTGTCAGATAAACAGTGGTAGTATCATTGTCAACTTATATTTTTCTTTTGAAAAATAATTTTATTTTATTCTTGCATGTAAAGGTGGTGTCACGGTTGGCACCCTAAATTCAGAACCAATGCTAAGCACCCTGTTCTCGACTCTTGCTGCCGCCTTTAACAGCCGCCTTTTTACCTCGGGAGTAGCCCTTGGCTAATAGGATGCCGCCAGGTCTTATTAAGAGAGGTGCAAAGCGAGGGGTTCTGAACGAGCAAAGGGGCACGACTATAAAGCAGAGTCTTTTTTGGCAGAGGGTCACGGTACAAGGTGTAGACAGAATCGTAGTCAGATCAGGCTGGGTCGGGCAGGCAGAGTACAAAACGGAGTCAGGCAGGCATGGGTCAAACCAGGAGATCAATCAGCAGGGATATAGAATAAGCGAAGTCGGATATCAGGCAGGGGTCAGGATACAGAAGTCAGAATTGTCAAAAAGCCAGGCAAGGGTCACAACAGGAATCAGAATTACAGCTAGCTAACTGCGCAGAAGCACCAGGAACACAATCCTATAACGGGCAATGAATATGATTGAATGATATGAATATAATGAATAGGACACCAAGTCCCCTTTAAATAGTTTTAAATTTGGCGCCATTGCACGTTGGCGTGATTACGCCAGCGCCAATGCGCTTATAAATACAGGAGATGTGCATAAAAGAGGAGGAGGGCATGACATGCGCGAGCGTCCCCGCCGAGGGGGCGGCAGGCGTCCCTGCCCTCCCCCCACTAGACCACCACAGTATGTTACAGGTGGCCATGCATGATAAGATCCGCTCGTTTGGTGAGGTTGACAGACCAAAATCAGAGCGATATCTGGTTGATCCAATCGCTCTGCCCTAGGGCCAAATGATTGGATTATAACGAAGGAAATGGCCACCAACAGGTCATAGGACTGCATAAACTAGCCAATGCGGTCCTCAATGGAAAAATCAAACCTGCCCGATCAATATCAGGCCAATTTTTGGCCTGATATCGTTTGGGCAGACCCTTCGGAAGCCCCACACACGGGCTGATAAACTTAAATCTGTCACTTTAATCATGTATGGCCACCTTTACTCTTTTGTCAGTAGGTACAGTTATCATTAACCTCGGGGGGGGGGCAATGATTAATCCCAACTGCATCTTTTCTCACGTATGTGGTTTTTCCCAGGATTTTGTGCACATTGATTAAAAATCTCAACTGGGTTAATCACAATCGGGTTAAGCCAGAGCAACAAGTTGCAGAAAAAGCATACATTTTCAAGCAACTTGATATGTCTCAAATTACTCAAAATCATGGAAGGGGGGGGGGAATGCCACTTCACAGGTCAACAACTGGCTTCTGCAACTTTGTTTCAGAACCAGAAGCGCAGAGAATAGCAACAAACAGATGACGCGACATTAATAATAAACCTGCTTTAGTTTAATTTCTTTTGTTTTTGGATTTATTTTACTCAGAGTGCTGTCACTAGAAGAATTGCATGCTGTTAAAATAAAATTACATATAAACTGTTGAATATGTGTGAATGAATATTGGAACATTGCTTGGAATAAAATATTATTTATTAGACAAATTTGTGTTTTTGATTTTACAATACCTGTAATATAAATTACTATAGGAGCAGATATAGTATCAGCAAATTTTCCATGGAGTAAGGAATTTGCTGCAATAGAAAGCACATTCTTTTAGAACTACTATACAAGAATGTATGTTCTGTTTCTGGAAAGGTTTTGGAATAAAAATATAAAGTCTGATTTACCTAATATCCTGTATTACTTGAGTCCAACTATTTCAGTCATGAACTTATCTGCTATTAATGGTCTTTTTTTATATGTAAAATACAAATACAAAAAATATTTCATTTGTACATGTCCAATAAATCTGCATTTACAGTTGCTAGCACAGTGTGCCATTTAAAACAGCGATGTACTACTCCCCCTTTAAATAGATGATTTCTTTCAGTGGTGTTTTATGGAAATAAATTCCATGTTAAGTGGAGTGATCTTGGAAAATAAATTTTTTTTTATTGCTGATTGTTAGTTCTGAAGGAAGATTGTTTTGTCCGATTTAAAGGATGATTTTAAATTCTGCTGGTAAATAAATGATGTATACATGACTGCAGACTGCCTACAAAAAGCTGTTTCATTATGCTGTAGAATCTTCAGTCTACAGTCTGGAAAAGTTTGAATCACTTCTTTGCCCTTAAAAATGGTTAACTGTCATTCTTATTTTTATGTTGGGCCATATGCCAGCATTGCTTAGTGAATAAAATGTTTTACATTACAGAATTTGCGTCACAGTTTACTATTATTAACCTGGATATACTAAGTATTTCACAAGATATTTCATGGAAGAATTAACAGGAATCTGAAATATGTAAGGCTTTGCTAGAGCTTAAATTAATTTTTGTTTTACCTGTTGAAAATAATTTGACTGGGTTCCATCGACTAGTGGCACCGTGCTTTGCACCTTGCTCACCTTTAATCAAAGAAGGCCGAACTGACAGATTGTAACTAGGGTCATGAAATGAATAGAAGTCTGAATAACATTTTGATGAATGCAATTTTTGCACTTAAAATGACATTGCATATTTGCATGACCAATGTTAATTTCTCCCTACAAGAATATAAATAAACAGATGTTGAGAGGCTTCTGAAGATGCTGGGAGCCTTCACCAAAACAAGGAGGGATAGAAGCCAGTATATTAGATAGAGTCAATTTCTTGGCTGTACCTTTTTCTATTTCTTAGATCATGTTTCCAGTTTGCTTTCTCATGTTACATTACTTTTTAACCAGATCATATGCCATGGTAAAAGTAGATTTTTAAACTCTATCTCCATTTCATGTTAAAACTGACTATAAAAACAACTTCACCAACACTGAAAGCCAAAAATATCTGTAATTAGTTAACACAAGCGCGGTCACCTTTTTGTCCTTTTGAAATGCATGACATGTTGCCATTCACTAGTACCTTTTTTTAAGTAGTATTTTGGAACCTATTATCCAGAATGCTATTGACATGGGTTTTTCTGGATAACTTAATTCACTTTATTTGGATCTTCATAATGTACTAAAATGCCATAATTACAAAATACCTAGGAAAGTCCTGGACGCAGTTTATCTTTGTCCCAGATTTCTGTCGGAATGGTTCCGGGCCATGTAGCTGGTCCTGGTTTTCTTGCACTTAGGTGGGCTAATTTAAACAGCTTTCCCAGTGTGAGAGAACTGGGAAGCAGACTGTGGGGCAGATTTACTAAAGGGCTAATTGTCGCCAGTGACCGATTCTCACATATAGCACCACTTTGCCAGGTGCAAATGCGCTACGAATAAGCTAATAAACTAAAATGCAAAGTTTTGTCCCGGGCGCCGAACACTTGTCTACTTTTCACTAGGCACAACGCACGCTACCGCATCTTCGCTATGAAATGCTCACACTGCCAAATTAATGCTAGCGTTCATTTGTGCCTTGTGAAAATTCACTAGTGATCTTGCACTTAGGTCAATTTGCATACGGCAGGTAATTTAAAGTTGTATGGAGGTCTTTATTATACGTGTTGGTGCAAAGGCTTGAAGTTACCACTTTTTCTGGCGAAAGAGGTAACGTCCAGTAAAATCAGCATTTTAGTAAATTTGCAGAGTAATGTCCGTTCGCCAGAGCGAAAAGTCACCTTGCGATAGAGTGTGAATGACTGCTAGAGACGTTACCGTTTGCTAGCGAATTGGCACCTGCGCCTGTTATTAAATTGGCGATGTCCTTGCGGGTGGCAATGCTGGTGAAAAGTTGTTAGCGTTAGCCTCTTCTCTCTTTAGTAAATCTACCCCTGTGTGTTTTCCAAGCTGAGCTGCAGGTTGATGAAATATTACCAGGTGTCTGGAAAGAGGAACAGGAAAAAATCCCTACTAACCGACTAGGTGCTGAAAATTGAACAGACTTTTGGGGACTTTGCATTCCTAATGCTGTAAGTGCTCTATGTGCACCATTCTGGATGTTAAAGGAGAACTAAACCCTAAAAATGAATATGGCTAAAAATGCCATGTTTTATATAGTGAACTTATTGCACCAGCCTAAAGTTTCAGCTTGTCAATAGCAGCATTGATCCAGGACTTCAAACTTGTCACTGGGAGTCACCATCTTGGAAAGTTTTTGTTACACTCGCATGCTTAGTGGACTCTGAGCAGCTGTTTAGAAGCTATGCTTAGGGGTCATCACAAATTATCAAGCAGAAAATTAGGTTTGTCTATAATATATGCTGATGCTACAGGGCTGATTATTAAATTCTGATGCTAATTGCACTGGTTTCTGTGCTGCCATGTAGTAATTATCTGTATTAATTACTAATTAACCTTATATTGTGACATCTCTATTCTATGTGTACTGTATATTATGAGTTGGTCCCTAAGCTCAGTAAGTGACAGCAGCACAGAGCATGTGCAGTGAATCAGCAGAAAAGAAGATGGGGAGCTACTAGGGCATATTAGGAGACACAGATCTTTACTGCTAAAGGGCTGTGGTTGCCTTGGGCTGCTAAAGAAGCCCGAAACATCATGTACAATAGTGATGGGCGAATTTATTCGCCAGGCGCGAATTTGCGGCGAATTTGCGTGATTTGCCGCCAGAGAATAACGGGCGCCGGCGTCAAAAACGAGACGTCGGCGCCGTTTCGCGAATTTTTCGCCGTTTCGCGAATTTCGCGCGAAATTCGCTAATTTTTCGGCGAAGCGAAACGGCGCAAATTCGCCCATCACTAATGTACAACATTTCTACCTTCTATAGTTAGGCTTTAGTTCTCCTTTAAAGCGGGACTGATATTCCTATGTTGAAGCAAGTATGCTGATCTTTTGTTAATAATAACAAGACAAGCTGTATAAAACTTTTTACGGTGGCCTTCGATTCCCGTTTATGTGCTAAAACAGTGCTGTGCTTATGATCCCTGCTAACCTGAATCTCACAATACCCAAAGTCAACTAGAAAATCATGTAAACATAAAATAAACCCGATAGGATTGTTTTGACTCCAATAAGGATTAATTATATCTTAGTTGGGATCAAGTACAAGCTACTGTTTTATTATTACAGAAAAAAAGGATGATTTTTAATTATTTGGATTATTTGGATAAAATGGACTCTATGGGAGACAGTCATAATTCAGAGATTTCTGGATAACAGGTTCCAGATAACAGATCCCATGCCTATGATAATAATAATATATCATTGGCCTCTCATTAAAAATTAGCCATAATAGGCAGACTTCTGAAAACTGTACAGGTATGGGACCTGTTATCCAGAATGCTCGGGATCTGGGGTATTCGGATAACGGATCTTTCTGTAATTTGGATCTTTATACCTTAATTCTACCAAATAAGATTTAAACATGAATTAAACCCAGTAGGATTGTTTTGCAGTTAATAAGGATTAATTATTCCTTAGTTTGGATAAAGTACAAGGGACTATTTTATAACTACAGAGAAAAAGGGAATCATTTAAAAAAATCTGGATTATTTTGATAAAATAGAGTCTAGGGAGATGGCTTTCAATAATTTGAAGCTTTCTGGATAACAGTTTTCTGGAAAACCGATCCCATACCTGTACATGTTCTCTTAAGTATAACATTTAATACTCTTGGAATTTAAACAGAGATACAAATCTGTGATGAACTCCATCTTTATTTTGCTTTAGTGCTTTTAGCAAGCAAGTAGCATTTTGTTGAAGTTCTTTTACTTTAATGAATTCCAAGTATACCAGTAGATGGCACTCAAACTTAAATACAGTGTGACATTAGTATAAAGAGATCTTGATAGCCCTGAAGTACTATAAAATGTCATACTGTGATAGTGAATAAATCATGTTGTTTATAAGAGTAATTAGTTTAGTGTTTGTTAATTGGGACGGATTAGCATTTACATTGCAAATATAAACACATACTTTTCGTTAATGCAGTATTTTTATTTTGGATTAAACATTTTAATTAGAAGATTTGAAGTGTGCACTATATTCAAGATTTTGCATGGTTGATTTATGTGACTTTTTGGTAATTTTAACAATCAAAACAATACTTGCCTGTTTTTTTTTTAACTGGATTAAGTCATTTGCTGGAGAGCTTCATCTGAACTATGTAAACTGAAATTTCCCTGTATAGTATATGATGTCTGCAGTATTAGTAGAGTATTGTGAACAAGCATAGTTCATATTATAATCATATTTATCAGTATCAGTTTGATGGACATTACTTGTTTACTGTCACAGCTTGGGTACAAGGGTCAATCCCTTTTTTATGCTCCGTTCCTGGAGCCGATTTCCCATATTTGCTGATACAAATTAAAATTAAACAATTACAGCATACAACAAATAACATATGTACTGTTAACATTAATTATTTTAGTTATTTACTCAAATTAATATTTATTATACACTTGTATAATTTGACAGTGTTCAATCAAAAGGTATGTATAGTAAGCTGAACCAATGCTGCTGATTTTCTAAGCAGTAAAGATTTAACTAGATTTATATATGGTGTGAGAAGTAGAGGCATGATAACCCTTGACAAAGTCTGTAAATTAAATTAGTTTGTTCTGTAGTGTAGACAGAATCCCAGGCTGGATAAAGACAGTGGAAGGAGTGCATGCATGACCCATGTACAGTAAACCAGAATAATGATTATAGAACGGATGTCTTCGAGGAGCAAATAGAGGTAATTTTAAAGGATAACTAAACCCCTCACAGACAAAAGCCCCCATCCACTGCTCTCCAAATGCCCCCCTCCCCTAAAGTTGTTTCTGGACATTGTGATCTGGATAATCTGAAAAAGTCAGGGTTTTCAAATAATAATCTAAAAATGTTGAATTTTCGTAGCAAAATTTTGATAACACCTAGTTTTCACAGCATCAATCGTATGATACGAATTGATGCACGGTTTTGTTGTGACGTTTTGTTTCTCCATTTTTTTTCTAGAAAAATTATTGATAAATTAGTTCCATTCATGGAAGGGAGTATGGTTGATTTTGTTTTCAGAAAAATTTCTAAAAAGTTTAAGTAAATCAGCCCCTAAAAGTACAAGTGGCTGCTGTGAAAAAATGTATGGGTGAGTCTAATAGGCTGTTATTTTTGTTTGTCCAATTTTTCTTTGGACTAGTTCGCTGACACAAAGCTTGTTGGCGTATTTGCACTTGATAATCCCAAGGAGGGGTAGGTGGAGGGCAATGATTGGGGGTTTAGTTCTCCTTTAATTACTGAGGCATTAACTGAAATAGGCTACTGTAGGAACTCCTGATCTGGTGATAGCTCCATAAGGAGTCAATAGGGAACTTCGCAGGATTCATAAGAGGGATTTGATAGACTGAGCAGCATTGAATGCAACTATGCAGGAGTGAAAGGCACACCTTTAGACCTAAGTACCTTTAATGAATGGTATAGTAACATGCTGTGGCTAACTTTCTCCGACCACAACTGACTTTCATTGTTGTAAATGAGCCCTAATATATAGGCATTGATTGTCCTTGCATGCAGATTCTTGACTGTACCACTGGACAGAACAAGAAAATAAAGATCCCTGTCCCACACTTTTTGCTTCAGAAGGAAAATTTGTTGTTCCCCGACCCGATTTAATAAAGCAGCTTTCCTAATATTCTAATAGAAATTGGGGTAACCCTATGGATATAAACAATGTAGCCTAGTATATTTTTAAAAAATGGCTTACCAATTGCTGTGTCAATTGCATTCACATGTTGTGCAATTTATCAAAAGGTTTACATGGCTCTAGCAAGGGTTATAATATTAGATGATAATGAAAAAGTGTGGGGGCTTTTTTTTCAAAGAAATTCACTCCCAATAGAATACAATGAATTACTCCACAAGGAATAGAATATATATTTTTTAGAAAACAATTTAATTATGTCCAGTATCAAGAACAGATGGCTAGTCTGACAGCTGTTGTTAATTGTATCATATGTAAGGGAAAATATTTCTCTCATATATATATATATATATATATATATATATATATATATATATTGCTGATGCACACCAGAACATATTTACAACAATAATTGCTTTATTCAGTGATTATTAGTTCCCTTAACTGAGACCTTTATCAATATACATCTGTTATTGCTATTAAAGGAAAACTATACCCCCCAAACAATGTAGGTCTCTATTAAAAGATACTGAGTAAAACCGCTCATGTGTAAAACCCTGCTGTAAATGAACCATTATCATAATAATATACTTTTTTAGTAGTATGTGCCATTGGGTAATCATAAATAGAAAATTGCCATTTTAATAAATAAGGGCCGCCCCCTGAGATCGTAAGATTCACTGTACACACATACAAACCACATGTAAGGTCACATGAGCCAATTAACAGACAGAGTTCTGCCTTTTGCTTCCTCACTTCTTCCTGTTACAGTTAGAGTTGTAGTATTTCTGATCAGGTGATCTCTGAGGCTGCACAGATAGAGTCACGAAATGGTGGTTCAAGGCAAGAGATGTAAAAGGGCAATATTTATGTAAATATATATTCCAGTTTGGTAAGATTCTTTAATATGTCATTAAATTTGATATAAACTATCTGTTGCTTAAGTATTCATTTTGGGGGTATAGTTTTCCTTTAACATAGGGTTATATAATAAAACAGAAGCAGTAATCTATATCAACCAATCAGCAGGCAGCATTTGCTGGTCACTTGTTTATAAACCAACATCTTATTGGTTGCTGTGGGTAAACTTACAAATGTCTTGTTTTTAACTGTAATTGAAATGAACTAGGGGATATATATATTGTCTAGTTTTGGTTTATATTATGGATTTTAGATAATTTAAGTATTTAAATATATTAAAGTGAATGTAGTAATAGTATTTGAATTACTGATCATGTGACTTTTACCAGCTGTTTGTTCCCGCCACAGTGTATATTTAAGGCGGTTTAATGTTCAGTTTGTTACTTTGAGAAAGGCTAGGGACCTAGCCGAAACGTTAGTCATTTATAATAAATATTATGATTTTTATAAGTCCTGACAGTGTGGACCTTCTTGTAGTAGTTATGGATAATTTATTGTCACTGCATCCAGGCAAATTTAAGTAACTTTATCGAGAGTGCTGGCAACCCTTGGACAACCCTGGCCAACTACGACAAAGTCATCCATATATATATATATATATATATATATATATATATATATATACTGGCCAACTATGTCAAAGCCATCCTTCTGGCCAGTCCTACGCTCAATTTTCATTTGATTCATTAAGAATTCTATTGCTTCATTATAAATTTTACACAAGGACTACATTTTACCTGTAGCTTACTTGCTGCTTTCAAGGTTAAAACTCCGAAACATGGTTGCCCTCCAGTGGATCACCTGACTGTAGCTGGGAAGGGTGGGAGCTACAACATGGAGCTGGTCACTGCTCCTGTATAACTATAACAAACAAGGGAAAGTTGTGCTCACCACTAATTTTTAAAACCATTAGACAGGCGTGCAATGAGGCTGTGACCACAAGTTTTAACCTTGAAAGCAACAAGTAAGTTGCAGGTAAAACTCATTCCCTGTGTACAGTGGAAACATGCATTGCTCTGAAACAATAAATACATTTTATAGTTCACTATATTTTATCTTAATTACTTAAATTTCACTAGAGTCAAGAAAAATGCACCATTACAATGTCTACCTTCTGCTTGTCATGGCTTTTTATGACATCCATCAGTAGCTGCCAGAACAGAAAATTTATGAAGATACTTTATGTTCTGCAGGTGACAATTACTGACAAAACTCTAAATCAGTTTCTATATTCGCTGTATCATAAACATTTATCTCACGATGTACGTACAAAAATTATGTGTGTTCCATGCTCAAAATGGTAACATCTGTCTGTTAAAATATTAATGAACATTCATTAATAATGGTAGAACTAGAGGAAGAAGGCAGATGTATATTAACTGCTTTCCTATATAAAATTACGTTTCAAAGAAATGGAGGACTTTTTTTTTGTTTTTTTTAACCAGATGCCTTTGTCGAACTCCATTTTATGTACATGTATGAGCTCAGATGATTTCGTTCAAATTAAGGGAAAAATATAGAAATATGAATGTTGTTTAATTTCATTGTGGAGAACCCATAAAGAAGATAAACTATAAATATTTACATGAATATCAAGTGGAAGTTGAATATTACCTAATAGAAAACTACTATGTGATGTGAATTTCATTTCTTGCCTGCTTTCTCCTGTCTTATATACCAGTCTTTTGTCTCTTTGTTAAATATGTTAGCAGAATGATTCTAATGAGGAATACCATCTGAACAAGACATTTTGTTTTTCCACTGGATATTAAAATGGATCCATCTCATAGACCTCTAATGAGGAATACCATCCGAACAAGACATTTTGACCTTGTTACAGGAAAATTTAAATATCAATATTAAATAGCGTAAATTAAAATGCACTTTAAACATTTATTGATCAATACCATATTAATCATTGTATTCATTGCAACTGAAAAATGCAAGTAGTGGTAGTGTTTATTGCCATTGTGCTATAGTACATGGTAATGCTTGTACAGTTTATTGGACACAGCAAAATTAACAACAAAATGAGTAGTAGTAGGAGCAGATTCAGTAGGAACAAAGTGAGCATGAAAAGTAGAACAGTTCTGATGTGGTAGGCCAGATTGTAGTACACATACTGAAGCACAGGGAGAGATTAAAGTTTTTTTGTGAAATCTTTGCAACTGGTTTGACTGCTCTTAGCATGAAACTATTAATCTGTATCTTAGTATGGGCTTTCATGCTTTTGGGTTTTCTGTTCTTATCATTTTTAAATATATTGTAATTTTTGGTTGTATAGTTGTTGAAAACTAAAAGGTGCATAATACAAGTTGCTTAGATGATGTATCATTTTGGGTGATTTATACTAGTGTTTTCTGCATATATAAAAGTGGTGTATATAATATGTGATATGTGCACTTAATTAAATATAGTTAAATTAGTATGGGGGCTTAACCAGGAGTACTGAGTTGTACCTGTGTTAATAGAGAATGTGGAAGAAGACAGTCTGTGGTCTGTTGGTAAGAAAGTCAAGGATACAGTTACAGAGTAGATTACATAGATTAAGTTTTGCCCATTAGTTAATACATTTTGTAGGACATATATTGCTAAATGCAAAACTATAATCTAAGATAATGCACGTATATGTGTTACGTATATGTGTTGGGTGTTTCAAGAAAACTTGAAAGAGAACTGCAGTGCTAATGTGACTGCACCTTCTATAGCTATAGGGTAAGAACAAGAAGTCTGTGAGTGTTCTTTGGGACTAGATTCCTCATAGAATTTAGACAATATGGAACCAAGGCCATTTTAAAGGAGGGACTGAAGATATTGGTAAAGACTTCGGCTAGTTAATCTGCACATATTTGTAATACATTTTATTAGACACCATTAGGGCCAGCATACTGTTTTCTGCCTCAAATGAACCATAACAATTGCTGAGATATTGTGGAAGAGTAGTATTTACTTTTCTATCACTACATGTGTGTCTGTTTCTAATTAGCAATGTTCTGGAAAGCTTGCCAGAGTTGATGGGTGTTGCCTGAGAATTGCTTGTATGACTTGTTTAAAGCTTTATTTTAGCTTTATTGATAGCTTGATAACCATTTATATAGCATACCATAAATATTGCATCTTATAACTTATTGTATTATAACAGTTGGTGATACAATACCAACTGAACATTTTCTAAAACAATTTCAATACAAGGCTAAGGCTACTGAGGAAAACTGAGAAGAACATAGAGCCACTAAGTTAGGTCAGGAGACTGGCATGCTCCCTCACCTTTTGGGGCCATGGTCCTCATTGCACATTATGCACCAACATGACATCACATGCACTTGCCAAGCCATTTTTTATGCTTTGAGTCTGGACATCATTTCCTGACTGTAATTCAAATTTTTGCACCCTTTTGGCTTTATAAAATCAGTTCCTTTTCATTGTTTTCATTGCCCAAACTGGTTTCTATTTACTGATATTCACTGACTGGCTGTCAGGTGGGTGCACTTTAGTCTACAGGGTATTCAATAAAAATGTAAATATTAGAAGCAAAACTGGGTTTCCAGGTCCACATTTACACTGTGATGTTTTATAAGTGACTTGCCAAAGTGATAAAAATCATTCATGCTAGATTTTTCCATTCTTACGCGTGAGAATAATTTAGTTTGGAGGGAAAGATATTGATCTTAAACACTGATCTTTAATTGTCAAGTTACGTTAAAATTGGGGAGAGTATGCAACTGCTGCAGTTTTTAAACATGATTTACATTGTGTTTCTATGAAAAAAATAATAATTTTTTTCCCTTCTCCACCAGAGAGCAATATTTCAGTACAGAGCCTTGTACAGCAAGGTCAAATTTTCTTACCAGAACAAATATGGATTTGCAGAAAGTTATGGATGAACAGGTAATAAATATGACACTGTCCTAAATATATCTTTGCTGAAGTTTTGTTTGGCTACAATTTGACAATAAAAAAATTCCATAAGATGATGTGATGATTATGTACGGTGACAGATAAGGTTTGTTGGATGATTGGTGGCCGGATACTTTCTCAGACTGTACACAGAATAATGAGCCACGCAAAGTCTTTTGAAGAGTCAAAGCAAAAAGGGTTTTATTTTTATTTTTGGAATAATATTTTGGTTTCCAGTTAAACTTATTAAATAGTCTTATTAACTATTTATAGTTATGTTGGTGCAAATCACATATGTTAGAAGTGGAGGGAAAAGATTTTATCGTCAGCGTAAGGAAGGGGTCCTGTACAGCAAATCAAGCTATAGGCTTCATTTCAAGGGAAATGCTGACAATTGATTTTATTGTTTGGGTTTGTTTAAAAGTGAAAACAAAATTCAAATTATTTGCAAGTGTAAACCAAACTACTGTAGTTTTGAATTAAATAATCAAAAGCTGAATTTGAATATGTTAATTAACATCACCGCTATATTGTGTAAACAAATGTTATAACAAAAACAGGAAATTGGAGAAGAGAAGCCTTCTGAATACTATCATTAAATGAAATAACCAAAATTACTTAGACCAAAAAGTGTATCAGATTACTTTTGAAACATATAACACTATGCCCCCACAAACCCATCGCACATAAAGAAGAGTATTGTAAAAAATGAATGGCCACTGACTACAGACCACTGACTTGGCCATCTTTGTGAATGAGTGCAACATTAGTACATGGATTTGAGCACCTGAACCACCACAATTCATCTTTCTTTTATCAAAAATAAAAATGAAAAATGATAGGGCTTATTTACTAACACAAGTGCAAAAATTGATGCTTAGTTGTGTCCATCCAAATGCTGTTTACAAAGGTACTTGCTACTCTATGCTTGTGCCATGTACCTTATTGCCAGTGAAATCCACTTTGCCGAATATGTTGCATTGCAAGGCACAGAGAAGCAAGATAACCCTGCAGTTAGCACCTTCCTTGTGGATATGCTACTTTCATTACTTCCATTGCATAAAAGTGTCTACATACATAACTAACTTGTATCTAATGAATCACACACTGACACCTTTTCCAGCTCTAAGAAAATATCCAAACCAGAAACTATCCAACTGGCACTTCCATCAATGGATGTAATAACTGGATGCATATTAGCATCTTCTTTGTTAAATGGCACACAAATTGCAGTGTTCATTACTTTTCGGGCATAGGAATTCATGGTGATATTCTTTCGTTGAGGGTAAAAAAAATTGTTTTTCGCATTGCACTTGCATAAGCCAACCCATCTTTTGTAGCTGGAGGGTGTCTGATGCAGCAGGAGCAGGGAATGAGGAACAGGTGCCAAATGCATACAGTGGACTTCTGAACCTAACAATTTGACCTGTGGGATTTTATAGTTCAGGTTTAACAGCAGTAGTATAGAGGGTGTATAAATGGGACAATTTCATGGGAAGTCTTTACAGGTTGTTAAAGACCTTCAATGAGGGTATCACTTGCTGTATATTATACAATAAAAGTCACTTTAGTAATCTCAGATTTCCTTATGATAAAATTATTCCAAACATTTGTAAAGTCTGGGATATAGCTGCAGCACTGCTGTTAACATACTCTATGCATAGATTATATTTATAGCGTCTAGGCACATGAATCGTATGAATTTAGTAATACAGAACTGCAGCACATGATGCCTTAACTTCATTTTTCTAAAGTTGTTTTGAAAGAAATAGCCACACTTTTATCACCATCCAAAGGTAATTGGAATTTTAACATTTAGTTCCTTCTCACACTGTGGAGAAACCTGGTTGTCCTGACAAGTGCTGATTTCATCTGACAGGAATCCAGTTTCTGAGTGTTCAGCAACAATTTCTTGTGATGTGTAAGCTGAAGACCTAAATTGAAATACCTTAACTCCATTTGCAAGTGACTATCATTTACCCCCGACACTTCAGGAAGATTTTTAATCACTTTGTTCTTGGTCGACTTTAAACCTGTTCTGGACAGTCAAGGTCATTTTATTATGAAACTAAATTATCCATTTACAGCATCATGTTTTCAATGTTTCTTTCCTCCTCTGAACTATTCATTTAACAGTTATAGACCTAAAAAGTGCAAAGCTGTAAATCTTTCTGCAATTCCCTTATACTTTATTGGGAATTGGGGTCCACGCTGATCCTGTAAAGGACAGAAGGAAAGAGTTGTACATTGTATTTTGTTAAACCAGTAATATTGTATATCAATGACAAACTCATTATTTTTATTGTTTCAAAATTGATTTTGTGTTGCTGGACCATCTCAAGATGTGCCTATAAGTTACTACCTTGAAATCTCATTACTAGCCACATGAAAAATAAATTTATAACCATGGACTTTATTTTATATTTGAATTATATTGTATTGATATTCAAAAGGATTAAAAAAAATGTATAAAGTGCAAAAAATGGCCACAATACACCTGTCTTTTGCACTTTGCAAACGGTGTTTCTATACTGCGGTATTGCCATTTGTGTTTCTGCTTTGTTTCAGAGGCTTGCAGCTGCCCCAAAAAATTAACTCTGCCTGCATTGGGCTGTATGGCGGGAAGTACTAAATGTGTCCCCTCCTGCCCCCTCAAATAAGCAAATTAGGGAACAGCATTTAGCCACAACCGTAGGCTACTTTATAACATAAAACAGGTATGGGACCTGTTATCCAGACCGTTTTGGAACCTGGGGTTTTCCGGATAATGGATCTTTCCATAATTTGGACCTTCATACCTTAAAAGGGTGGTTTACCTTTAAGTTAACTTTCAGCGTGTTAAAGAATGGCTAATGTTAAGCAACTTTTCAATTGGCCTTCATTTTGTTCATAGTTTTTGGATTATTTGCCTTTTTCTGACTCCAGCTTTCAAACGTGGGCCACTGACCCTATCTATAAATATATATACAAATGCTCTGTAAGACTACAAATGTATTGTTATTGCTAATTTTTCTTACTCATCTTTCTATTCAGGCCTCCCCTATTCATATTCCAGTCTCTTATTCAAATCAACGCTAGGGTAGGGTAAGTTGGACCCTAGCAGCCAGATTGCTGAAATTGCAAACTGGAGAGCTGCTGAATAAAAAGCTAAATAACTCAAAAACCACAAATAATAACAAATTAAAACCAATTGCAAATTGTCTCTATATCATAATAAAAGTTAATGTAAAGGTGAACCCCTTTAAGTCTACTAGAAAATCATGTAAACATTAAATAAACCCAGTAGACTGGTTTCGCTTCCAATAAGGATTCATATATCTTAGTTTGGATCAAGTACAAGGTACTGTATTATTATTACAGAAAAAAAAGGAAATCATTTTTATAAATTTGGATTATTTGGATAAAATGGAGTCTATGTGAGACAGCCTTTCTGTAAATTGGAGCTTTCTGGATAACAGGTACCTGTAATGGTATTATGTATTAAAAGGCATAAAGTTTGCCCAGGTACAATACTTCATAGCGACCAATGAGAATTTAGCAGTTACTGGTCACATATTTAAAAGTAAACATTATTAGTTCCTATGGGTTTTAGCACCTGGGCAGATGTAGTGCCTTTTATTTCAATTAAGAGTATCACTTTTGTAAGGGTAAACTTGCTTTTAAATAGTATATGTAAATTCATAGAAAATCAGTTTATAAAATACAGAAGAACCCCGATTTTACATTTTTCAGGGGACCTGAAAAAAAGTTTTAAATCTAGGAACATTTAAACCAGGGATATACATGCATTATAAAGTGGTGGGACCACAAAAAAATGTTGTGAGATGAGGGAAAACTTAAAATTGGGATATGTAAAACTAAAGTTTCACTGTATCAATGACTTTTACAATAAAATGTGCCTTTAGATACTAGGGCCGTTCAGTGTGTTATGTTGTACATTTTTATCATTTTATTTTATCTACAGTGGGAAAAAGAATTAAAGATTAAAATGGAAGAGGATAAAGAAGACCTGCAGAGGAAACAACAGGAAAATCAAAAAAAGCAAGAGGAGCATTTTATGGAAATAATGAAAAGAAGGGAGCAAAAGTTACAAAAAAACACTAAACCATATGAACTTCCACTGACCAGCAGTACAGAATAAATAAATGGAAGTGGAAGCATGGATAAACATGAACCCAAGTGATTCCATATGTTTGGAGAATGCTGTAATTGAAACAAGGCAACTACATCAGTGGAGTGAAAAATATAAATACATACTGTACATATATTATACTCACAATGATGAGATCTGTATTTGCATATAAATAATAGCTCCCATAATTGTACATGTATCTTATAAAAACTCCAGGTCCATTAAAAAAACTGTCAAAACCTTGTGTTTTTGACTGCCTCATTCCTGGCTTGTGGATAAATGCAGGCCAAGAATCCGCACCTATGCTCGCATAAACCCTCTCATGTGATTGCACCTGGAGCCACTGTGTTAGCTTGGGTGCAGGCACATAATGTAGAGCGGATTTCAGAGCCAAAATGCTTATTCACACATTTTGCTTCTGAAATCTGAGGAGCTGCTGATTCTCAGCCTGCATTTATCCACAGGCTAGGAATCAGCTCTGTGTGGCACTAGCCTAAGAGCCTTCAGTTTTGTTCTAACAAGAAAAATGATAGTGTTCCACCACTTATTTTGATCTATCATGACCAAATAACAGTAGGTTGTATGTTATATTAATTTTGAATATTTTTTAAAAATGTAATACTTTAAGGAAAACTATGCCCCCCAAATTAACACTTGAGCAGCAGATCGTTCATATCATATTAAGTGGCATATTAAAGAGGCATATCAAACTGGAATATATATTTAATTAAATATTGCTCTTTTACATTTCTTGCCTTGAACCACCATTTTGAAATGGTCTGTGTGCTGCCTCCGAGATCAACTGGCCAGAAATACTACAACTCTAACTGTAACAGGAAGAAGTGTTGAAGCAAAGACACAACTCTGTCTGTTAATTGGCTCATGTGACCTAAAATGCATAGTTTGTTTGTTTTGTTTGTGTGCACTGTGAATCATACTATCCCAGGGGACAGCCCTTATTTTTGAAAATAATTTTCTATTTATGATCACCCAATCACACATACTACTAAAACAGTATATTATTATGAAAATAGTTTATTTACATGAAGCAGGGTTTTACATATGAGCTTGTTTATGCAATATATTTCTATAGAGACCCACATTGTCTGAGGGGTATAGTTTTACTTTAAGAGATCTAGAAGATACAGTATATCTAAAGTGGCAACTGTGGAGAAAGTAAAGACTGTGAAGAGTCTGTTGTATTCACACTATAAAACCCATTGCTTCATTAATGTCCATTGGCCTCATATACCAGTAGATATCTAATGGGTTTCCTGATTGTTTAAATTATTTTAGCAGATTTACCCAAGAAAACCCAAGGTCCCCAGCATTTCTAATAAAAGATCCCATACCAGTTTAAGCAAATAAGCTTTCAAGTTTTCTTTCTTCTAGAACCATCATACTTATGGTTTGTTATAATGTTAATGAGGCAAAGGGACCACTTTACATCTGCCGTCAACCAGACTTAGGGTGGGGAAAACGTGTGTTCCCAGACAGTAAAGCTAATGGGGCGGAAGAATCAAAATAAGCAACTTTATGAAAATCTATTACAGGATCCTATTTGTTTTCTGAAGCCTTATTATTTAGCAGATTATAGGTTAAATAAGACAGCCAAAATGTGCCATACAATTAATATTTTTGTGCCATTTTAGGAACTAAAGTCATTTGTTAGGTTAGTGGCATGCAGCACTTTCCTTTAAGGATAAACCAACCTCCCCAAGACAAATGCACATTCTAAGCTGAATCACAGGCAGTTATATTTTAGTAAAGCACAGATGATGCAAATAAAAAGTCATCATCGTTGCAGAGGAAATGGAGCATAGTGTTATTATAAACTAATTTAATCTGACTGATTGATATCAAAGGATAGTTTTATATTTTAATAGCTGTCCTGTATTCTTTACAAAAATTCACTTTAATAGGTTTCAGATCAATAAAAAGGGATTAAGTTCCTATCAAAGCATGGCAAAATAAATAAGTTTTGCTAGCACATATCATCTAAAAAAGAAATTTGAAAAGGCACTGCAACCAGGCGTCAAAAATTACCCATCAACTTGTTCTACTTTTAAATAGAATTCAACAGGTTGCGCAAATATTTTGCAGGGTCTTGGAACACATCCTTTCCATAACTATATTACCAGTTGAATGGTAGTCTAGTAAATGAATGGTTTGAAAATCACCTGCCTACTTTGAACTGCTATACCTAAATAGAAATAAATACACATACTTACATGCTATTAGACAAGAAAAGGGATATACAGGTATGGGATCCGTTATCTGCAAACCTGTTATCCAGAAAGCTCCAAATTTTAATTATTTTACCCAAACAAAATGATTAAAAATGATTTCCTTTTTTGCTGTAATAATGAAAACTGTACCTTGTATTTGATCTAAAACAAGCCTATTGGGATTATTTAATGTTTAAATTATTTTCTAGTAGACATAAGGTATGAAAATCCAAATTACGAAATGATGTGTTATCCTGAAAACCCCAGGGCCCAAGCATTCTTTATAACAGCTCCCATACCTGTACTGACATAGACTGCCATGATTTTCAAGGCTTGGCTGCTGGAATTACCTCATTGGTTATTAAAATGTGTGGGGGTGCTCTCATGAAAGATAATTTAAAGTAAGATGGGTTAAACTGCCTGTTTGATGTGAAAGCCAAGCCTGAAATGATGGGTATTTTTTATGGTGTATCAATACCAATCATTCATAAATCTTCCCCTAATCATAAGGTCAAAGACTGACCATCTAAATTTTGTGTGAACAAATGTTTTTATGCAAAGGGACTGATTTAACTAATATTTCCTTAGTCTTGTTTTCTATGCATTATTAAATCTTGCTGCCGTTCTGTAGCCAAATTCCTGTTGAACTATTTGGTACATTCCATTACCTCCACAACTAGAAGCTCTTTCTGACAATATCTGTTTGTTACATTTTTTAGCCAGTTCCATTTTTCATGCCATCTAACTAAGTAGCTGTATTTGTCTAACCCCCTAAGGATTTGATTGACATGTTTTTACTTGCCGTAGTATTTTGTGTCCATCTATGGTACCAGCAAGTGTTCATTCAAAGATAAAAAGAAATATCTGGAAAATTAAAAATAACTGCCTTGAAAACGTCACAGACCCCGTGGATTACTGGTACCAATTTCTTGTATGTAATAATTGTCATTGCAAGAACTGAAGCGGTGCCTTTGCATTATTAATTTCCTTATAAACTCTGCTCATACCTTGACTCTTCCAGTCATACAGTTCCCAATATTCCATAGCTTAGAAAAACTTCAAGCCAGATCTCCATCTTATGCCTCACTGGTCAATCTACTCCATTTTTATCTGCATACTAGAAAAACACAAGGTTGGAAAAACACGACCATCTAAATCAACCCTCATTTCTAAGCGAAATCTGCTTTACTGCTAGTTAATCCAGAAGAAGGCAAAAAACCTCATGTGAAGCCTCGCTAGATTTCCTTCCTGATTCCTAAACCGCAATTGGAATAGACCCTGGATCAGTTTTGTACTGAAAGTTAATTTCAATAACTATATTTTCTCACTTTCTAAACAGGCATTCAACCCATTCTGATGGTAAAAATCCTTTTAAGGTGGAACTTTCCATTTTTTAATCTGAATAGATGGATGAAGTAACTACTGTTGAATAATGTATCAGCGAGTCTGATATATATACTGTAGTTATCACGCTCCTCTTATACTGCATCCACAATCCCAACTTGGCCAGCCTTTCCTCATAACTAAGACTTCCATAACCTCTATGAACTTATTTCCTCTTTTTTTGGACTGGAGACCAAAACTGCATTTCTAGGTAGAGCCTTAGTAGTGCTTTGTACAGTAAATAGGAAGAGTGATGCTCACCTTCACCTACTGTGAATCTATACAGTACAATATTGTGGCCCGTCAGATTACCAGTTTGTTCAGGTCCCATGCAAGAATGATACATCACAGCCTGCATAGTTTTGTGTCATCAGCAAATACATAAACATTACTTATAATGCCTACCTCACGTCCTTAATAAAAAAAAAATGAAATACAAAAACCCTATGGAATCCCACTGAGAACTTCCACCCTATGTAAATGATCCTTTAGCCAGTTTTCTATTCATGTACAAACAATGTTAACACAATTTAGTTTAGAAAGCAGTGGTTTATGTAGTACTGTATCGAAATCCAAGAATAGTTACTGCAACTGCACTGTCCAACTTCTTACTAATGTCATCATAAAAAGCAATCAAATTTGTCTGACATGACCCATCCTTTATAAATCCATGTGTATTACTGCTCAAAATGCCATTCTCCAGAACATAATCTTGAATGTGATATCTTAACAAACCTTCAAAGAACTTGCCAACAACAGATGTCATCTCAGTCTGGCCTAAAATTGCCAGACTAAGGTGGCAAATCCTGTTTAAGTATAGGAATCACATGATCTTTCCTACAATCCTAAGAGCGATGTTTTACTTCCTTGTTTATGTGATGGGAAGTCATGTGATTTTAACAATTCGCATTTAGTTTGGGCAGGCGTGAGGATTCGCCCGAATCAGAATCCTGCTTGAAAAGGTTGAATGCCGCCAGAATATCGAACCAAATCCTGGATTCGGTGTATCCCTGTACCATACTAGATGAAAGGGAGTGGCCTGGCTAAAACCAAACTAAGCTCTGTAAGTACTCTAGAGTCTAGGATGTATGCCATCTGGCCCTGGTGCTTTTCTTGCATTCATGTTAACTTCTTTACATCTATATTAAATCACATAGGGTGGTCCTTAATGCTTTTAGATTTTCTTTTACTAAGGGAACACAATTTAGTTTAATTTAATTTAAACTAAAACATTATGTCCTATATTGAAGTGAGGATTTTAAAGGTGGCCAGTCATCCAAAGAAATTATTTTGAATCCCTTTCTATTGTGTTTATTAAACAAAATAAACTTTACTTACACTATAAAAATGGTTTTAAATGTTGTTTGTTATTCTTTTGGCATCTTGTTTATGCACCAGAATGGGATACCTGATGCCCATGCAATGGCTACACACTTATAGACAATGAAGAGGAAGGGGAATGTGAGAGTGCAGGTACGTCTAGGAAATGCAGAATGGAAAGTAAAAGTAATTGCCTGCCCCACCTCTATGACTGAGGCATAGAGGCAGGTCAGTCAATATATGATTTATATGTTTTTAAATACCTTAAAGGAGAAGGAAATACTGTTTGCACTTGGGGGTACCAAATGTTAGGCATCCCCATGTGATTATATTGACTTACCTGAAACCCCGGGCCGGTGCTCCTATCAGCAGAAAACTGCACTGGCCCTGGTTTTTTCTAGCGAGCACCACAAAGAGATCTTCTTCCGTCTTCTTCTTTCTTCAAATTTTCCCCGGCAAACGCATGTGAAGTAGAATGAAATAGCCAACTTTTTAGTTAAAGTTCGGCCTTTCGTTCTACTGCACATGCGCAACCACAAGAAGAAACAGGAAGCAGGATCTCTCCGTGGTGCTCACTGGTATAAGTTAATACAATTACTTGGGAGTGCCTAACATTTGGCATCCCAAGTGCAAACAGCCTTTCCTTCTCCTTTAAATACAAGTTTGGATGTGTTCATTTAAAAAAAGAATTTGGGTTTTTATGTTCTATTTGTAAAGGACTTTTAATATACAGCTTTTTTAATATCTGGGTGACAGGTTCCCTTTAAGGTGCTATTTAAGTGTACTTTACTGAAATTTAGACTAACTGTTGACTCAATGTATATTTGTTTTTACATAGTTAACTATATATATATATATATAACTATATATATAATCACACACTCATATATATTGTGAGGAACTCCCTGGTTTCAAACCAGGAACCTATTGTGTTCTAGGCACTTCTCCTCCTGCTTGAGCCACAGGAGGTGGTGTGGTGGCCTGGCTCTGATAAGATGACTGTTGCTTCCAGGTCAGCCTTTCTCAGTACATGCCCCCAATCCAATTGCAATTAGGTTTAATTAGGGAATTAGGTTTAAGTAGCCCTCAAATGCAATTACTCATTTGAGGGCTACGTTAACCTAATTCCCGAACACCCTGTGCTGGATTATTGGCCCTATTGCTAACTCCAAGCCCCGTGACCTTGATATCCTGATTGTGTTCCTGATCCTGTCTTGGTTTTTTTCTCTTGTTCCTCAAATCTTAAACTTGGTAAATATTGTCTTCTTTCTGCCTTGTTTTTCCCTGCCCTGTTTCTTATTTGCTCCCTGTTACTCCTGATTTTTGGATCTCCTGGTATTGACCTCAGCCTGTTTTTGACCTTGTATTAATTCTGCCTGCCTCGACCTTTGGACTGTCCCTCAACTGTTGTCTGCCACCTGCCCTGGAATTTCTGCCTGAAGCTTGTGTTTTTGCAAAGGTCTGTGCACATTTTTGTTTAATAAACACCTTAAGTTAATCAGCACATAGGCTCCTATCTGTGAATCCTTGCATATATATACTATATATGATAATATCAATATTAACTAACTATAGATCTTAACATCACAATAGCCTTTGATAGGCATTAACGGAATCAGCCATCACAACATCACCCAGCAGTGCATTCCACAACCTCACTGTCCTGACTGTGAAGAACCCCCTACGTTGCTTCAAATGAAAGTTCTTTTCTTCTAGTCTAAAGGGGTGGCCTCTGGTACGGTGATCCACTTTATGGGTAAAAAGGTCCCCTGCTATTTGTCTATAATGTCCTCTAATGTACTTGTAAAGTGGAATCATATCCCCTTTGCAAGCGCCTTTTTTCCAGACAAAACAACCCAACCTTGACCGTCTACCCCCATAATTTAAGTCTTCCATCCCAGTTTAGTTGCACTTAGTCTCTGCACTCTCTCCAGCTCATTTATATCCCTCTTAAGGACTGGAGTCCAAAACTGTACTGCATACTCCAGATGAGGCCTTACCAAGCAAAAATTATGTTTTTATCCCTTGAGTTAAAATAAAACAATAGACCCCAAACAATGTTAGGTCTAATCTAAATAAACCATTTTCATAAAAATATACTTTTTTTTTTAGTAGTATGTGTCATTGTGTAATCCTAAATGGAACTGCCATTTTTATACTAAGGGCCACCCCCTAGGACCATACGATTCATGGTGCACACAAACAAACCAAGGGTACACATACGTTAGGTCTCATGAGCCAATTAAAAGACAACGTTTTGTCTTTTACACCCACAATTTTTCCTGTTAAAGTGTGTCTGGTCAGGTGGAGGAGGACAGAGTCTATTATAAAATGGTGACTTATGGTAAGGGTGATCTCTACTTATATATATTCCAGTATGGTAACTCTTAATAGGCTACTTAACATAAACTGTTAGCTAAGTATTCATTAGGGGTATAGTTTTCTTTTAATGCACTTTATGCACAACATTACTTTATTTGCTGTAGTCAGGTTCGGACTAGCGGGACACCAGGAAAAAACCCAGTGGGCCCATGGCTCTTGTGGGCCCCACCAGGCCAGACCCACTCCCTGCACTAATCTTCCTGCCACAACCTCCCTTTTTCAGGCTGGTTGCGGCGAAAACACAGCGCACGTGCGGCACAGTGCAGGGGGGGAGGGCCAGTGGAGGAACTAGAGTTGTGGGAGGGGGGTCCTGAGACAGCAGCCCCCCCCCCAGTCTGACCCTGGCTGTAGCAGCCACATGCTTTAACAACAAACATTATATGATATAATATTATAGTCACTGTTACCCAGGTGTTATAGAATGTGTATTGTTAGAGATAACATGAGAAGAACCAAGAAGGGCAGGTAGCGGAGCAGAAACTAATTTAGCTCAGACTAAAATAAACACAGCAGTAGCCAGAAGAGACAGAGATAGGAAGATTATGGTTTAGTTAGGATGGGGGCTGGGTGGAATTCAAATCCTGAAAATGAAGGTAGAAAAGGAAAACATGATTATGTAAATATATGTATCTCATCAGCAAACTCCATGTAAGTTACACACACTAAACCAAAGTAATCTAGAGCTCCACTGCAAACTAACATAATTGACCATAATGATCAGAAGAGAAAATTGTGTTTTTTATGCCTGTAATCCTGTTTTCCTGGAGCAAATGGTACTCAATATGTACTGGCTGTAGCCCAGCTTAAGAGTTGGAACAGGAAGGTGATCTATTATCCAGAAATTCCAAAACATGGCATTAGCCAAAGTGTCCAGTTTCAACAAAGATTTCTTTATTTCTTACTGATAGCCTGCAGGGCTAACTTATAACAATGTACAAGGTGCTAAAAACATAATGCACCTTCCACCCTGGGTGGGTGCCTGTTGCTCCCTGAATAGAGTGCAAAGGGTTGCACCCATCTGTGTGAACGGTGCAATGCACCAATATGGATGAAAATGAAAATCTGTTTGGCAGTGTTAATAACAGCATTAGTGCCAGATTCACTGGTTGCAAGTATCACTGGTCTTTTAGGGGGTTATTTATGAAACCTAGAATGTTTCTGGTTGGGCTTTTTGAGGCAAAACTCTCATTTTTCATTGAAAAAAAAAACTAGAATTTTTCGAGATTTATTATACTGCAAATTATGCTGCAAAAAGTCAGACTCTGAAAATGCAGAAATGCAAAAATCTCAGACCTGTTCAGATCCTGTATAAGTCAATGGGAGAGGCACCTACCCCAATTATTATTAAAAGTTATCGTGGTCTGCAATGGGTTTAGCAGAAAATCTGACCTTTTCGGGTTTTCATGCAAAGACTCTAAAAAAAAAACGAAAAAAACTGAGCGTTTCCAGGAAAAAATACGAGTTTTCACTAGACTTTATCAAGTTTTTTCACTATCCTATTGAATCGAGTTTTTTTTTTAAATAAATGAGCTAGAATTAATATTATGAGATATCTTTGGATTTTAGTAAATAACCCCCTTAGTGATAGACAATAAATATTTGTGGCTGTAGCTAAAGGGAATGTACAAAGTGTGGTCTATTTTGTAGATTTTTTGATGAAATAGGCCAACCTGTTATTCTTATTGATGCAAGGAAACCCTTAAAGGAGTTGTTCACCCATAATTTAGGTTTTAGTATGATGTAGAGAGTAATATTCTAAAACAATTTACAATCGGTTTTCATTTTTTAGTACCGTATCTGTGATTTTTGAGTTATTGAGGCAATTTCAGCAATCCCATGCCATCAAAGCGCTCTCAGATTTACCTCTGTTTTAGCACTTTGCGCTTGCGATCATATATTTTAGGGAGAATGCAATTAAAAATCACAAGCGATGATTAAAATGTCATTTTTCGTGAATATTTAGCGCTACTCACAATGTAAATTCATTCCATGGCGAATATTACATAACTAACCAAAGATTAGCGTTAAAGGAGAACTCAACCCCTGGATTATAAAAAGCCCCTACCTAGATAGTCCCCCTCCCTGTTTCCCCTCACATAGATTAATAGGTCTGAAAATGGCCCTAAAATATTTCTCACCTAACAGCGCAGAGGAGCTGGTGGGCCCCATCTGCCAGATCTTCTGATTTTTTTATGTCCTCTTTGGATTTCTTTGGGCCCTCTTTGTAAATTTCCGGGAACTTTTGGCGCATGCGCAGTCGGTATGCTCCAGAAGTCTGCTCCGACTGCTCATGCACTAGTAAGACACTCTATTACAGATGAAGACTCACATTCCGGAAGATGTCGTCCACAAGCTCTGCAGCGCTTACTTTGCACTATTAGGTGGAAACATTTTACTGACATATTCAGACCTATAGAACTATGCGGGGGGGGCTATCTTGCTTACTAGGTAGGGGCTTTTTTTAATTCTTGGGTTGAGTTCTCCTTTAACGCCTGCTTTTGCAGTTTCATTAATATTCCGTCACAAAATACGCTTTGCTACTGCAAAATTTTATTACATACAACGTGAATTTTCGCAAATGCCATTTGGTCGCCAACTTTGCAAGGAAGTTATTTATATACGCTAACATTCCCCCAAATGTGTCCTATATATATGTTTTACTAGAAATTCCAGAAAAAAAAAAGGATCTGGTGACAAATGCAAAAAAACCCCAAGTCTTCATTCAATTAGATATTTATTTGGCTAGCATTTTGAAGCATCGTCTGTCCTTGTGTTTTTATAACCCTTGCGTGACAAGTTTAATTAGCACATTTGCCTTTCATGGAACATATTGCCCCATTAGCTTTTCAAAGTTCTTTATTAGTTTCTCTCTCTCACGAAGGTATGAGGGAATAAATAAGAAATGGCATTTTATAACATTTTTTCCTGGTGTGGTGGCAGATACACATGACTGATAACTTGAAAATAAGGAACAACATGTTATGTGCTTGAAAAGACATTTGGTAGTTTCTCAATCTATCACAATAATGGTTTTCTTGAATGAACTATACATTTTCTCCGCCTGAATTTTAGAAAACAAAATTGCTTTTATAGTGAAAACATAAGCTATAATTTATGTTAACTCTTTATATGCAGGACCCGTGGAAGTGAGTGCAAAGACTGCCCTTTTCGGATTCTCAAAACACAAAATAGAATGTAAGCATGCTGTTCTGCAGATTATTAACCATCCACTTCATACATCTGGGGGCAGATTTATCAAGGGTCGAATTTCGAAGATAAAAATACTTCGAAATTCGACCATCTAATTAAAATACTTCAACTTTGAATTCAAATTTGTTTTCAGCGAATTCGGGTCTAAGTAAAATCGTTCGATCAAACGATTAAATCTTTCGAATCGAACGATCCAAAAACTTAAAAAAATGCTCTAGGCTAACATAGCATTTCGTCAGGTTTAGTGAAGTATTGAAATCAAAGTTTTTTTAAAGAGACAGTACTTCGATTATCCAATGGTCAAATATTCGTACTATTTTACGTCGAACGGAATTCAAAGTCATAGTATACTATTCAATGGTCGAAGTATCGAAAAAATTACTTTGAATTTTGAATTTTTTTACTTCGAAAATTCCCTCAAATTCACTTTGACACTTGATAAATCTGCCCCCCAGGTGTAACCATTCCATAACCATAAATTGCTGTTTGGTTAATGAACAATGTAATTAAAACATAAAGTTGTTTTAGAACAACAGGAGTGGTAGGAGGAGATTTGGGATGTTTCGACATAATGTTTTCTATGCCAATAACATGAGGTCCGTTGACAAGGTTGTTTTTAACATTTGTTATAACACAATAAGCTTATGCAATTGGAGATAATTTTAAAGGGGAACTAGTGTGAAAATGAGAAAATAATATAATGTAAATATAATATAATACAATATTAAATCTCACTGAAATAAGACATGTTCTAAATATAATCAATTACAAAGTCTGTACAGTTTCTTAAACAATCAAGCTACTCCTCACTATTTCCTTCTCAGCATGTCTTTCTTCATTCTCTCCTCATGCAGGACTTAGGAGTCTGATATTATTGTTAATTCTTTTAAAATCACCAGAAATCCTGTCTCTCTGCACGCAGAATTTGTCCCAGAGCTACATATTTTGTTTGTGCTGGAATCGGTTATTTGAGTTAGCTCTAATACATCTGATGGAAAAGGGTGCCCAAATTATATATTAGACCTACCTGTCATTCAAATTCAGACTCCCACTCACAGTAGAGAGAATGAAGAAACTGCATGAAGAGAGAATGAAGAGAGACAGATGCTGAGAGGGGGATAGTGAAGATTAACTTGGTTATTTCAGAATTTTAATTTATTTTTTTTTTTGGAAGTTTCTTCTTTCAGTATGGTAATGCTCATATTAATGTTTCATTTTTGTACTGTATTATTTCTGTATGTGCATACCAGCTCTAATTCCCCTCCATGAAGGTCATATTTTATTCTATATTTTTGCTTGGTGCAATTTTTATTGTTCTGCCTGTGGTATTTCAGTATTTTCCAGTTTACTGTATGTTCTATAACATAGTAAGTAAGGTTGAAAAAAGACACATTTCCATCGAGTTCAACCTTAACTTTTTTTAACCTGCCTAACTGCCAGTTGATCCAGAGGAAGGCAAAAAAATCTGCAGCCTGAGGGGGAAAAATTCCTTCCTGACTCCAAACAAACTAGTCCCTGGATCAACTTGCTGGAAAGACCTACTGGTAAATAAAGCATTAGAGAGATTATTATATGATCCCTTTATATATTTATACATAGTTATAATATCTCCCCTTAAGCGCCTCTTCTCCAGCGTGAACATCCCCCATTTGCCCTTGATGCTGCTGACTGGCATTGCTTGCTACAGTCAAGTTTATCATCTACAAGGACTCCAAGGTCCTTTTCCATAATGGATTTGCCTAGTGCAGTCCCATTAAGGGTATAAGTGGCTTGGATATTTTTACATCCCAGGTGCATGACTTTACATTTATCAACATTGAATCTCATTTGCCACTTAGCTGCCCAGATTGCCAGTTTATCAAGATCCTTTTGCAAGGATGCCACATCCTGGATGGAATTAATTGGGCTGGATAGTTTTGTGTCGTCTGCAAACACTGATACATTACTTACAATACCCTCGCCTAAGTCATTAATGAAGAAGTTAAATAAAAGTGGATCCAATACCAAGCCTTGAGGGACCCCACTAAGAACCTTACTCTAAGTAGAGAATGTCCCATTAACAACCATCCTCTGTACCCGATGCTGTAGCCAGTTTCCTATCCATGTGCAAGCACTTCATTAAGTCCAACAGACCTTAGTTTAGAAATCAGTTGTTGTGAGTCACGGTATCAAACGCTTTGGCAAAATCCAAATAGATCACTTCTACTTGCCCCCCACTCTCCAGCATCTTACTTACCTCGTCATAAACTACTTTCTCCAATTTTAACAATTGTGTGGCATCAAATCTGTCATTATGAAATTCAGATGTTTTTCCTAAAATGCTTTGGAGCAATTTTGAAATTTCTGACTTTTATTTTGGAGAAATATAATAGTGTGCATTCACTTACTCTAATGCACTTAACTAAGTGTAATTTCGAGTGCCATTGCAATGTTTTATTTCCACAATGCACCATGTCCTGAGAATTCCACCATCATTTGAGGTGGGAGTAAGTCCTTTGTCCCTGTGCAGTGTGCCCTGGCAGATTCCGGATTTGGCCAGAAGGTGTTACCGTTCAGTCATTTCTTCATATTACTGAGCTGTCATGTGATCAGGCTCAGTCTGTTTCCTTTTCCACTTCAGCATGGAGCGATTTGTTTCCTGCTGGGGCTCTTGCAGCAAAGGCCCGAGGCTATAGAGAGAAGCCACATGGGTGATGAGGCCCTTGGTGGGCTCAGGGATAACAGGGCTCTGATAATCCTTGCGAACTTGGAGTTAGCAGCAAGAGTAAAGGAGTTACCTGGTAAAGGATTTCTAGGAAAGAGCCTTGGATGTTGTCACGATCGCCGCCCGGAGGAGTTCCAGGAGCTCCAGGCGGCGCGTTCTCCCCTGCCGGCGTCGCTCCCAAAATGGCGGCGCCCACGTGGGTAGCGGTGCTGGCGCGATGACGTCAGCGCGCCGACGTCAGCGCAAGGACGCCATCGATGTCACAATGGTGCCAAATTCAAATATAAAAACGCTACCAAGATGCCAGAATGACGCCCAAGTATAGGAAACATTTCCTGAGTGTATCCTGGGTTCCCTGTGAGCTGCTATTGCTGAAATCTTGTTCCTGATTTTTATCCTGACCCTTTGCCTGGACTTTGGACTTTGGTGTTATCTGCCTGCCCGTAAACTCTTGCCTGGATTCTGACTACTCCTTTGATTAACCCTTTGGACACCGCGACCTTGCTCCCTCAAGAGGCCTTCCTCCTCGATCCTGACTACCTCCCTGGAGGGAGCTCCCGGCTCCCTGACAGATGTGCTCACACTCCGGATGAGTGTTTGAGCCAGCCTGAAGACTTCTGTGAAACGCTGTGGATGTCGGTATCAGTTCTGTGTGAGCCCTTGGTTCTGCCTGAGGAATTTGTATTTGGAATTGCTTCAATGTGTGCCCCCTGTGTGAGGACAGGTGTTGACTGCTACGTGAGGGCTACTGCCTGTATCCAAAGGAGAGGTATAGGGGGCAGGTGACACTATTTGGGGTAAAGAGCTCTTGAGACTGGGACTGCATTTGTCCAGCATGAGTGGAGTGTAGGACTGTGCCAGGAGTTGGAAGACCACATGGGTTCCCCAAGGTAGAGTTGATATATGTAATTTTTGCCTATGTTTTTCTTTATTCCTATATAAAGTTCTATTTGTTACTGCACTTGTGTGTTAATTATTTATTCCTAGTGGGGTCACCCATAACTGTTGCCCCCGGATTCCACTAGGTGGAGGCACTGCCACAGAGAGAAATTTCCAGTACCCTTTCACTTAGAAAAGGGAATTTAGGACCTGTGTATGGTAATTATGGTAAGATATGTTAAACAAAGATATGTTAAACTAAAGGCATAGCTTTCTTTAACAATCACCAGTGTCCAACTCTGTGTGTGAGCTGGAAAATTAGGCATCCAATGTAACGCACATTCTTTTATGGATATTAATGGGAATATTAAGCAGAAGTGTTATTGTTTATTCTATGCATTGAAAGAGAAGCACTAGGAAACAGATTGATGCAGTGTATGTTTCCTCCAGATTCCTGTCATATGTATGGTAATTTCAGCAAATGTCAATCTTGCAGTGGAAAAAAGTGTTTTATTGTACTATTGTTCAGCTTAAGTAAAAGCCCCAGGAGTCAATGGACAAAAGTGTCCTCCATTGCAGTAGGCCACTCCAGGTGAATTGCGTTCCCAGACAGGTAGCTGCATGTGCATTTACGTTGTAAGGGATTGGGGCACAAGGCCCTTGTCCTAGGTTAGTGAGGGAAAACCTACTGTTTTAGTTAGAGCTGGACAGGCTTAGGGATTTTTTTGTTTTCTGTATTTTTGTTCTCTCTTTGGAAAAACCTCCAATTAAATGGCCAAAACCAGTTATACTCAATTGAACTGTCTGTGCAAAGGCGTTCCCCAGTGAGACCACAGTCCAACTACCTGAAATCTCTACAGCATGAATTTATATATATTTGTACACATAACATAAAATCTTTTGGAAACTATTTACTAACATAAGTGATAATTTGCACCAATGCATCTACCCATAGCAAACAATCAGATATTTGTTTCATTTTCTATCTAGTATTTGATCATAACGAATTGCTGATTGGTTGGTATCCTTAACTGCAGTTTACACCACACGTTAACTAATTAAACTAGTTAAACATTATTTTTCATTCAAAAATCTCAAAATCTGGCACAACAAATTTCCATGAAATAATTCTAATTTGTCTTTATTTGCACTCAGCAAATGACATATTTCTCTGGGTTCAAGTACTTAGTGTAATCTGCCAAACATACCTGGAATTTTGAACGCAAGTAAATGCATAAGAAATTTTTCTGCATGCTGTGAACAATTTTAAAAAAGCAATTATAATCCCTGAAGGATTAGAAAACTGAAGATCAAATTCAAAAATACTTAAATGTGTGGTCTTCGATTTAGAGCAAAATCTAGGGGCCGTGTGAAAACTGTAAGTACTTTAGGAGAGGAAATTTTGAATTAATAAGTATTAACCATGACTCAACTCAACAAATGAACAGAAAAGTAGCCAAACAACACAAGCTGGTGTAGCGGGGATCTCCCCTGCACGTTTATTAAGTCAAGTGATGTAACGTTTCGGGGGCGTGCCCCTTCATCAGACATCATGATTTTTTCTTTCTTCCTGTAGCAAAAAATAATACAAGTAGATAAGCATAAATAATACTGCCAGCTCATCCTCCATAAAGAAGCAAGAGACAACACGCCGCTGAGACAACACGCCGCTGAGACAACACGCCGCTGAGACAACACGCTACTGAGACAACACGCCACTGAGACAACACGCCGATGAATGAACAAAACGCGAAGACGCTGACGACTTCCGTTTTCTGCGTGAACATGACGTGCTAGTTTCGCATGGCATTGTGGTATAACAGTCGCTTCCTGTAAATGTCGCTGCTCCAAATCGCTGTAGCAAATGACGGTCGCCTTGTCGCCGCGACTTTCTTTTTAAAAATCGCGGGCGACTTTTCGCGGCAAAATCGCCTAGTGTGTCCTTAGCCTTAGAGACAAAACAAGCCTATTGGGTTTAATGTTTATTTTTATTTATTTTTTTAGTAGACTTAAGGTATCCAGATCCAAAGTATGGAAAGACCCCTTATCTGGAAAACCCTAGGTCATTATAGCATTTTGAATAACAGGCCCCATACCTCTATTTTAAAAAGAAAATAATTATACCTTATTAGTGATGGGTGAATAAATTTGCCTGGAGCGAATTTGAGGTGAATTTCCACGTTTCACCGCTGGCGAATAAATATGCGAAATTCCCATGAAAATTAGACAGCATCAACAATATTCGGACGCCCATTGACTAACGCCGGCATCAATTTTCCAGTTTCGGTAATTTTTCAGTTTCCTGAATTTCGCTGGAAACTCGCTGATTTTTCGGCGAAATGAAACAGGAGAAATTTGCCTTGCACTATACCTAATACCTTTTGAGTTACAAGTTAATACATTTGCCTCCTCAAGCTAATATTTGATCTCTCTGCAAACATATCAGCCATGCTGTCCGCCAGTAATGAATTGCAAATTACTGGCTGGAAACCGGGCATATGATATCTGTCAGTGACTCGGACAGTGTTTTGTTTGCAGTTAGACAAAAATGTTTGGTTGAGGAAACCACAAATAATGTTACAAATATCAACAACTGTAAAAACTGATAAACTTGTTTATTTAAGGGGTCTATTGGATTATCCTAATATCAATACTTCCCCTTGAATATTTCTAAAACAATGCAATTTGGAGGAGTTTGGTTAAGCAGTAATTTTCCCAACTTAATTTTTAAATACCATTCGTAAAATTCAACAGAACAATTACAGTACCTTGGAATGCTGATTAATGTCAGTTACTAGCAGAGCTTTCAGTTTTATTAAAAATGCAGAGGGCCGCTTTGCTGTGCAAAGTTCAAACATAATCCTTGAGCTGGAAATGTTAATGAAACAAACAGAATGTGCACAGTGCTAAATATATCCCGGCTGCGATCCCTGTCTGTTAATGTTGAAACTGGTGGAATATTTATGATGATAAATTCATGGAATTAGCATTTCAGCTGTCCAGTTAAATGTGAAATTGGTTGGGTTATTGCTTTAAAGAATATTAAGGTGAACAAAAATACAGTAGGAAAAGATCATGTAGTGCAACCCCACACTATTAGCCACAAAACCATGCTTCAAGTTCTGTTTTGCAAACATACTCTATGGAATATTCAAAGTACACAAGAGTCTGTTATCTTTACACCCAACACACACACTACGTATAATAATATTAAAAATAATATTGTAACCCCCCAGTAACATTAAGACCAAAGACAAAAATATGGACGCATTCTTTAGAAACATTATCAGTACTAACATTGGCCACATTATAGCACCTTATCCGTTGGGAGTTTCAGAACAATAAGTTGCTCTTGGATAAAAACCCAGAAAAACATGGAAATGTGCTTTCCCCATTAACTGAGACACAACAAATGCCATAAAGAGAGCTGCTGTCACAGCATCTGCCTGGATAAGTATATACGGAAAGGGAGATCACTACGTGATATATAAATGGTCACTGATTTACAATCTGAACGAGAGACAGATTAATCTAAATCTTGTTTAAAGGAAAACTATACCCCCCAAACAATGTAGGTCTCTATTAAAAGATACTGAGTAAAACAGCTCATGTGTAAAACCCTGCTTCATATAAATGAACCATTATCATAATAATATACTTTTTTAGTAGTATGTGCCATTGGGTAATCATAAATAGAAAATTGCCATTTTAAAAAATAAGGGCCGCCCCCTGAGATCGTAAGATTCACTGTGCACACATACAAACCACATGTAAGGTCACATGAGCCAATTAACAGACAGAGTTCTGCCTTTTGCTTCCTCACTTCTTCCTGTTACAGTTAGTGTTGTAGTATTTCTGGTCAGGTGATCTCTGAGGCAGCACAGATACAGTCACGAAATGGTGGTTCAAGGCAAGAGATGTAAAAGGGCAATATTTATGTAAATATATATTCCAGTTTGGTAAGATTCTTTAATATGTCATTCAATTTGATATAAACTATCTGTTGCTTAAGTATTCATTTTGGGGTATAGTTTTCCTTTAAGACAAATAAAATGGGGAGCTTTTGATGTAGTAGATGTATAACTTGTGGCTTTTGTTCCAAGTGGACCATAATTTTACATCCACATAGTGGTAAAAAATGAGATGTTACAGACTTGCCTCTCTGAGTATGTGGTGTACCGTATAATATGCCCACGTAATATTATGTTGGGAAATGCACCACCACTTTTTGATTACCAATGAATAATCACAGGTTTGTGATACGTATTATCCTTAAAGGGGTGGTTCACATTCAAACATCTAGTTGTTTTCAGATAGTTCACCAGAATGAATGACTTTTCCCAATGACTTTCTATTTTCTATGTGTGACCGTTTTTCTAATTTTGAAGTGTAAAGTGTCATTTTTCACCTTCTGAAGCAGCTCTAGAAGGGGGGGTCGTCGATCCTGTAAACTTCTAAATTGATACATTTAGTTGATACATTTCTTATCGTTGTCCCTGCTGAGCAGAATCTCTGGGTTTCATTACAGGCAGCTGTTAGACTTGATACAATAGTTGCTGATACTCCAGAGATGCTGCTGAGAAATGTATCAACTAAATGTTGCAAAATTGTAATAGTTTAGAGTAGGGGTCAGCAACCTTTACTATCAAAAGAGCCATTTTGCCCCCTCTTTCACTAAAGAAAAATAGTCTGGAGCCGCAAAACATAACACCACTTCTAAACTTTTAAACGTTTAAACCTTTTTTAATTTTAACGTTTACGACAACAGAATACAACAAACAGAAGTGCAGTGTGTGTGTGCGTAGGGCTACTTTGAAATAATTAAACACTGAATAGCCCTATTAAATGCTAGTGTTCTCATCTGTTTAATGTGAATTCTGTTTCTGAAGCTCCATGCTGATCTTCCCTCTCTTGTCTTGAGTGTGTGACCGTGGTAAGGACCATGATAAATAATGTTGCTGCGGCTCGGTCTTGCCTGTCACTCCTGGGACATCTATACAGCCTTCGCACCTGCTGGTGGCTTCTTGAGTGTGCGACTGGGGTAAGCTACCCATTAGCTTACCACGGCCGCACATTCAAGGAGCCGCCAGCAAGTGCGAGGGCTGTATAGACGACGTTATAGGCAAAGCCGCAAGACCGAGCCACAGCAAGCAGGATGAAGAGCCGCATGAGGCTCCAGAGCCTGGGGTTGCCTACCCCTGGTTTACAGTCTGAATTACTGAGCTGCCCGACTGAAATACCAGAAACAGTAGATTTTGGAAACACGGTAAAAAATAAATAATGTAAAGTAATTGAAAAAAGTCTTTTATTTCTGGGGAACAATCTAAAAACAACTGAATTGAAAAAGATGTTTAACTTTTAGTATGATGTAGAGAGTGATATTCTGAGACAATTTGCAATTGGTTTTCATTGTTTTATTGTTTGTGGTTTTTGAGTTATTTAGCTTTGTATTCAGCAGCTCTCCAGTTTGCAATTTCAGCAATCTGTTGCTAGGGTCCAAATTACCCCAGCAACCATGCATTTATTTGAATAAGAGACTGGAGTATGAATAGGAGAGGCCTGAATAGAAAGATGAGTCATAAAAAGCAGCAATAACAATACATTTGTAGTCTTACAGAGCATTAATATATAAGATGGGGTCAGTGACCTCCATTTGAAAGCTGGAGAGATTCAGAAGAAAAAGGCACATATAAAATAAAAACAATAGACCAATTGGAAAGTTGCTTAGAATTCGAATTTTGGACGCACGGACGAAAAGTCGCTCACGTTGAAGTCAGTGGGCGTCCAAATAGTGTTGACGCACGTCGATTTTGATGCAAGTGACTTTTTGGATGCACATGCAAAATTTTTTGACGCCGGCGAATCTTTGCAGGAGTTTTGCGAGTATATTCGCCGGCGGCAAAAAGTGGAAATTCACCACAAATTTACGCTGGGCGAATTTATTCTGCCATCACTACTGATAGCTAGTGGTGATAAGTGCAAGAAAATAATTGCGAAAATAACATTTCTAAATCCTACATAATTAAAAACCAAAGCGCAGTGTATTGCTTTATAATGGGTACACCCCTCATACACATCATAGTGTTTCACTTTATATTCTGGCCCTTCCATGTTACTACTTCTCACTTATCAGAATTCTTATTCAAATGACAAGTTTGCCAAACAATGAGGCATATTTTTATTTCTTGTTTGGCAGTGGCTTTTAGTTCTTCAAAAAAATGTATTTTGTATATATATTTTTTTTACAAAAATGTTGGGGCTTAAACCATGAGTTTCAATAAAATGTAATCATCAAAATGATGGTCACAAAATAAAAACGTTATTACAGATAAAAACACCTTGAATGATAACTTGATTTGTATGACATTTCAACATTTGGATGCTTTTTTTTTTCTCTCTTCTATTGTTTTCGCCTAGATTTTTTTTTTAAGGAAAAGTCTTAATTAGGATTTTTTTGCAGTTTTTTACCCAAATCCTGGTTTTGAATTTCAGTAAATTTCCCCCTATAATGTGACATAAAGTATAACAGTATAAATTGTTACATGTAGTACAGTTAAAATTTCAGCTGTGAAGTTAGCTACCGTAGGGTTGCAATTCCTCCAGTTATGCACGTACCTATTGTATATGACTTGTACTGTACAGTGGTAATACTAACACCAATTCTAAATCTCTTATAAAAGCGTCAGTGAATATTTCATATAGAGTAGTGTAAATAAGCATTGACCTTTGTACTTATTTATAAAAGAAATCGCCTCTTCTTCGGGGTGACTAATCTTCCCGAACTGCCTCTCACCAGCTAAAATGTAAATCGCCGGCTAGAATATAAATCGCAGGCGGGATAGCACTCGAGTGTTTCGTTTTCCGAAGTTTCCTCGGGAGGCAACTGTGGGCAACTTTGTAAAACGAAACGCACGATTGCTATCTGGGTTTGGGGAGATTAGTCGCCCCGAAGAAGAGGCGATTTGTCGCTGGTCGACTAATCTCCCCCAATCTGAGCGTGTGTCTCTGCAGTAAATGGAGTGGCACCTTTACTCAGAACCAGCTTTACCCAATATTTACTCCGGGTGAGACTGATTCTTAAAACATAACAAGGACTTGTTCATTGCAAACAATCCACAACAGAGATCACTGAGATAACACCAGACACAATCATTGAATAATAAGTACGTACTCACAAACTGTACTATGAACAGAACATTTCCTTCTATAGGACATGTAAAAAGGAATATCATCCAGTTCACCCAGAGTTTATTTTCTTTCTCGGTTGACTCCTTAAGTTGAACCCAGGTGGGGAATCTATATAGTCCCTAGAATCTGCACACTGGTTCCCTTTCTAGGCAACAATGCCACTTGGGATCTAGCCCCTTCTAACACTCCTTGGTGGAGCCCAAAAGCTGCTCAGCTAAATAGCCCTGAGCCTGACTGTTTCTTCTAGACAGACCTATGATAGGAGATATCTGCCACTTACTAAACCCTGATTTGAGTTTGGGGTTCCACTCTCCAGTCACTTTCCTTTGGGAAGACTCTGGCAAATAAACCCTTAGACCTGCATAGCTTATCAATAATGGACCCAAACGTTGGAATCACATTAACATAGTGGAATAAAGAAACTTTATTAATTTTTAAATTACGGCGTGCTGGCCCATACAACTTGTGTGTGTGTATAAATATAAATATATATATATATATATATATATATATATATATATATATATATATATATATATATATACACACTGCCACCTTTTAGCTAAACTATGGAAAGCTTGGGGCAATGCTTTGAACCAGCAATATACAGGGACTACCAGGAAATACATTTATCAGTTCCCTATGGATATATATATATATATATATATATATATATACAGTATATATATATATATATATATATATATATATATATATATATATATATACATATATATATATATACATATATGGATATGGCTGCACACAACAGATTGATGGCCATGCAAATGGTTAATTGACCACGCTACATCTATATGTACATAGGTATCTAATGGTGTAGGTGTAAGCATTACAGTTTATATTTAAAACTCCTAGAACCCACTCTCAAAATGTGTTGTAAGTGCATCTAATGCAATCAACCAATCAATTTGTCAATCAAAATCCATTTATATTTGTATTGTATACTTGTAGAAGTAGTAATGATGAGTTAATGCATTCTATAGTCATTTTACAGTTGTTTTCTCTTTGTCACCGTAACACAGGCTGACTGTACGCTAATACCTAACCGCATATAGCATTATCATTAATTTCAACTCTGCTTGCTTTTCCATTGAATTGTAACCTCAGCATTGAAGTGAAACTGAATGTATTATGTGGCAGGAAAAAAACAGCACAAAATGCAGCGGCAGATGGAAAGCAGAAGGAAATGTAGTCTTATTCACTGGACTGAGTCCAAAGACACATCTGTGAGAGTGACAGGACCGGTTAGTTCATTTCTTTACTAAGAATCATGCTGTTAATAGCTCTCTTATGCCACACCATTATAATAGAAAGTTCTGTCCTCTAACAACTGAATAATTGCAAAGAACAATTGTAAAAGGTGCCCTAAATATACGGAGAGATCTACTGAGAGATTAAATGTAATGTCATTTGTTAATCTATTAAAATAATCGGTGTGGTTTGTTCCCTTTGAACACCAACAGAAGGAATATACACTGTATATACTGTTTTAACCACTTATGTAGAAAGTGCTTTATGTATATACAGGTATGGGACCTGTTATCCAAAATGCCCGGGACCTGGGGATTTTTACATAACTTGGATCTACATGCCTTACGTCTGTTAAAAAAACATTAAATAATCCCAATAGGATTGTTTTGCCTCTAATAAGGATTCATTATAGCTGAGTTAGGCTCAAGTACAAGGTACAGTTTTATTATTACAGAGAAAAAGAAAATCATTTTTTAAACTTCAATTATTTGATTAAAATGGAGTCTATAAAAGACGGCCTTCCCATACTTCGTAGCTTTCTGGATAACAGGTTTCTGGATAAGGGACCCTATACCTGTACAAACAATGGCTTCTGCAGCAGAATGTCCTGGGGTTTTTACATCATTAGTGATGACTGTCCTGTTCTCCTCTAAATTTTGCAAAATGGTGATATTTTCTCTATGGGCTCTTTTGTGTGCCAAATGCATTGGAGTTGGTGGTTGTTCTTTCCCCACCTTTTTTTTTGCTCCAAATGCATTGGTGTCAATGGGCGATTTTCTGTGTCAGGCGAAATAATTTGCTTATCCCTAATCACCACACATTCAGGGGCCCATTTATGATTGCCGGAGCTTTTGTGCGGTGGACTTTCCCAGCATGAGGACAGTACTTGGAGGAATGAAGTGGATAGATGTAATATGTATTCAATAAAAGAAAATATTTTTTAGAATCTACTTTGTCCATGAGAGCACTTTGATATAATGAAGTAAAACTTGTAATACTTTGCACCTGAACAAGGTCCCTTGAATGGTGATTGCCGCTCGGAGTTCTATGTGACAAAGTCACATAATATTAAAGATTTGGATTTTATTTTTGACAGGCACTTGGTTTCGGCCAATCCTGCTAAAAAGGCTGAATCCAGAACTGATTTGATGCATCTCTACTACATACATTGTCTTAATACCCAGTCTCCAGCTTTCTATCAGTCCAGTAGTTTTTTTTTTTAATTTGACATAAAGGCCTGCCTGCTGCTGTTGAAAAGTATATAATTTGCTTCAGCAAATAATATTAACCATTTAACAAGGTTATTTCTTATTTCAGCATATTGAAGAAGGATCCCAGGAGGCCCTGAAACATCTGTGATTCTGAGGATCATCACAAAATCAATATGCTTCTGCTATAATTCCCAGTATGCCCTGTTACTGTGTCTGTATTGTTTAAGTAAATTGTTTTGGAACCATTTAAGCCACCACCACCATAACCTTACTAGTTAATCTAGTTAATCTCCAGAAGTCATTAGTCTCATGCACTGCTTACAAATAATATGATCAAAACATAATCATTACATTGTGTGCAGAACATACAAGACTTCAGGGTTAGTCATTTCTTCAGGTGCTCTCTGTTACTAGGTCTGTCCCTTGTCTGTGTTATACTGATTTGGCACATTGTGAAAATGTTTATAATATTTAAGAAAGATAAAAATATGGGATTGCCTAGAAATATGACAATCTTATTACTGTGGCAACAGGCATCATGTTGGCCATTTTACTATTCAGGCAACAATGATACTACTAATCACTGAGCCACATAATTTAGTCATTTGGCCAATATCACTTATCACTGAGCTCCTTCATCACCAAGTTTACATCTAATTAAAGCTTGAATAAGAATGCTGATGAGTTCCAGTGAGTTTAGGGTTTTCATGCTGAATTGTTTTTTATTCTGTTGTAGTTATCCTGCATTTATCAACATAATGATTCCTACTCATATAATGTTTGACAAAAGAAGCATACTGTAACTACAGAGGAAGCAGACCCTGTGACTGTAGGGGGGTCCAGGAGGTATACGGGGCCCTTTATGAGGCCAAAATTAATAAGCAACTTCAACATACTTTATATTGGTAAAACAGGACACACTGTGGATATGTTGGGGGCCCAGTCGCATCTAGTTACACCACTGCCTTTAAATTTGCACCATTTACTACTCTACAAAGTTATGTATACCCCAGTGTTACCTGCCCCGCCGTTTGCCCGTCTACGCTTAACTCCAGAAGCACTGACGGGCAGGTTCAGCTTGAGTTTCAAACGCGTAGGCACCTAGCGAATACGCGGTCTGTTCGATGTCTTTCGGCGCATGCGCGCCAGTCGCCAAGCACCTGGTTCCTTCTCCTTGATTTTACTGGTGCCTGCGTCCTTAATGGACGCTGATTGTTCTATTTCCCCTGCCATTGGCTCCCCTTAGTGTCCATCTTGGTTCTCTTCTCCCATTGCCCAATTTTTCCTTAAATAGGTTCTTCGCTTTCCCCAAGCTGACTTCTGTTTGTTCAGTTCCTGCCTAAGCCTTGATACATATTGTTGTTCCGGTTTTAGACTTCCGCCTCCCTTTTGACTCCAATTCTCCCTTAACCCTTCTTGTGTTCACTTCTCTGGTTTTTGACTCCTGCCAGGTTACCAACTCTGATCCATGCTGCTTGTCCTGAACTTGCCTGACATTGTTTCCGCTTCCCTTTGTCTGTACTGCGAGTATCCTCGACGTGTTCGGGTTCCCTGTTGATTCTGCAGCAGAAAGCCCGGGGCCCCAAAAGGGCATTAGTGAAGACCAGGATCGTCAGGGGTGACCTTGTTCACTGAAAGGTACTTACCAGCGGCCTCCCTGGATTCCTTTAACTAGTATTACACCCAGCTCCTAAATTAAAGAAACAAACCTAGATTTGTTTGAAATTCCAGCCACAGTCATTTTTAATTGCATGGTGGTATTACTCCTCCATGTAAAACAGGCCTTATGGTGACTGTACAGACCCAGAAAATGGATACACTGTGGGTACACCTGTTTAATAAAACACCCACACACACATCTAAATTGCTCAATTGCAAATCGTGTGAATCGTACGATCGGAGTACGATCTTACTACGGTCGGAATACGATCGTACGATGAATAAAATCCTCTGACTTCTAATTAGAATGTCGGAGGATTCTATTCGATGGTCGAATTTGGAAGTATTTTCCACTTCGAAATTCGACCCTTGATAAATCTGCCCTTAATGTACATTCATAATTTAAAAAGTAATTTTTTTAATGTCAGTATTACTTTAAGCAGTTCCCATTAGGGTTGTGTCACCTTGAGTGATAAACATAGAGCAGCCACAATGCATTTCATCTTATCAGAATCTGTGACAGGGATACAGGGTAGTTTTAACAATCACTACTTTGGCTTGACAGCAGGATCAGTCAGAGTTGGATTGGGTGGTCCGGGGTCCACTTCAGGGGTCACAAACTCAGTCACGAGGTCCTCCACCTACGAAGCAACACCCCTCCTGTGTCTTGCTCCCCACAGACACAAAAGCACCTTAAAATACCTTTGAATTTTGCCCTATGTGAATCTTTCAGGTAAAAGTGACCTTATATGATTGTGTAAATATGCTCCTTTACTCCAGAGTGTGGTGATTCACATTAGGCACAATTCAAAGGTATTTTTGGGTGCTTTGGAGAGCACCCATCTGCCATTATGAATAGGTACATGGTTTCACCACCAGCAAATATTATTATCCCAAGGCATAGCAGTGATAGCCACACTTCATGCCCACAATTACTTTTGAATTGTGAGGAAAAAATAAAAATATCAACACAATAATAGCAAAGAATAAACAGAAACAAAAAACTTAATATAAGAGAATCTAATAACATTATTCACAGAACTCCGCCAGCTCAGTTCAGTCATCAATGAGCACCATGTATAAATATTATTATTATTTTTATTATTATTGTTGTAGTGAATTACACACGTGCAGTAAATAAGAAAGAAAATGATAATGCATGGAAACATCTTTGGCCAAGAAAGTATTGAAATGAATTGCGAGAGAACAGATCTTTTGTTGTGTTATATACTGTACCATTTACAGTGCACAAGTTTTGCTCATTATGTTAAAATTCCCTTCCTATCCATAAAAATGAATAATGTCGCTTTTCAGGTTCTTGCCATAAGGTGGTGATTTAATTTGCAAATTACCCATCCAGAAAATCAAGTTTCCCACAATTAAGCTGAATAAATCACCAACCCTCAAAGGCAACCTAACATGCTCAATAGCCTGTAAAAGAGGGATATAGAAAATTATATCCCTGAATTATGAAAAATCACAGAGGAGCCCTACTCACGTAGATCTTGGTTTAATGGACCTCATATCATTGGACCTCATATCATCGTGTGTTCTCTAATTTAATTGTCAAATTCGAGCTCTTACCATTGAATTATTCTTTTCATTTTAGGGGGCGTTCTGCAAAACAAAATAGGAATACACGAGCGGGATAACCATCTTCTTTTGCTACTTCACACTTACCTGCCTGCACAGTTTTTATGCTTGAATGATCGCATCTTGAGTTGGACACAGTTTTCCATTATTTCTGCCCTGGCATTGCATTTTCATTGGCAAATTTTCATTGGTAACTTCATTGTTGGGGATTCTACAAGTAGGCATTTTTAATGCAGTTAAAATATATTGGGCATTCCTAGTAGAACCCACACACGTCCAAGGATGACATGATTTTGGTAATCCTTATCCTCACTATAAGGGAATCGTCATGGTTATGAATAGAATGGCCGCTTGGTGCTACTACTGTACATTCCTTTACAGGTGAGCAGGGCTAGGGGGAAACAATTTGGCAGAATATATACAGGCGTTACTACTGACATTAAATCCTAAAACCCTAGACGGTTTAAGCCTTTGAATCTAGAATGATATGGGTGGGATGGAGCAATGAAAACAGTCCAACAGTCATAAGCTGTCATGCGATCAGATGCCAACTGATGAGGGTCTAAAGTGGAGTCTTACAGTTAAGCCTTATGTTACGGCATTTGAATATGAGCACCTATGGATAACGAGGAGGTCGGTACCTTAATTGTACCATAATTGGAGCCATTTTGTGTTTATACTGTGAATATGCCAATGATCAGTAAGGTGAAACCAGCATAATATTCTCTAGACATTTTTGTACTGACTCCCTTTTATATGCAGCATCAGTTTGTATTCCGTCCACATATACAGCAACAGGTGCTTTTCATCCTTCCTATCTGTGTATTTTCATCTCCATGTTTTTATTAGTATTCTCTTGCCAAACATCTCGGTTACAATTCATATCACTATGCCACAAAACTTTCAGAATGTTTCACTGTTTCAGAACGTCCCACCTGCTGGCAGTCATCTTTGACACTGGATTTACATTTTGAGTATGTACTTACTTTTAACTCTTATAATAGTCTCCCCATGGAAGTCTGCACAAAGTATAAATCAGCAGTGTGAATTGAGACACTCAGGGTACACATATTATAAATAAACATTACTGGAAAATGGTCATACTTTCCCAAAAACTTTTTTTATCTAAATTTTTTTTTACCATTCATTTGAGATGAAACGAAATAAAAGATGGGCAACTGCAAAACACACTTGTTTTTTGATTGTCTTTCATACCCTGGTAGATTCACATTTCAGGGCTCATTTACAAACACAAATGCACACAGTAAAATTGCATGAATCACCATATTAATTATGCACAATGCAGCAATTTCCCCATAATTCCAGTGTAGTTGCAACACTGTGTGTAATGGAATGCAACTTTAATGAACTGAACACAAGTTTTTTTTATATACAAGCCTTTTACTCGCCATTGGGTTGCAAATCATGTCATTTCTAGTTAGGTTGCATGTGTGGGTGCAATAGGCAAAGGAACCATGGCAGACCATGGATTCAGACAGTTGTAAAGCTTGTTGTTAAAATGTGGATATGCTGGACATGCAGTAGTCTCTGAAATGCAGGTGCAAGACACTACAAATAGGTGGGGATGGGAATAGCTGAGAACAATATGGTTTTCAACAGTAACAAGGACTAACTGCAAAGTATAACAAAGCTCTAATATAGCTAATATAGCTAATCTAATATCAGGTTTCTGGGGCAGAAACCATTCCCAGAGCATCAGCATCTTTCAGTAGGATAAAAATTGTCTGCTATTCTTACTTTGTATATAAATGACAGCTGTGCCATGTGTTTGTTTGCTTTGGTGAATGCTGTGGTCCTCCCGTCCTTCTGTGGATGAAGCCACCTATTTTACTTACTGATCCATACTTGTAAGCATGGTGTGATACTGGAACACCTTACACAGAAAGTGCCACTATTGACTGTACAGCAATGATTTTATGACATTTTTGGTTCCCATAAATTTGCTTGTAAAAAGGTTAGGGGCAATACAGGGCAGGGCATCCTAGGGCCCACCAGATAAGCTGACATTGACAGTCCACTCTCACAATTACATGTAGACAGTAATAAGTGTCATATAGACCTATGGTGGAAATAAGAAAGGCTCATGGATTTTGTCTGGGCTGGAGCCGACCAGGAGATCCTCCTTTGACTGTTAGACTGTCTGGTTGTGGTTATTAGAATACCTTGCCTTATTAGCCATTTCAAAATATTTTTATGAATGTGTAGGTCAGCAAATAAGTTGTCAGACCAACCCCCTTGGGCTTTTAGTCTCTAGGAAAGCAAATAAACTTTCCTAACAAATCTCAACCCTAAATGGCCATCACACTGGAACCCCCAGCTTCTACTCTAGGTCCATCAAGGAGTCCAGCCTCACCATAACTACAGTGCTAGAGTGACACCAACCTGTTGTCTCCTGGATGTTCATGCTGACAAATCTTTAGTACCAGTTTGCAACTGTGGATGTGGCCAACATTTGTGGAGCATCTATTCCTCCGTGTTCAGTGACTTTAATGGGAAGGTGTCATGAAGGGCATTGTGCATTTGTGCATTGCATTGTTCTTTTTGTAAAGGGGATAACTGTCTCTAAAGTCGACCAAACTCACTTTCACGAATATAACTTATTTATCAATAATTTTTCTCGAAAAAGTCAGAGCTCGAGCTCGCTCGAAGACTCAATTATTAATGTCATCCAAATTTTATATTTTTAGCCGAAAATTCGAGTATTCGAGTTTTTCACCCTGACTACACTGATTCGAGTTTTTTACATTTGAGTTTTTTCATAAATTAGAAAACATTTGTGAGTTCTTTCAAGGTATAAAAAAAACCTCACAAACCTCTAAAACGCGACTTTTGATAAAAAAAAAAATAAACCCTAAGGGGCCCATTTACTTAGTTCGAGTGAAGGAATAGAGGAAAAAAAGTTTGAATTTCGAATGGTTGAATATGGCTACTTCGACCTTCGACTACGACCTTCGACTTCGAGTCGAACAAAAAATCATTCGACCATTCGATAGTCAAAGTGCAAAATCCTTCGACTTCGATATTCGAAGTCGAAGGATTTTACTTCGACGGACAACGGTCGAATATCGAGGGTTAATTAACCCTCGATATTTGACCCTAGGTAAATGTGCCCCTAAGTGTATGTACACTGCTTCTCCTTGAAAGATTGTGTCCTAAAGCACTGGATGGTTTATCACTAATTTATTAGATCAGTCAGGATTTTCATATGCATTATATAGTGCTACTTGTGTATGCTGTGCACAGTGCTGTTCAGAAAAACATTGCATTAATAGGACAAACGGGTCAATACGATAATAAAATACAAATAGATATAAAATATGGTTACAATCAAGATTGAGATGCAAAAGTATTAGAGACGTAATACCAATGAAAGTAACAGCAGGTATGAGATCCGTTATCCAGAAAGCCGATATCCAGAAAGTTGCTATCCAGAAAGCTCTGCATTACAGAAAGGCCATCTCCCATAGACTCCATTTTATCCAAATAACCCAAATTTCCTTTTTCTCTGTAATAATAAAACAGTACCTTGTACTTGATCAAAAGATATAATTAATCCTTATTGGAAGCAAAAGCAGCCTATTGGGTTTATTTAATGTTTACATGATTTTATAGTAGACTTAATGTATGAAAATCCACATAACAGAAAGATCCGTTACCCAGAAAACCCCAGGTCCCGAGCATTCTGGATAACAGGTCCCATACAGGTGTGTGTGTGTGTATATATATATATATATATATATATATATATATATATATATATATATATACACACTTATGTATATAAATATAGATTTATAATTCTATTTTTTTATATAAATAGAATTAAAAAAATAAATAAATGTGGATGCTAGTTTATATAAACTGAAAGGGAATCTGATTCTCAGTGCTTCCCTCTGGGGCTGCCATGGCAGTTCAATAGGAAGATCTTTCCCAGCCGAGCGATACAAGTCTCTTGTTTCTGATGACAAATCTCTGTTGCTGCACAGTGTGCCAGACTGTCAAGGTGACATTCATTCTAAAATGAATCATGTAGTAAATTCATATAAGTAAATATTTCATAACTAGTTTACTTAACCATTACATTCACATGCACTGCAAATAAACTATTGTTTATATACTATTTTATCATAGGCAATGGATTTATATCAGGCATGATTTCCTGGAACAGGTTATTCTAATTCTAATTTTACAAAATTCAACTTTAATTTTTTACATTTGTTACCGACTTGCTAGCCAATAGGGCCAAAAAGGGATTTGTCTGGCATATATCACCAACTCACTTGATATTTAGAGGGTTATTATTATACGAGACAAAAATTGTTTATTTTTTTTTAACGGAGAAGCCCATTTTCAGTGCTGCTCTAGTCTCTAATTAGATGAAAATGCTGATAATCACTAATCATATTTTTTCACAATCACAATTCCAAACACGTTTCTGGTTGGAAAGCCTATTGTTCTAACTGTCCTGATTTATTTTACTGAGCTTTGAACAAACCCCATCTGCATGATACAGTGAACATGCTCCTTGCACAAAGTAAAACCTTAGCAGAGTAGTGAAAGGGAAAGTGTTCCAGTGAAACACAGTTCATCATTAATTCACGAAATTCATATTGTAGAGGTATTATCGAAGCTATTTACAACTGAAATGCCAACTTGGCACATATTTCTAGCTGCTGCTCTTTCATGTTTATCTGTTAAAGGTAAAACTCATTTGCTTCTAAGCCATTTGCTGAACTGCACACACTATTAAGCTAATAGTACGTCGCAAGAGCGGCTGAAAAAAATATATCACAACATTAAATCCAACCAAAGGAAGCATGCAAATCATTTTGTAATGAGCTGATTTTGCTGGAATGAAGTTTCCATTTTATGTTTTCTTCCTTAAACAAATTTTTACATAAAATAATATAACTACCAGCAGCAATATATCAATGAAATAGTAGTTTTAACTAGTTCAGAAATAGAAGACAAGAGGGGTCATGTAAATCCACAAGTACAGTTGCAGTCCCTGCACTTTCCCTGCAGTCAGCTGCACATAACACCACTTTTATTAAAGGTTCTTGTACCAAGATGTGCTCCTTGTATTTCTCTAATGTTGTTTTCAGCACTGGTCAGTCATTCCTGCCTTCCTTTCTGCTTTTTAGTCAGAATAATAGTTTTTTTTAATTATATTCAAGCTTATGGTTTACATTATTCTTACACAAGGTGATAGTGTGCCTTTAACTTTTAGGGGGTTAGTTACTAAACTCCAAATGCAAGTTTAAAATCAGACTTTTAAAAAATCACAAATTTTTCTGAAATTATTAAACCCAGAGGATTGAAAAGTCAGAATCTGAAAATCCGGCATCTTAGACCTGTCGAGGTTGCATATAAGTCAATCAGAGTTTTATGGTGATAATTAAGAAAAAATCACGAAAATCAGAATTTTTGGGAAAATTTAATAATGAATAAGATTAAGAAACCCGAGTGGATTTGATCTGAGTTTATAGCAGAAAATCTTGAGATAAATTTGTCTTTGATAACTAACCCCCTTAATGTCTTTGTCACTTGAAATTTAGGCACATGTGACGTTTTCTCAACATCCAACCTTGGCATCAGTCTTTGACTATAATGGAAATCTGCATTTACCGGTAGAGCCAGGTAGTAACGCTGCAAAGGTGGCATAGGGAATCTGTGAAACAAAAGTTATACCGCCCGTTTAATTTCTACATATATTTAATTTATACATGAGATCTGTTATCCAAAATGCTCGGGATCTGTGGGGGCTTTTTTTTTATAAGGGGTCTTTCCATAATTTGGAAGATAGGTCTTAATGATTTTTTTTAAGTAGGTATAAAAATCCTAATAACTTATTTAGTAGTAAATGTTAGCTAAAACAAAAGGTAATTTTCAACTGCAATTGTGGAATTTACTAAACAGGCGTCATTAGCAGATATTGAGCTTAATTTCAAAATGGCCATTATGGCCTGCCAGCTTGAGTCAAGATCTTTGTTGGCTGGTTTTTGGATCCAAAACAATGGCCTTACCAACTGATCGGTGATCACTGTTTATTATAATTATTATTATTTCTAGTATTACTATTCCATTTAATTATAAAGTGCCAACGTGTTCCACAATTCTGTACATACAGGTACATAGTAACTGTCAAACAAAATGATAAATTAGGTAATTTGCCAGTTATAATCTGTAGGGGATGTGAAAATTGATACACAAGATAAAATGTATGTAGCCATAGTATATGTACATGTAATATTGGAATATTGGAAGCTGATGGGTATATGGAAAAACATGTTATAGAGTATTAGGAAAGTGTGGAAGAGGGGGTTTAAGGTAATTTATCTCCCAAAGCCCCCATGTATTGCAATCTTTGGCTCAGAGGCCAAGCAATTGAAGTAGCCACATTTTGGCCTCTACCTGGTTGACTAAATCAGGCAAAGATCTTCTCATTGAAACCTCCCTAAAGGAGTGGCTTTTCAAATGACAAAAAAATAGAAGATTACGAGAATGAATGAATGTTGCAGTGTGTTGATCTAGGAATAATAAAGCAAGCAATCACCATGTGGCATCCAAACAAGAGCCATTGTGCACTTCATAGTTAGCTGTACTTATTAAGCGTGCAAAACTTCTCATTTATTTAACTTATTTTTTGTTGTCTTCGAATGATACCTCTGGTGCATTAGGTGGCACCTGTTATTATGGTTGAACTGTTTCTATACTAAAAAGATTTGACTTTTTGTATACTTATAGCTGGTATGTTTTTCATTATGTAATGCATACAGGTGTAGGCCTTAATAATAATAATAATAATAATAATAATAATAATATGGTCAGTGTCAAACAAGGAAATTGTGGTTCTTTTTAACCTTTATAGATTTGGTTTGGAATTCTTTAGAATCCTTCGAGGAAGGTTTGGGACAATAGACTGCATCCCTAGACATAATTAGCTGCATCTCTCTTATTCAATGTTTGAACCACTTTATTTTCTGTAACTTGTCTATTAAGTGTTGCACAATAGTTGGAGACATCCCTAAATAAAGTACTGTTTGTGGCCAGGAATATTACTGCCTTGAATCAATATTGTGTTATATTTGTAATCTTCATGATGCAATGTTGGTTTTATGTGTGGGTGTTGAAAAGTTCACTCCATCAACCCAGGGTTTTTTTGTTAAATGGGTAAAAGGGACACTTACCCGGGATAATTTGAAGAGATAATAAAAGTAATTGGGGTGGGTTGTAAATAGTCCAAGGAATTAAGTCAAATCGCATCTTGAGTACAAGCCAACCCGAGTATAACCCGAGGTACCTAATTTTACCTACGAAAACTGGGAAAATGTATTGACTCGAGTATAAGCCTAGGGTGAGAAATGCAGCAGCTACTGGTAAGTTTCAATAGTCAAAAATTGAGGCATGAGTGGGTTAAATCACTTGATTAATACATAATATTAAATTATAAAGTGCAGTGCAAATGAATTAATTAATCCCCATAAATTGATTAGGACAATGAATTAGAAAATCCCACCAATTTAAAATTTAAATACACCAAGATAAATAGTACTCTCCTTTGGTGAGATATAATTCATTGGTTTAATAAATTGATTATTAATAATTAGATTATGACTGAGAACAATTTAAACAATTAATTAAAATTGAGTGATAATATACTGGTGATATAAAGTGCAGTGCTAATAAATATAAGTTAATAATAGACTAAAGTAAATTCTAAAAATATTTAATAGTGACCATCAATTGAAAAGGAAAAACACACCCAACTGCTTGATTAATGAGAATAGGAGGAATAAGAAAATTGGAGTCTACAAAACCACAACCTCTTGAGAAAGTAGTAAGGGAAGAAGTACAAAAGGAAGGTAAACCAAGCAGCAGGCTAAAGCGTTTCACCACCCCATTAGTTTTCAAAGTATCGGATCGTGATAAAGTTACGTAATAAATTACCATTAAAATTATTTCAAATAAAGCAAAGTGGCGCAATGCGCTTCCCAATATAGAGCTTTGTCAAGACAAGACTGTACTAATGGCACGTGACGCGCCACTCTCTCGCATACCGTACTTTCTTAATGTATGTATGTACAACTGGCACGTCAGTTAGTCTATTCAGCTTCAGACGCGTGAGTGGCGCATCACTGTCAGCCAGTAGCACAGTCTATCTACAGTACTGCATATTCAGCACTGCGGGGGAATACAAGGCCTGTACCCTACTATTATTGTTACGGTCATTTTCTGCGGGCCGCAATTGGCCTGAGCACAACACTTTGGGGGGTTTGTGTAGTGTGAGTATAAGCCGAGGTAGAGTTTTTCAGCACATTTTGGGTGCTGAAAAACTCGTCTTGTACTCAAGTACAAGAGTGACATGAAACCTGACCCTATAATTAAGTGATACTGACATTAAGAAACTACTTACTAATATATGAAAGTACATTAAAACTTACATAGAACAGTAGAAAAAGAATCGCCGCGTGTGAATTAGCGCAGCGATTTCGCCGCGATTTGCATTGACGCCAGCGCCAAAGTTAACAAAGCTATTTTGGCTTAAAAAACGCAGCGACTCGCAACTCGCAACTCGCCCAGCGCAGAATCGCGGCGAAATCGCGCCGTGTGCCCCTACCCTTAAGATTGTAATAAGGAGCAGATCATTATACAAAGGACCTTTCAGTGGACTGCTGCTTTTCTGTGTGTTTATCACAAGCTCAATTCAGATAAATAAAGGGTGCATAGTCTATTTAGGGGCAATGCCTGGCATTGCTAGTAAACAGATAAAGGCATTAATAATCAATACTTTTCAGTAGATTATTTACTATGATATCAATAAAGATAAAACCCAGGAAGGTTTGTTACAACGTTAAATTAAAAATTGGAGATGGAACATGTGGATGTGCTGATCAAATACTGTAACTTTGTGATCATGCTACAGCAAGAAAAGAAAAGAAAGATGGTTCCTGTGTAAGCAATGACTAAAATTTGGCAGGGCCCAATGGGAATGTATTCTTTATAGTAAAGTAATATGATATATGTGTCAGGCTATAATTACAGGTTTGAATGGCACATTAATTTTGTGCTAATCAGTAATTTGCTTCTGTAGTAAATGAAAAAGCATAACCCTTGAAAGCACACAAATTTATATTGCCTGTATGTTCATTTGGAATCCAGAAAAGAGAACCAATGATATTAACCCTCCTTGCAACAATTATACTGTGTCAATCCTGTCCTGACAGGGTCAGAGCCTCTAGGTCATAAAGAATTGAATGACTCATAATAGCATTGAACTGAAGTGATAATCTTAGTTAGTTCTTTAGAGGCAAATGTATTAACAGAAATATAATACAGAAACCAATGGTAATCGGTATTGTATTGTACAGGGGGTATGTAAACATGGACTAAGGACTGGTCAGGGGTGTTTAGCTGTAGGATTTCAGGAGGAATGGCTGCATCAGTCAAGAGGATCATGTAAGAAGGAGGACATGGAAGAACAGGTAAGCTAAGCTAAGTAGAGAGGATAATATGCCAGTTCCAAATTTAAAATGACAAACCCCTCACTGTGGCCCATGAAGGTATTATGCATGACCATAGCTGACTTTTTTTCAAGTCCAATCCTATCCTTTAGTGCCATCTTTTTTTTATTTTTTTTTTGTAACTTAAATTTTATTTGAGTTTGACATATAGATTTCCAAACTTTGCATATTTTCTCAAATAAAAGAAATACAAGCATTTTGTTATCATGGATTTGCATATATAGGTATCATTAATCAAATAAAACCAGGAAGAAAAGAAAGAATAGAAACAAAAAGAAAGCATAACAATAAGAAAGCAAGTTATTACTGTATAGTATGGCTATAATAAAAATTTCCAAGTATATGGAACAATACCTATCTCTGTACATGCAATACATCCGACGAAAACCCTCGTTTTTATATTACTTATTGTGGGAAATATAATAGTCCCATTTTGACCAGATTCTCTCATGTTGGGGGATTTCCCCTCTAAAGCTGGCCACAGACACAAAGATCCGACCGTACAAATCAATGTACGATTGGACTTTCCCATCTCTCGACCCGCCACTAACCATTCAGATCAAAGTCTTACCATTACGACCAAATAAAGTAGTTAAAGAACAGATCAGCCGATGTTCTGCCCCTGACAGCAATCGTACGATAGACAAAGCTAGTGACAGTCTCCCACTGAAAATCGTACGATCTGGAATAAACTGTAAGAGTTTGGGTAGCTGGGATCAGTTTTCCTGGAGTAACACAGCCCACGGCACAAGCACAACTCATGAGAGTATAGTCTCTTTTTGGCAGTTTGTCTCTTGCAGAAAAAATAAACAAAACAAACAATTCAAAATAAAATCCTTGCCACTTAATGGGCTTCTAACTAATACAGGTCAGTTTTCCTAACTAACCAGGAGAAGGCCTACCGCCTGTCTCCCCAAAACAAAGAACATACAGGAAGATATCAAATCTCAAACCTTTTGGTGATTTCAATCCCTCTCACACAGGCAGCTTTCCTGTGTCTTTTCCCCCAGCCAGGAACTCTCCACTCTGGCTTGAGCTGCCTCTTTAATTAACCACCTGAAATACATCAGTACAACTCATAACACCCGGGCTGGACTAGCAGTCCCGGAACCACTCTGTTAGGAACCTGGGGCATAAATAAGCTCCGTCTTGGACTTTTCCAGGTATCCTAGTAGTGACCTCACCACAACACGCAGAGATATTACCTGCAGCCGACAGAAATTTTCTAACCTGTCGACCAATGGAGAGCCTAGCCGATGTGTATATATAGTTTAGGAGTTTCTGCTCAGGAGTAGAGATATCCAAGTGGGGTAGGCCTAAGAGGGCATTTGATGCTTGAACAGGCAGTTCCATAAATAAAAGTTTGGCCGCCATTTCCTGAACGCCCTTCCAGAATTTTGATAACCTTAGGCATGACCACATTATATGAGAGAGAGCCCCCTTGTCCGCACCTTCGCCAGCACAATGCCGAAGTACCTGGGAAAATTCTACTAAGTTTTTCTGGAGTATAATACCAGATGAAGATTGTTTTATAAACGCTTTCTTTCTGTTGCACACAAGTGACAGTGCATCGAGCATGATCCCATATGTCCTCCCACTGCTCTAGAGTTTGCTGCAGCTGAGAGCTCCCTCTCCCACTGTGACATGTATTTATGTTTGGGAAGTGGGGCTCTCATATCTGTGTTCAAAATTTTATATATATTAAATATAAGAGCTTTCTGGGGTAGGCCTCCAAGGCACAATCTTTCAAAGGAAGTGAGCAAGGGTGAGGACATCTGTCGCCCATTTATACTCTGAATATAATGTACGATTTGATTCTGATTTGACTAATGGATTAAAGAAATCAAGTGTTCTAAAGAAGCTTTTGGAGCTACAATGCTCTTTAGTGCCATATTGACCATGCAGAGATGTCAAATAACCCAAGTCATTAGGGTGAGGGTGATCCAGTGCCAGATTGTTATAATCCCACATAACTCTAAGTCGGGGAGGTTTAGCTTTGGAGACCATGTCTGTTTGGTCCCCTAAAAGCCCACCTTAAAGGTCAATTAGATTGAGATTTGGGGTTACTCCACTAAATATTCTTAAATTTATGGATGAATGACTGTTTTCCAAATGTTTTTCTGTGTCTGTAATCTTGTTATCGACTAAGTGGGAACAAAGGTTGGACCTCCAAGGAAGGCTTGAACTGGAAAAGTCCAACAACCACTTCTCTAAATGTTAACATGAAATAAAGTCTCAGAAATTCCAAGTGGACCTCAATAACATGGGGTTAGCTAAAATATCTGGCTATAGTACAGGTATGGGACCTATTATCCAAAATGTTCAGGGTCTGGCATTTTCCAGATAAAAGATCCTTCGGTAATTTGGATTTCTATACCTTAAGTCTGCTAAAAGAAATAATGTAAACATTAATTATACCCAACAGGATTGAGTTGCCTCCAATAAAGATTAATTATATCTTAGTTGGAATAAAGTACAAGGTACTGTTGTATTATTACAGAGAAAAAGGAAATAATTTGTAAAACTTTGAATTATTTGATTATTGGGTCTATGGGAGATGGTCTTCCTGTAATTTGGAACTTTCTGGATAATGGGTTAATGGATAACGGATGCCATACATATATACTGACTTAACAGTAGTTTAACAGTGAACAGTGAACATTTACCTGTATATAACCATCTGCTATTACATAGTTTTAGTATTATTTTCTGCAAGGTCTACAAATGCCTGAACAATAAAGAAAATATAAAACTTTATGAAAGTTTCTTTTGGTTGAGAAAAACATCTCTAAAAAGAAAGAATAATCTACTATGTAGGACAGGTTCATGGTGGGTGCAAAAAAACTGCATCCCTGCTGTGAAAATGTCAGAAAATAATATGAATCATTCTATAACTGTCAGAAAAAAAAATCTCTATTCAGACTTTACTGTGAATGCAAACACAAAAAAGCTATATAGTGCATTGAAGGATAGCACAATAGAGATTGGATGATTTTCTTCTTTTAATGAATAGAGACTAGATGTACAGTCCCACTGTCATTGTTAATACTACAATAGCATATTATTCATTTTATCATTTATCAATATAGTGGCAGAGATTCCTTAGCAGTAGAAACTACAGAAATGCAGAGGCAGGGTTATCTGCAAGGCTACTATAAAATGCTATCAGCCTTGATTATCAGGAAATATTAAGTCTTAAAAATTGGAATGTGTCTGAAACCTAAATGGTGTGATTCGATTGGCTTACAAAAGAAGTAAACTAGGACTAAGTACTGATTGTTCTGGTCATATGCACCAGGCCAAAGTTAGCACAGGGCTGGCTGGTTTTTCCCATGTAGTGAGACAGTTAGCTGACATATATGATATTGGGCTGAATTATATCAATGTGATGATGTCAATTTTGGATGGCCTTGTACAGCCCATGGGCCTCTGTTGGACAGCCCTGGCAGTGACAATACATGCAGAGAGCAATGCCCCATCTTTCTTTTCTACTGAGGAACAGTATGTCCTCCATATATACTTGCTGCCAGTGTTGGTCTGGCCCACAGGGATACCAGGAAAACTCCAGGTGGGCCCAGGTGTCAGTGGGCCCTTATGCTGCTAAACATTTGGCCTATTTCATAGTTATTAATTATTTCTATGAAAACAAAACGGCTAAATAGATGGAATAACAGGTAATAGTATTATAGTATTTAAAAAAGAGACTAGGAGAATAGCGGTTGAGTGAGAAGAGGAAGTATAATAGTATTGAGAGTGGGCCTCTGGTCTAAGGTTTTGGGTGGGCCCCTGGTGTCCCAGTCCAACACTGCTTGCTGCATTCAGTCACCTTATCATAGGGTACAACACAAGAAATCCTGATCAGAAAGTGAAATACCATTGCCACCCACACACCTTCCAACATCACCTCTACAATGGTAAACCTATGAAAAAAAGAGAGCTGGAGCATTGAGATCTCCGCAGATCAATATAAAGTGCATTCTTTGATACATCTTAATAAACGAATCAGAATAATGCAATATAGCAGATAGGTTACATGGTTTTCTGAGGAGAAGGCAACATGGATTGTCATCCAAAGAAGCATGACAATATTAGCCTGATCCATTACATGTGGCTTAAGGTGATACTGCCGCTAAAACCGTTACCTATAGGTCATGCTGATCATTTTATGGTGATAGTTCTGCTTTTGTAAACAACTTGAAGTTCCTAAACTTGAATGTTTTACAAACCTGAGTGTCTCTTCTAAATCTGTCAGAGTTTCTAATGCTAACAGGCTAAAAAATATGGCAGCCCCCTCATAGAGGAACATGGGGGATGAGATAGGTAATGTAAAAGTATCGGGCAACTCCAAGAAACAAACGCTGCAGCACTCCGAATGCAGTGAAAGTGGTTTATTGTGCACTAGTGCTTTCATACTTATGTGGAGTCAGCCATGCACAAACTGAAATATGGCAGAAATTCAAAAGATACATGTAAAAGTTCTCTAATAATCCAATGTATATATTGTACCATATAAGATATTAGTGGACTCTTCTGCATGTAACTCTACTGAGAGCAAATGGCAATGGTTCCAAAAACATATCATACACTGTATATACCTTGTATGTAGCTCAAATTGCTGAGGATTAGCATAAGCAATAAGAACAGATTATTCACTGTCCTAATTAATCATAGTTATTCTATATTAGTTGACTGTAGCAGCTGTAGCAGTTGATCCTTTTGTTTCTTTTCATCGGATACCTGCAGTATTTGAGGGGAGCTGAGAATAAGGGTCAATTTCCAGCTAGTACAGACAGATATCTAGCTATAACTAGCTATTCTTTTTTAGAAGCATTTGCTTCCAAGTGATATTTTCCTGTTAACATTAACAATGGTAAATCTATATGCCAAAATCACCAAGCAACTTTGAAAGCTTTACATTTGTATGTTATGTGCTATCCAAACATTGGCAATGACCTGAAAGTTGAGGATGCTTTTTAACATATGCAGCACTACTTAATGAAATGTATTGATTTTATTTGGTACAAGTATATATATATATATATATATATATATATATATATATATATATATTATATATATGCTGTATATAGTCCCAAAGTATACCGGCACTGACCATGCTGCAAATCAAGTCCCGGGTGCTCCTCATTGTTGTGGATAAAATTTTTAGGATCACTCACGGACATAACAGCAAGTGAATTTATTAAAACTTTTGAAGCTTTTTTTACAGTAGTTGCTAATCTATGTTTTCTGTATCCTCTGGTCACCGGACGATTCTACGCTAGCTATTTCACATTGAATGAAAGAGAATTTCATTTTGACACTAACTAAAAATTTTTAGACTTTATTTACTTTAAGACCGACTTCTTATGACAACTAATACTACTACTTTAAATGAGGCAATATATACTGTGGTATTGTGTGTGCTGGTAACCCATTCACAACAAACATTCACCCATTCACAACAATATATATATATATATATACAGAATGCTTAGGATAAAGAATCTTTGTATAATTTATATTGCTATAACTTAAGTCTACTAAAAAACTATTTACACATTAAGGGGCAAATTTACTAAGCTCGAGTGAATTTTCGAAGTTATAAAAGTTCGATTTTTGAACTGAATTTTTTTCTTCGACCATCGAATAGGATACTACTACTTTGAATTTACCTCGACTTCTCTTCAAAGTAAAAATCGTTCGAATATTCGACCATTCGATAATCAAAGTACTGTTTCTTTAAAAAAAACTTCGACTTCATACTTTGCCAAATTAAAGCTACCGAACTGCAATGTTAGCCTATGGGGTCCTTCCACAGCACTTTTTTTTGATCGAATAGAAATCCTTTGAAATCGTTCGAATCATTCGATTTCTATTCAATCAATCGTTCGATCAATCGAATACTCTAAAAATCCTTTGACTTCGATATTTGAAGTCGAAGGATATCAATTTGAGGGTCGAATTTCGACGTTTTTTTAACTTCGAAATTTGACCCTTAGTAAATCTGCCCCTAATTGAACCCTTTATTATTTGCCTCCATAATTGTATTTGAGTTGGGATCAAGTACAAGGTACTGTTTTATTATAACAGAGAAAAAGGAAATAATTTTAAAGCATATGAATTATTGAATTAAAATGGAGTCTATGGGAGATGATATTCCCGTAATTCAGAGGTTTCTGGATAACAGCTTTCAAGATATCAGATTTAAGACCTGTATTGACCTTGTCCCTCCACTGCTGGTGAGTCTTTTTCAAACCGCACCCCATCTTGTTCCTACATGAGTGCAAATGGGGGGGGCTCCATTATCCCTAAACTTACATTTTTCTATAAGTGCCCATTAAGCATAAATAAATCACTGCAGGCAATTTATAACGAGTATATATTACTTGCTGTTTAATGACATTACAATTGGAAAGACATACAGTATTATATTCTGTAAAAAAACAGGCAATTTAATTGTCCAAATCACTTTATGTTGTCATTCTCTTGTGTCTCTGGGGGAAAGCCTTGCAGAAGGAATAACTGTACAGGAATAAATGCTGCAGCCACTGTGGTTCATCTTTATAAACGTAAATATAAATGAGCAGGGCCATTCTGTGGATGATCCCATTGACCTGTCCCTTGACTGGTACCAAGGAGCAGAGGCTAGAGGAGAAGGTGGCTCTCAGTCATGACATTAGCAAACAGTGCTGAATGAGTAAAAAGACAAAATAAATGAAGTACAAACTGATCTGCTGTATGCCAGTTTTCTTTCATTTCCATGGAGCTACTTAATGAGATTTTTCATGCATAAAATTAAATTTTGCCCTTTCCTATTGGTTTCCAGCTATAAAGGCTTTACTTACAAGTGTGTCACATTTTATTTATGTGTCCTAGAAATGGGCCTAAGTCACACTGAAAGCTTTTATTGGTAATGACTTCAACACAAAAGGATTTGTAGAGTAGGCTGTCGACTCGCTGCTACAATGAATATTTATGCATACGCCAGGCAATTTTAGCCAAGTCTGGCCCTTTTCTAAAGCACCTCTTCCAAACAACATATTATTTATGCATTTAAATGTGATCTAATTATTACAGTTGCCAGTGTTAGACATCCTCCAGAATGCCGTAGTGGATCAAGTGAAGTATAATAAAGGAGTAAATGGTTGACGTGAAAGCATCATTTAAAAACACAGAGCGTACTGAAAAAACACCGACTGCCTCATAAACTACATTCTAATGCTCAGAGCTCTCAAGACAATGTTTTGCAGCCTGGGATTTATAAGGCTCCTTTGGAACTCAGATAACAACAGAAATATATTTTTTTGTCATATGTTTCAATGTTAATGCATGTGGTGCCTGACTGCAGCTAAATCTAAAAGGTTTGTCTGTGCAGAATTATTAGTCCTGCTTGCTTCTTCTCGAATACCTCCCAAAAAGCAATAACAATTTCATATATTATATATATTATATATATATCTTATTATTATATAACAATTTTCATATATATATATATATATATATATATATATATATATATATATATATATTTGTGGTTTTTGAGTTATTTAGCTTTCTGTTCAGCAACTCTTCAATCTGCATCGAGCAATCTGGTAACTAGGGTCCAAATTACTCCAGCAACCATGCATCGATTTGAATAAGAGTCTGGAACATGAATAGGAGAGGGCCTGAATAGAAAGATCAGTCATAAAAAGTAACAATAACAATACATTTGTAGCCTTACAGAGCATTTGAAAGCTGCAAAGAGACAGAAGAATACGGCAAATAACTATAAAACTATAAGAATCAAATAATGAAAACCAATTGAAAAGTTGCTTAGAATTGGCCAATCTATAACATAATAAAAGTTACCTTAAAGGTGAACCACCCCTTTAAGCAATAGATTTATATCATATTAAGTGGCATATTAAAGAATCTTACCAAACGGGTACAGTATATATATTTTTGTAAATATTGTCCTTTTACCTCAAACCACCATTTTGTGATGATCTGTGTGCTGCCTCAGAGATCACATGACCAGAAATACTGCAGCTCTAACTGGAACAGGAAGAAGTGTGGAAGCAAAAGACACAATTCTGACTGTAGCTCATGTGACCTAACATGTATGGTTTGTTTTGTTTGTTTGTGTGCACCATGAATCCTACGATCCAAGGGGATGGCCCTTATTTAATAAAATGGCAATTTATAGCTAGGATTAACCAATGGCATATACTACTAAAACATATATTATTATGAAAGTGATTTATTTACATGAAGCAGGGTTTTACATATGAGCTGTTTTATGCAATATCTTTTTATAGAGACCTACATTGTTCGGGGGGGGGGGTTAGTTTTCTTTAAAACTGCCTCTTGGCCCAGCTCTTCTCCAGTGAAGCTTAACAACAAGAACTATACAGTAGAGATTCACAGATACAGTAAGCTTCACATAATGAAACACACTTTGCATACACTTGATTAACATATTATTTCCCAGAGCATGTACAACTTATCATATACTGTATGGGTTAAAAATGAAAGAACGAGAAATCAGTGGGCACAACAAATGTTACATTGTAAAGATCAATTTCTTTTACACTAGAAAGTAGACTTCCCATTGATGGATAGAAATTAGTGACACACACCACAGCCACATTCATAACATGGAATGTATTACCCAGCAGCATAATATGATTCAGTCAGCCATAATTCCCAAAAGATTTGCTGTCTTCATTGTTTAATTTAAATCTTATCATAATGCGCAGGCTAATAAATGTTCCAAAGTAGGCATAATTTACAGTTAATTGTGCTGATGTAAGTTTAAATATATATAACAAAGAAATATAGTCATTTAAAAAAAGGAAATAATGTTTATTAGTGAAAATGGATAACAAAACAACAACAATATTTCTATCTATCTAGCTATTAGTGATGTGCGGGCTGACCCGATACCCGCGGGACCCGCAGGTCGGGCAGGTTCGGGTCGACCTCGCATTGCTCATCTCAGGTGGCGGTTGTGGATTGAGCTCTTCTCCTGCTCTCCCCGCCCGCTACCTTCAAATGCCGGCTTCCGACTTCCGGGTTCCGGTTTTATAGTCTCGCTCACCCTGCCCCATTTGTGATGTCATTGTGACGTCATCGGCGGCACAGGTCTATAAAAGGACCCCCGAATCGCGGGTTCGGGGTGGAGCGCAGGCTGGAGCAGGATGGGTTAGGGTCGGGTGTGGATCAGGAAAACCCTGACCCGAACATCACTACTACCTATGTATCTATGATTTTATAATGAAATACTTATGCGGTAATTAACTGAGCAGCGTATTTATATTAACTATAGTAGCAAGCTGAAGCAAACACAAAATATTTACCTGTGCATTATTTGGGGGGTTATTTATCAAAATCTGAATTTATCTCATTATTTTCTGAAATATAATCCGACCAAATCCTCATGGGTTATTTCCCCTTATTTATCCATTCATTTTGTCGAAAATTTCCTGTGCGGGGAAAAAAAACGTAAAAAAATCTTGAAAGATTCTGGTTGTCTGAATTTTTTGAATTGTCCACACAAGGGATTTTTGCCCGAAAACCATGAAAACCCAAAAAAATGGAGAATACATTGCTATTAAGCCTGTAGGGGTGGCCTCTGGTTCTTTGATCCATGCAGAAAAAAGATCCCCCACTATTTGTCTACAATGTCCCCTAATGTACTTGTTGTAAAAATTAATCATGCCCCCTTGCAAGCACATTTTCTCTAGACAAAACACAGACTTCTTATAGTTTAATTTTTCCATCCCAACACCAGTCTAGTTGCACGTCTGTACTCTCTTCAGCTCATAAATATCCTTCTTAAGAAATGGAACCCAAAACTGCATACTCAGGGCGAGGCCTTACTAGGGAGGCAAAATTATGTTTTCATCCATTAAGTTATTGTCATTTTAATGGCATTGACTCAAGGGTATTTTATCCACTAAAGTAGCCACTGACTGATGCTGACACTGCAAACACTTCTAACACAACACAATATCATTGAATGGAAGTATAACTTGTACAGGTCTGGGATCCATTATCCGGAAACCCATTATCCAGAAAGCTCCGAATTACGGAAAGACCATCTCCCATAGACCCCCTTATAATCAGATAATCCTCATTTTTAAAAATTATTTCCTTTTTCTCTGTAATAATAAAACAGTAACTTGTACTTGATCCCAACTAAGATATAATGAATCCTTCTTGGAAGCAAAACCAACCCATTGGGTGTATTTAATGTTAACATTATTTTTAGTAGACTGAAGACATGAAGATCCAAATTACAGAAAGACCCCTTATCCAGAAAGCCCTAGGTCCCGAGCATTCTGGATAACAGATCCTATACCTGTATTTTTGTTGTCACTATTAAAATACACAACCTTGCATTTTTTAACATTGAAAACCATTTTCCAGTTTGATGCCCAGTTCTTCAATTGACACAGATTTCTCTGCAAAGTAGCAGCATCCTGCATGGAGTTTTGCACAATTTAGTATCATCAGCAAGGCCCCTGCGGTACCCCACTGGTTCAACTAAAAAATGTTTCATTGCCCATTGTAATCTATAGGTATCTTTCAACCTGTTCTCTATGCAAATGTAGAAAGTATTCCTTGATTTCTTTATCTTAGGTCAGCATCACAGAAATAGCCAGGTTTCATTTTAATCTATGAAGATTTCTCAGAAACTATGCCCCATATGTAATAAAAGGCACAAAGTTTGCTCAGGAGCAATCAATACAATTTTTGCTTTTTAACAGGTGACCAGGAAGTGATAAGAAGTACAACAAACGTTTCCCCTTATACTACATAACCCCTTAGGAGCTACTAGGATACATTATTAAATCTCCTGCTACAAGTACTAGAAGGCATGCAAAATCAAACCCCTAGTGCTCATTTACAGAGCACATGCAGCAGGTCATTGGAGTGCATCCTGGGTTTTGTACCTTGTACTAAATGCATTGCAAGTCACAGAACTACAGGCACAACACGGCTGTGTACTTAGTGGGCATCTGAATAACTCTGAAGTTAGGATGCCCGTGTACCACTCTTATTTAATGCAGTGGTGCCAAACACAGGTTGTATTAACTGGACCTGTGTCAAATCACTTACCATCTTACCCCACCCTATGTAATTAAAGCCCTAGTATCTCTAACAGGATTTCTTGGTGCTAACTCAGTCAATTTATTAACAAAAGGGCTAAATAGCACCAGTTGCTAAAAGACACCAGGGCTGGAAAACTCCCCAGAATGTCTATTATTTTCTATGACCCTTTCCAAAGGCCACCATGGAGTAATTGGAAAGGCTTCAGATGGGTTTTTTGCAGTCCTCTGGATCAACTAGCAGTTAGGCAGACTAACAAAAAAAACTAAAAGGTTGAACTGAACAGCCAAGTCATAACCGGAGAAAGGGAGCTGAAGCCGGCTTGGGCCGACCCTTATTAACTTGCTTTCTCATGATAGGGGCTAAAAACTGACATTTGTGCTGACAAAACGCGTTAGGCACAACAAACTGACATCACAACTAAGCGCCCAGGAAGGAGCAAATGGAGAAGCGTGTGAAGGAAACGCTGGTCGAGACCTGAACCGCAAATCACTGAAGATCCAAGAAACTGGGACGATAGAGAGAGATGTTTTGCCTGTTTTAAACCACTTAAATGTGAGTCTAACCAATTGCTTTTTATTTATTGAAAAATAAAGAAGTTTTTACACTATCTGCGGTTTTTTAAACTTCCCCTAGCAAGAAGGATCAACAAAAAGTTTTGCAATCTACAAGGTCTGATATGCACAAAATAATTTGAACGTTTGTAAGTATCCACAAACGCACGTGGTGGGGTGTAAAGAGTTAATTGCACTAAAGGTTAAGTGAAACCATATGGTGTTGTGGAACTATAACTCTCTAACTAAATACTACATTATATTTTTTCTCTTTTTCTTCATATTTTTCCCCTGAGCTTTGATTAGCGCTGACCTATTTGAATTTTGGATTGCTGTTGTTTCACTCGAGGAGAAACAAGGACTGTTGGGTCGGAAAATAAGGGGATATTTCAGAAACTTTGGTCACAAAAAATATTTTTATTTTTATTTTTTGGTTTGTAGTAAAAGGTTGAATTTGATGGATGTGTGTCTTTTTTCAACCTTACTTACTATGTTACTATGTAACTATGTAAGTGTCCCTTTAGAACACTATTGACCAGTGCTAGTGCTATTCTTCCTTACAAGCAATTGTAGCTAACCCTGCAAACATACCTGGTGGGTAGGAGGCAACTAACTCCTGCACATTTTAATCATTTTGTAAAATGCAAAACCCATGGAGAAAAACCGAGCCTTTTAGCCAGACGTACATATGACAAGGATGCTAAATGGTATTATCAAATTACATGATTCTGACCTTACATACTGTAACTCAACATGGGTTAAATAATAGCTCTTTTTATTTAAAAAATAACGTATATAAAATAAAGCCCAGTATTTTCTCCTTTTAAACATTTTGGAATAAAATGTAAAAAGTGACTTGATTTTATAGTAAAAATTTAAAAAAATGAAAGAAAATGCGGGATACTATATATTTTTAAAAAAATTTTTAAATAATGTAATTTTTTTTTTTTTAATCTCTTTTATTTTTCAAAAATAGATACAGTGACAGAGAATAACGTAATTATCTTTTCCAGTACAGAACATTGCAATTAGTTCACATCAGTACAACTCCACGTAGTATAACATACATTAAATGCATTGTTTTGCTCAAGGTTGCAGAAACACATTCCATGGGGCCCAAATTTGCATATGTCTCTCTACCCTGTCATCTAATAAAGCTGTTAAATACAACATATTCTGTGTGTGGGTAATTCTTGCAGTGACAGCATGAATATCTATAGTGTGTTGGAGCCAGTGTTTCGCTAAATTGGTTCGTGCAACAGCTAAAATTTGTCTCATCAAGGTATTCTGGAGTTTCGTAAGGGCTTTGGATGGGCAGGCTAAAAGAGCCGTGGTAGCTTCAGGGACTATATGCGTTTCAAATACTCGCTCAAGTAAGCTATAAACCTCCGCCCAGTATTGTTTTGCCACTGGACAAGTACACCATATATGTAGATAATCCCCAACTGCTGTACAACCCCTGAAGCAAGACTCGGGAGTGGAAGGATCAAAGCGATGTTTCCTTGCTGGTGTGAGGTGCCAACACATCAGCACTAAATAATGTAATTTTAACAGTATCTTAAATTATATAAATTTAGTGCATTCAATCATCATTTATTTCCATTAAAGTGAACACTGCTGTAATGGCGAATCATTAAAATGTATGATATCTAGTAATCTTTATCACAAGCATATAAAATAAAATCCTTGTTCTTCATCTTTTTGAATTTTAGGTCATGCAGTATTTAAGCATCATGATTAATATAACATTTAAACTCCCTATATTATTATCACCGATCTGGATCTGGAGAGAATCAGTAGGAGATTATTCCAGGTCTAGAGTGGTATATAACGATATAAGTATTGCAATGCCTGTTAATTCATGTGAAAGGACAGCAATGGGGCTTTAGAAATATGCTTGGGGTCCTGTATCATGGTTTTAGTGGTTTTTGAAACCACAACTAAACTCACAAACTCTAAAAATACGAATTTTGTGAGAACTCTGCGCTAAAAATTCTGAATACCTAGAAAACCTCTAAAAATGAGAGTTTTTCTGACAATTCCTAATGGGGAAAAAAATTCAAAAACTTCTAAAAATCCTAATTGATTTAGAGAGATCCATAAAGATCAAAACAGCTCAACAATTTTTACCTAACAAAGTTTTGTATTATTGTTTTTCATGATTTCTATACTTAGGGGCCCATTTACTTAGCTCAAGTGAAGGAATAGAGGAAAAATGGTTAGAATTTCAAATGGTCGAATATGGCTACTTTGACCATCGAAAGGGCTACTTCGACCTTCGACTACGACCTTCGACTTCGAATCGAACGATTCAAACTAAAAATCGTTCGACTATTCGAGCATTCGATAGAATATTTTATATGCCTTAATAAATATGTCTCTATTTGAAGTCACAAATTAAAGGGGAAAGGGGAGAATTTGATATAAAATTCAGCATACTGAAATAAGAAACTTTTTAAATACAATCAATTAAATATTCTGCATCGTTTCTGAAAAAATCAACTTTGTCTTCACTACTCCTCTCTCAGCATCTGTTTCTCTTCATTCTGTCTTCATGCAGCAATTGGGTGTCAGATATTCATTGACAGTTAGATCCAATATATCTTATAGAGGGGCTTCTTTTTCTAGCAGATGAATTAGAGCTCATTCAAATAACTGATTCCAGTACAAACAAAATGTAACAAAATTACATTATATTTGTATATATTTAAGATATTGAAGAAAAAATTACTTTAAGGACAAAAAACATAAAAAATATAAGCAGGAATAAAAATGATATATATTATATATTATTATCTCTGCCATGTAAAATGGAGAAGCTAAAAAAGCAAAACAGTAAATAAATAGCAAATAGCAAGACTGAACTGGCTGCTGATTGCCATCAAATGAATTTGCAATTGGTGTACCCCCAAATAGTGGCAGCTATTTTTTTTTAAATATTCCCAATCTTAAGGTGATCTTTAATTATTGCAAATTACTTTATTATTGAAGTTTCAAGTAAACGTATCAATTAAATTCCAATTTGGTAACACTGATTCTTTTTTGTAACAAACAGACTCAGCCTATAAACAGAGCAGCACTTAGCAAACCAGGAACTAGAGTCCTGCACGGGTCCATATTTTGGGACCCGTACTCGACCCGTACCCGCAATTTGCAATCCACAACCCAAACCCGCAACCCACATTCTTACCTGCTTGTAACCGATACACGACCCTACCCGCAAGTACCTTATCTGCAACCCGGACCCACGACCTGCTGACCATCAAGAATCAGGAAGTGCTGTCATTGTAAACTGGAAGTTTACATAATCAGAAGTAGACGTGATCAGAAAAAAGGAGTAAAACAGGAAGTGCTTTCATTGTAAACCGGAAGTGACATCATCGGAAGTAGACATGACCAGAAAAAAGGAGTAAACATCGCTATTGAGAGGGCCCGACCCGCGACACACAAACCCGCAGAACCGCCAACCCGCATCTTTAACCGCACCCCGCGGGTACCCGACCCGCTGCAGGACTCTACCAGGAACTGAACACAGAGCTTAAAGGGGAACTATCGTGAAAATGAAAATTTAATATAAGCTTCTTCATACTGAAATAAGAAACTTAATACAATCAATTACAATTTTTGCATTGTTTCTGAAATAATCAAGTTTATCTTCACTATCCCTCTCTCAGCATCTGTTTCTTTTCATTCTGTCTTCATGCAGCAGTTGGGTGTCAGATATTCATTGACAGTTAGATCCAATATATCTTATAGGGCTCCTTAGAGATCACTGGGATAACTGATTCCAGTACAAACAAAATCCTGCATGTAGAGAGACATGATGTCTGGTGATTTTAATAGATTGAGCTCTAATACATCTTCTAGGCAAAAGAAGCCCCCTTTAATATATATTGGATCTAACTGTCAATGAACATCTGACACCCAACTGCTGCATGAAGACAGAATGAAGACAAACAAATGCTGAGAAAGGGATAGTGAAGATAAACTTGATTATATCAAGTTTTTAATAGATTATATTTTGAAAACATCTTATTTCAGTATGCTGAAGCTTGTATTAAATTTTTATTTTTTTAAATTATATTTTTAAATTGTTTCCCAATTTTATTTGACCACAAAGAGTTTAGGAAATCTAGGGAACATCAGCAACACCACCAAGTAAGTTCTGCATACAGTGTGTGTAGGACACCTTCAGATAAACAGAGTAGCAAACATAAGAAAATTGTGGGACACAATTCTCCTAGCTAGTGCTAAATCTGGAGAACACTAAAGGTATACATCAAATTCTGCTCAAGGAAGCAAGAAGCAATCACAAGTACTTCAGGACATTACAGGTGCTTTGGACATTTATCAAAAACAGCTTTTGGGGAAAAAATGAGTCATTATTTATCAAGATTTACTGCTACACGCTATGCCAGTAATGCCCAAACCCAGTGTAATTTAGGGCAGCTACACAAACTCTCAATAACACTGTCGACTTACAGAGAAAAACAACGTGATCTCTGGAAAAAAAGGAATAAAAGCATGCTTTGCTGTTGTCATTTCAAAAAGGTCAAAAATGTAAAAATAGGAGAACATTCTATAATCATGGTTGAAATGTGATAATGAACTAAAATCTAATCAATAAGCAGCAGTACTGGTAATGGACATGATTCCACCTATCTTCTATCATATTCATTACTTATGTATGGTGTAAGCAAAATATTTAATGTGAAGTTTCCTAGACCATTATGATATTGGTATATAAAGTAAAAGCCTACTGGTGCCCATAATATGCATTCTTTGTTGCCCATTGGGTGATGATAACACTCTTATTAATGAAGTGTATACAGGTATGGGGCATGTTATCTAGAATGCCCAGGACCTGGGGTTTCTGGATAATGGATCTTTCTGTAGCTTGGATCTTCAACCCAATAGGCTGTTTTTTCTTCCAATAAGGAGTCATTATATCTTGGTTGGTTCTGTTTTTTTTATTTCAGAGAAGATGTAAATCATTTTTAAAAATATGGGAGATGGTCTTCCTGTAATTTGGAACGTTCTGGCTTTCTGGGTTAAGGGTTCACATACCTGTATTAGATGTTATTATACTGTATTTTAGTGTCTCTCTTTTCTCACTCTCATTTTAAGAATATGTTCAATGAACTCCCACCCCCTATAACTGCCAGCGCATATATGTACTTCATTGATCTATATTGATATCTGTGACAGGTAAAGTAGTCTTCTTATGTGAGATTCTCCACCTGTAACTGCCAAATTGTGAGAAACATAACCGTAACATCTCTTAGGAAGGAGTGAGTAAATAGAAATATCTGTTAGTCTTTCCAAACATTACTTTTGGCAGGCTATTGAGATATACTTTTATGTGTATAGCTATGCCTCATAATGACAATGTATTAGCTAAAACTTTGCTATTACTTATTTTAATGCACATGTTTTATTTATATGTTTTTTTTTCTATTTCAGCACAGTTCTTTTAATAATCTACCAGGATCTTTAGCTGTTCTGGGAGTTTGGCTAATGAGGCATCTACTCAGAATGCATGTGAGCGCTTCTCTAGATAATTAGGTCAAGTTAGAAAAGATGAGCAAGCAGCGCCTCCTCTTCAGGCTTTGGTGATTCACTAGCAAAATGAATCATCTTACTTGCTGCTCAAGTAAAATCTCTTTGAAACTGATGATCTAGAAGTGTACTAATTTACAGTGAGTGGTAAGTGCAGTATTGCTAATATTATGAATATCATTATTTCTCTAATCATACTTTTTCAGTGGAGAGGGTTGAATATTCAGCAATGTACAGTGAAGGAGCATGTATTTCAATAAACAGTCAAGCTTGGGGCTGGAACTAGTGAAATTAGGATCAAGGCATTAATGAAGGAAGAGTGTCTCAAAATGTCCCATGAATAAAGACCACTAAACAGCTCAGAACCATCAGAACAGAGCTACCGGAATTATCTACCTTTTCTGGTGAGTGAGTTAGTAATACCCTCACCCAACCTTTGCAGCTGTCCAACACAGTTTAGACTGGCTATACAGTCAACAAAAATTCCCATTACCTTTTACTTATACGTAACATAGTTTGACACTAGAGTGGCAGAGCTCTATAATGAGATGAAAGTATGGTTGATCAGCCAGTAGGCGTATCTTTCCTTGTTTATGTTTTTTTCCTGCCTCTCTTTATGTAATGAACATCAATGGCTCCAGGGTAGAGACAGTAAAGAACACCAAATTCCTGGGAGTCCACATCTCTGATGACCTCACCTGGACCACCAACAACGTCTCCATCACCAAAAAGGCTCAGCAGCGTCTTCACTTCCTAAGACAACTGAAATGGGCCAGCCTTCCGCCTCCCACCCTCACAGTGTTCTACAGGGGCACCATAGAGAGCGTCCTGACGAGCTGTATCTCCATCTGGTACAGTAGTGCCAGCGCTGCTGACCGGAAAAGTCTAAAGTGGACTGTCAGAGCAGCTGGCAACATCATTGGAGCGGCTCTTCCATCACTGCAGGACATTTTCCACAAGCGCTGTGTAAGAAAGGCCTCCTGCATTGCACTGGACTCCACACACCCCTCACATGGACTGTTCACACTGCTCCCATCCGGCAGATGCTTTTTCAGCATTAAAGCCCAAACAACCAGGCTGCGTGAAAGCTTTTTCCACAAGTGATCAGACTCCTCAACTCACTGCCTGCCCTCCCACTACATTCCAGACACACCTGAACTGTGAATGTTTTTTATATATACATTTAAACATTGCCATATTCTGCTTTACTGTGTAAGAAGTGCCTGAAAAATCAAAAATAAGTTATTTATCAAAGGTAACATTTTAGAGCTATGTGAGCTTTTTTAGACTGCAAATGAACTCGAATGATCTCACAACTCAAACGGTTTCTAATTTGAGAAAAAACACGAATGGAAAAAACTAGAATCAGTGAGTTTAGGAGTTAAGAGCTCGAAAACTCAGGTTTTCTCAAGTTTTCAGAGAAAAAACTTGAGTTTTCGAGCTAAACCCTCCGAAAACAACTCGAACATCATGAAGGCTATTAATGTCTTCAAATGGGTCAAGGGACCTCTGCCATCGACTTCTACGTGTCCTCAACAGGTTTTAGATCAATCTATTTCCGGGGTCAGGGTATAATAAATCTTTAAAAAATAACTTGAAAAATTTTATTTTTTAACCCAAAAAATAGATTTTTGACTCAAAAATTTTTCATGGAAAACACAATTGAACCCTAATAAATCTGCCCTTAAAACTGTGAAATAGCAATAGAACATGCTGTACACACCTCTCGCAAAAATCTGCAATAAATAATATTTTCAACCATGTTCTTCCCCCCCGATTTCTAAAGCCTGCATCTTGGTAGGTTTTAAGTGGTAAGATTTCACTTATTTTTAACGATTTTCTTTAGAAAAAAAATCACTATTGCCGTGAAATGCAACCTCTTCTGTCCCCTACCTTTAGTCTGGGCCCTTGTCCCCCACGCTCAGTTGTTGTTTACTATGGAAAGAGTGGGTGAGGCACTTGTGCCAGCACAGCCCTACACAATATGTTGGCGCTATATAAATACATGTTAATAATAATAATAATAATAATAATAATAATAATAAATGCTATTATGGGTGAGTTATATGTTATACTCCTAAAAGCAAAGCCTCTGGTCAGTTACGATGAAATTTGGGTGACCGTACATTTATTTACATTAACATTCCTATATCTGTATGCCTATTTTGAAGGAAGCGTGAACCCCCAAACATTTATATGGTATTATATAGATTACATCAAGTAGCAACATGACGCATAAAGTATATTTCATACATATGTCTTCAAGAAAAAGCTTGTGATTCTCTATTTGCTGTGTGCCTGGTTATTTAAAATCTTCTTTGATGTATCACATAAAGAGAATATATTTCTTATGACCTCTCTTTGGTTGCCTACTAAAATGTATAACAAAGTGGCTAAATAGATAGAATAATAGATTATAGTATGTAAAGAAAAGGAGAATAGATGAGTGAGGAAAGGAAGAATAATAGTACTAAGAGTGGGCCCCTGGTCTGAGATTAATTGGTGGGCCCCTAGTCAAAGGTTTTTGGGTGGGCCCCTTGTATCCAAGTCCGACACTGTTAGTAGCTACAAATATATATATATATATATATATATATATATATATATATATATATTTTCTTTTTTTTATAGATATATGTGTTACAAAAGAGAGCTGTTGCACTCAACCGACTTTATTTAAATCAATGTTTCGACCCTCACTGGGCTCTTTTTTTTTTAATAATAAACGGCATGGTCGCCTCCTCTTCTGGGAATAGGAATGATATCTATACCAATAAAGCGAAAAGTGGGAGGACCATGACCCTTTTCTAACTAATGTATATACAAAGGGATATCTGTTTGTCTTTTTTCAAATGCAGCTCGTAAGGTTGACCTGTGGGTTCCCATACGTTCCCGGATCGAATTCTTGATTTTGCCTACATAAGCTGTCATAGCTGATTTTTTTTTGTGTGTGTGCCTACCTTGGACTTTTACAAATATATTCTATATATAGTGTGTGTGTGTGTAAATATATATGATACATGGAAGAGCATGCCTGTATGCAGGTAAATGTAAAGCAACAAAAAAAGTACAGCACTGAGCACAGGCTCAGTTAGAGTAAGTGTTTTTAATATCTGTAGCTTCCTTAGGAAGAAAATATCAAAATACTGAGTATGAAATAGGCATGCTGGACATGTATAGTAGAGGAGATCAAAGTCAAACTAGTCCCATATAACTGTCATCTTGATAAAGTAACATTCATCCATTAGTGGAATTAGATTGCTCTTTAGGCACTTTAGGGGCTCCTGGTAACGACATGGATTCACATTAGCTCTCCAAGTCATTTTCTCCCGCCATATGGGAATCTAAGTGAAATGTTTCCCTCATTATTGATTCTTTAAAGATAATTGCCTCTTTGGTGGTAATGGCTCTGGCATGGCATGGTTCTGCTTTTCTCCAGCAATATTACTCGCATTGCTTAAAAACAGACCCTCCACCCCTCCCCCCGGGAAGTATGTCTTCCAATGCAAAAAAATTATTTTGTTTTATAATATGAGAAATATCAGGGAATATAGTTTGTCAGACCAGTATCCCAGGGTCTAGCCTATATAGGACAATAAGAAACAGACACTTTTATTACTTTTTTGTACTTACATCCTGTGCTGTAAGAGAAATTGCCTTCCTGGGAAGAAGATTACATAAACTGTTCCTTGTTGCCTTCTTTACAGCAAATGCTATCCAGTAAATCCAGCAAATTACACTGACAATATTTTAAATAAATGCAATCCGGGTTCCATTTACACTGAATGTGTCTTAGCACCTGCTATTAATCTGAAGAGTGTGTTCTTAATGTTCTCTGTACAACATGTCACACCATTTACAGTGGTAGAACACTCTACAAGTAACTTTTACTATGCTGAAGACAGTAGTTTTGTGTGTGCATTTGAAACACTGCAGAAATGTGTTCTGTTGCTTCAAAAACCATGACTAATTAAAATAAAGGTCAGTTCAGAAGAGTTTACAATATCATCAGGAGCCAGTACACCTGCCTGCATATTATTGTAATGTAGGACATGCAGATGGTGCCATGGTAAGAACAGAACACAATACACCAACGTGGTATTGCGTTTGGTAGTTAAGCAGAGTGAGGGTAGGCTTCTCAAAAGAAGTGCGTTTTAAGAGATTTGTTGACAGCAGAAAGGTTGGGAGAAAGTCGGACAGACCGTGGGAGAGAGTTCCAGAGGAGGGGTGCAGCCCTTGCAAAGTCTTGAATGCGAGCATGTGAGGAGGTAATGAGAGAAGAGGTGAGTAGCAGGTCAGTAGAGGAGCATAGTAAGTGGTTGGGTGAGTATATAGAGATGAGTTCAGAGATGTAGGGTAGGGCAGTCTATATGTCGAAAATTTCCCTTACCTTTCAGTTGAACTGAAGAAGCAGCTCAGATGAGTAGTGAAACGTCTTCAATAGTGATGGGCGAATTTATTCGCCTAGCACAAATTTGCGGCGAATTTCTGCGTTTCAGATGCTGGCGACAATTGTAGGGGCCATTTACTTTAACGGGTGTCGAAATTGTCGCCGACATGAAATTCCTGCTTCGGAATTGGCGGCGTCAAAATTTTTTGCCATTTCGCAGGTAATTTGCAAATTTTTCAGCGAGGCGAAACGAGAAATTCGCCCATCACTAGTCTTCAATGATTACTCAACAAGCCCAGTTGCTCTAGATTTACTTCTGGATATACCATGACCTGGATGAATGAAAACTTTCAAAGGCATATATGACAGCAATAGTTGTTCAGATTTCATTGTTTTTCTGAGCTGAACTTGTACTTACTGTTTTGACTTGTTCACTTGCCCATTACCTTCTTTTATTTTATACACTGATACCATAATACATTCTAAGTTGCTCCTTAATACCCATTTTCTGAATAAATACATATGCAAAACTCTATCTTCAGTTCATCCGATTGATGTATTAAAGTAATTAATCATGCAAAAGTTTATTTCTCGTTTCTAGCAGAATGTTATTTCAGCTCACTAGCTTTTTGGATTAACTGAATAATAATTATGTCATGTGTTTACATCTTACAAAATCAAACAGAGGCAATCTCTTGGCTTTAAAATCTATGAAATCATATATATATATATATATGTGTGTGTGTGTGTGTACAGTACATGCATGGGATCCCTTACATGGAAACCCCTTATCCAATAGCCTTGTTTCTAATTTAATGTTTGATTTAGCTGACCAGTTGTCATCATGATTCTTTGTTCAAGCTCCCAGTATTCACCTAGAGTTATTTCAACAAACTTTGTTGAGTGATATGGAGATATGGCCATTTGTAGATCAGATGATTGTGGGCTATTTATGGATTATGAGCGGAGCCTGCAAAGGTTTTTTACCAAGAAGATCTCTTTAAAGAAATTACCTAAAATAAATGTTTCCCTATATAATCACATTGAGCAATGTTTTTTTGAAAAAAAATAATTTGATAATTACTTTGTCACTTATGTCCCTGATGAAGCCAATGTTCTCGGTGAAACGCGTAGGGCGGCATAGATGGACAGTGGCGTGAGTAGCTCCTACTCAGTCCCCACGTAGACAGGCGGGTGCAGCACGGGGGTGACGCATGGAAGGGAGGGAGCGGGTGACGATGTGTATTTAGCCAGATGGGCTGGGACTTTTCTCTATACTAAATAATGTCTCATTTGAAACGCCATATATCCACCTTATGTGTTTTTTAATAGTTAATTTGGGGAATGTAATAAAAATTGCTAACGGAAAAACTATTCGCAATGCGAAAAGTTTTGCCTTTGCCACGAACAAATTTTGCTTTGTGCGAATTTAATATAGCTTTTGGGAGCCCGGAAACTGTTTTAGCGACCACTTCCGACAGTGAAAGGCCGTTTGCAAATTTTATAGTTTGCGCCAATGCGCAGTCAATGTAATAAAACTTCTTACTGAAAAAGTCATTATGTTTGCTCCAAAAGATTACAACACCTTCAAGCACTTCTTATTAGTGCGCAATTAAAATTCGCAATGCAATAATGGTTTAAGGAACAATATTACATTGCGAGATATGGATTTTTAGTCTTATTGGTGCGAATTGTTTTGCTCTTTGCGACTTTTATTACATTCCCCTGCAAGTGTTTTAAGGACACTGTGGTGCACTGCTAGCTACTTTGTTGCTCAGTGAGTCTATTTAATGGAGTGCGCATTTTATTGTAAATATACATTTAGTTACTGTGGTCTATATTTGATAATTACTTTGTCCCTAATATTGCCCATCACTATAAAGAATTTTGGCTGGACATGTACAGTATCATAAAAGTATAATAGTTATTTGCTTTTGATTCCCAAAAAGTGGAGATTGGTCTGAAAATGCCTAAGTTCATATTTTCAGGCTGATCTCTGCTTCTGCTCTGTGTAGTTACAAGCTGTGATTGTCAGTACAGCTACAGGGAGAGACAGAAGGGATCAGATCCACCCAGGGCCAGGCCAAGGTAGTTTGGCACCCTAGGCAAGGGCTTCAATCAGCGCCCCTGCCCCCCCCCCCCCGCATTACCATTTCCCACCTTACCATTATGTTTTTTTAATAAAGAAAGCTTACAACAAATTCATGAATGAAACTTGCGCTTTGTATTAATATGTAATGTTAACAAACAAAAATAAGGTACACTAAAAAATGACAGAAAAACCAAAACAGTAGGGTCATTTTATCCTATTAAACAAAGTGCAAATGAAGGTTTCACTTAACATCAATACTGATATGCCCACAACATTTTACTTTTGACACAACTCCTATGAGAAAAGTGCAATATATGTTTAAGCTGAAACCTCCTTGCCATGAGGTAGCCCTTCCATTGCCAGCATGCCCATTTTTGAGGTAACTTAGTATCTGTGCCAGCAGCACCCAAATATCGCCCCCAAATTAGTACCTGTGCCAGCCAACTGCCAAAATATTGCCCATATCTGTACCAGCCAACAGCCATATAGCGCCCCCAAATTAGTACCTGTGACAGCCAGCAGCCAAATATTGCCCCCAAATTAATACCGCTGTGCCAGCCAACAGAAAAATATTGCCCCCAAGTTAATACCTGTGCCAGCCAGCAGCCAAATACTGCCCCCAAATTAATACTTGTGCCAGCCAGCAGCCAAATATTGCCATCAAATTAATACCTGTGCCAGCCAACAGCCAAATATTGCCCCCAAATGAATACCTGTGCCAGCCAACAGCCAAATATTGCCCCCAAATTAGTACCTGTGCCAGCCAACAGCCAAAATATTGCCCCATAGTTATACCAGCCAGCAGCCAAATATTGCCCCCAAATTAATACCTGTGCCAGCCAGCAGCCAAATATTACCCCCAAATTAATACCAGTTCCAGCCAGCAGCCAAATAATGCCCCATATCTGTGCCAGCCAGCAAAATATTGCCCCTTAAATATGTACCAAGCTAGAAGCCAACAGCAGCAAGATTATTGCCCCAGATGATCTGTACCTGTTTGTGCCAGCTGTCAGCAGGAAGAATAAAATAAGCCCAGCAGTCGTCTGGTTTTCAGTCGGTGTGCACAAGTTACCACCAGGCCCAGCTCTCTTCAATCCACAACAGGTTCCCAAGCCAATTGTCGTGCCAGGTGCCACGCCAATGCTTATCTCATGGTTTATCACGTTAAAAAGTCATGGATGAGATTCGATTTGAGATGTAATTCAATTCAGAAAAAACTAATCTCACTGTTTATCACTTGTTTATGTTTATTGAAGTCTATGTAAAAGATCTGGAACTGAATATGGATAAAAGTTTTTTCTCCTTGAATTGAATCTCATCCATGAGTTTTCACATGATAAACCATTAGATAACCTTATCTCACTGAACTGAATCTGGCCCTTTAAGCAACTAAAATCCTCTCCCTTTAAACAAAACAGGTATTGTTTGTGCATATATTGCAATATATTCAAGCTCAGTGTCGGACTGTAGGGGAGGTCTTGGCCCACCTAGGCTGCCACAAGAGCCGGGGGCCCAGTCTGACACTGACTCTGGGTACATGGAGCATTGGCTTTTCTCCTCAGAGCCTGTTTTTTCTGCAGGCTGAGAGAGGTGGATCCAGGGCCGGAACTAAGGGTAGGCAGAGTAGGCGCCTGCCTAGGGCGCAATCAGAAGGGGGCGCACATTTAAGGGGAATTTTTTTTTTTTTAAAACCTTTATTTTTTTACGTTTGTATTTATCACACCGTGTGATATGGCTAGCAAAGCAGCGTCATCAAGCTCCGGCAGCACTCTCCAGCCCCCCCTCGCCCTTCCCCTTACATTAGCGTCTCCTGCTGGATGCTGCCGCTGCCCTTCTTAATGTGCTGTGTGGCGCATGCGCTCTAGAAAGCGGTGCGTGCAGACGTCAGCGGCAAGCACATTGAGACTGCAGTGGGAAGCAGCAGAGAGCTGGACTCGTGCATTGGCGTGGCACCTGGCACGACAATTGGCTTGGGAACCTGTTGTGGATTGAAGAGAGCTGGGCCTGGTGGTAACTTGTGCACACCGACTGAAAACCAGACGACTGCTGGGCTTATTTTATTCTTCCTGCTGACAGCTGGCACAAACAGGTACAGATCATCTGGGGCAATAATCTTGCTGCTGTTGGCTTCTAGCTTGGTACATATTTAAGGGGCAATATTTTGCTGGCTGGCACAGATATGGGGCATTATTTGGCTGCTGGCTGGAACTGGTATTAATTTGGGGGTAATATTTGGCTGCTGGCTGGCACAGGTATTAATTTGGGGGCAATATTTGGCTGCTGGCTGGTATAACTATGGGGCAATATTTTGGCTGTTGGCTGGCACAGGTACTAATTTGGGGGCAATATTTGGCTGTTGGCTGGCACAGGTATTCATTTGGGGGCAATATTTGGCTGTTGGCTGGCACAGGTATTAATTTGATGGCAATATTTGGCTGCTGGCTGGCACAAGTATTAATTTGGGGGCAGTATTTGGCTGCTGGCTGGCACAGGTATTAACTTGGGGGCAATATTTTTCTGTTGGCTGGCACAGCGGTATTAATTTGGGGGCAATATTTGGCTGCTGGCTGTCACAGGTACTAATTTGGGGGCGCTATATGGCTGTTGGCTGGTACAGATATGGGCAATATTTTGGCAGTTGGCTGGCACAGGTACTAATTTGGGGGCGATATTTGGGTGCTGCTGGCACAGATACTAAGTTACCTCAAAAATGGGCATGCTGGCAATGGAAGGGCTACCTCATGGCAAGGAGGTTTCAGCTTAAACATATATTGCACTTTTCTCATAGGAGTTGTGTCAAAAGTAAAATGTTGTGGGCATATCAGTATTGATGTTAAGTGAAACCTTCATTTGCACTTTGTTTAATAGGATATATATAATCTTCTCACTGAACTGAATCTGACCATTGCGCATTAAACAAACACAAAAGGCTCTTCCTCTAAACAAAACTGGCATGGTTTGTCCATATTTTGCAATGTATTCAAACTATGGCAAAGTCATCCCTGATCTGTTATTTTTTTTACGTGACTTTTTCTCAGTGATTTGAATCTGGTCCAAAAAACGTCCTTTATAATGGGTGAGTATGAATTTTGTGGTCACTTAGGGGGTTATTTATCAAAGGTCAAGTGTTTTTTTTTACATGAACTCGAAACTCAGTTGGCATCTTACTTAAAGTGATACTGACACTAAAAAATGAATTTTAGCATATGAATGTACATTAAATGTTACCTGTAGGTCATGTTCAGATCATTTTTTGCTGAGAGGTTTGTTTTTGTATATAATTGTTAATTGAAGTGCCTAAGCCTGACTCTCTGACACTCTGACTTTGCCAACCTGAGTGTCCCATCTCAGCCTGTTACAGTTTCTAATGCTAACGGACTCCTGCTGCACAAATATGGCAGCCCCCTCATACAGGAACATGGGGGATCAGACAGGTAATGTAAAAACATCATGCAAATACTTTATGGCAAAGTTAGAAGTAGCTTGCAAAGCCAATATTATAATAGATATAAAAAAAAGTTTAATTTCAGGTGTCAGTATCTCTTTAAAAATAAACTAGAATGTGAAAAATATGATACTGCGAGTTCAAGTCCTGAAAACTTGAATTGAGTTTTGACCAAAAAATAAAACTCGAAAACGTGAATTTTTCGTGGAAAAAATAACTCAAACCTTAATAAATCTGCCCCTTAATGAACTGAAATTGTTTAGTAATGATAGCAAAAGAAATCTATATATCGGTAGCTCATCTCATAGTACCATAGTAAGTTAGTAACGAGTAAGATTAAGATAGTAAGTTAGGATGAAAAAAATCTTTTAAGTCTGTATATAACCTACCTAACTGCCAGTTGATCCAGAGGAAGGCAAAAAAAAAAAACTCTTCTGACTCCAAAATGTCAATCGGACTAGTCCCTGGATCAACTTGTACTATGAGCTATCTCCCATAACCCTGTATTCCTTCACTTGCTAAAAAGTCATCCAACCCCTTCTTAAAGGAAAACTATACCCCCAAACAATGTAGGTCTCTATTAAAAGATACTGAGTAAAACAGCGCATGTATAAAACCTTGCTTCATGTAAATGAACCATTATCATAATAATATACTTTTTTAGTAGTATGTACCATTGGGTAATCATAAATAGAAAATTGCTATTTTAAAAAATAAGGGCCGCCCCTTGGGATCGTACGATTCACTGTGCACACATACAAACCACATGTAAGGTCACATGAGCCAATTAACAGACAGAGTTCTGCCTTTTGCTTCCTCACTTCTTCCTGTTACAGTTAGTGTTGTAGTATTTCTGGTCAGGTGATCTCTGAGGCAGCACAGATAGAGTCACGAAATGGTGGTTCAAGGCAAGAGATGTAAAAGAGCAATATTTATGTAAATATATATTCCAGTTTGGTAAGATTCTTTAATATGTCATTCAATTTGATATAAACTATCTGTTGCTTAAGTATTCATTTTGGGGGTATAGTTTTCCTTTAAAGTGTCTACTCCTATTAGCTCCTACTACTAGGCTGTAAGGAATCTGTGATTATGAAGCATGAGTAAAACAATGGTTCACTCTATAACATGTTCTTGGCAATTATAAAGCAAACATTCTGTGGTTTACACATTCGTATTGTGCATGAAAGTGCCCAGTAATAGAAGTCAGTATTTTAATGTTGGCATTTTGTTCCTTTTTTATTTTTTCCTCTTATAGACATGTCCATGGATGCTGTATTTTATTAACGAATCTAAAGTATCTAAACTCATTGTATAATATCTTATTATCTCATCCTGAACTAATGGATATCATGGTCAAGTCATAACTCTATGGACTATAATATTAATCCCATCATTACCATGAGTGAACTCACAAAGAACTGCAAAGTTCATAAAGCAGAAGGCAATCTTTCCTTTCCTCCTCTCATATTTTTAACCTTTTCTATCCAGACTAGATGCAGGTGCAAGAAAAAGGATTAGAGAAAATGAATTATAGTATCACAGATTTTCCTGCTCTTGCAGAATCTTTTAAAGCATTTGCTCATGTTACTGATTGGTAGGCGACTTTAAATTTATATGCCAGGAGATTTATTTTTTGCAGCGCAAGAGCATGAGTTGTAATCATGATGCTGTATCACATACCTGAGCAGCCTTATTAAATAGGATTACAGATTTCTCCAGGATTTATTTCATCTTTAGGAGATCAGGAATTTGAAAGGTAGTTACTAAATGTTATGCAGTTCTGGAAAGAGGTTACATTTCAAGGACATCACAGATGGATTTATTCTGCTGATTAAAGCTATATTTACAGAGTATTCTTTTTTAATGCAATCTGAGACAGTAAAGAAAGTGAAGCTTGAAACTCCAGGCATTTTTTAAACATGAGCCCTCATTAGCAAATGTATGGGACCTATTTATCATATTGTGTAAACCATTGGGGAAAGACATATCGTGTGATGTTGCCCATAGCAACTAATCAGCAATCAGATTTTAACCTACAAGTTGGAAAACAAAACCAAAGCTGTTTTTCTCCAATGTTTTACACAGCATGATAAATAGGCCTCTAATTTGCTTGTATTTCAGCATTGTTTTTGTAAGTAAACCCTGCTGGAACCATAAGGTACATTGTATAATTATTTGCAACCCTTCTTTGGCACACCAACTAGATGTTGGTCTTTTTTAGCTGACTCTAGAGCAGCGATTCTCAACCAGTGGTTCATGAGCAAAATGATGCTCACCAATCCATTGGATGTTGCTCCCAGTGGCCTAAAAGCAGGTACTTAATTTTGAATTCCTGGCTTGGAGGCAAGTTTTGGTTCCATAAAAACTATGTGCACTGCCAAATAGAGCCTCCTGTAGGCTGTCAGTCCACATAGGGGCTACCAAATAGGCAATCACATCCCTTATTTGACACCCCAATGTGCTTGTGTTGCTCCCGTACTCTTTTTACATTTGAATTTGGCTCACAGATAAAAAAAAAGATTGGGGACCACTGCTCTAGAGGATCATTCCCCTGCGGGCTGGACGATGTCAAAAGCAGAGGAAGCTAAAACACAGGAGTAGGGATGCTTTAAATACACTATTTTCGGATTTAGCTAAATCTTTTCTGAAAGATTTGGCTGAATATTGAACCATATCTGAATCCTAGTAGGGGCTAAAGAGAAAGTCATGTGATTTTAATAATTCAGACTCGGCTTAGTCAGGCACTTGGATTAGGCAGAATCCGAATTCTGCTAAAAAAAGGTAAAATTCTGGCCAGATCCTGAACTGAATCCTGGATTCAGGGCATCCTTACACAGGAGCTTGGTGGCCTGAAAGCGATGCAGGCAGAACTAGAGGTATTGTTTTTTGATCTACTACAGCTTACTCAAAAATGTATGCCTCTATGAATAATCTGGGGTAGTGCAAGTATATTGATCATCAGCTAAATAACTTGGGGATAATACTTTGTTTCAAGGCATGAATCAACCTAGGTAGATGGTCACCATCATGGCTAGATACTGTGTTTTAATGGATTCCATATTTGTAGAGGGCATTTGGGTTTATTGGTGACACAGTCTTAATGAATTGCATACAAAAAGATTGTAAGAATGCCATGAGTTGGAGAAGGCCCCAATAACAGTTTTAGGTTTAAAATATAATAGAGATGGCAGTGTTGGCACTGTGGGTTAAGTGGTGTGGGACTATTTCTACAGGCAGAATTTTTAATAGAATTCATTAGTAAGGTAACTATGTATTTATGTGGGAGGACTAAGAAGTATCAGATGTATTGCAGAATCAAAAGGAATAATTATAATGTACAACATATGCGTTAGGTAATAGGCAGTAATGTTATATTTAATCATGGCATAAACTGCACTATGGCAGTAGGTACTGTCTGCATTATTCCTTCTCTATTTTAAAACACACCAAACACAATAGTAAAAAAATAAACAAGCCATGTGATTGCAAAGGGTGATTTGTGGCTCTGCTAACTTAACAATCTTTGGTTTTATGATCAATTCAGTATTTCATCCCCTGCAGTGATAGAGATGACTTGGCAGCTGACCTCTTCAACACAAAATTTTTATTATCACAGTGGATTTTAGTGTATTGACAGCCAGAGAATTCCAAATCTCAGAAGTACTTTGTACAGATCTATTTATAGCCAATTCAAGTGTGTGGTCCAAAGGCTTTATTATGTTGCTGGAGCAGGACCAGAAAGAGAATGTTTTTTTACAGAGTAAACAATTTAGCAGTATTACATTCTGCAAATAAAAAAGATATTCTATGTGTTACTAAAGCTTTGTTTAAAGTGAACAAGTTATACGTCACATTGCCTTACATAGTGCAAAGCAAAAATGCCACACTTTGATTTGCTTTTAATTCAGTTTAGCTTGCATGTTAATCACAAATCAAATTAATACATACAGTATATGGTACGGGATCTGATATTAAGAATGGGTTGGACCTGGGATTTTCCAGATAAGGGATTACAATTCTTTATCTTCTAAAAAAAAAAATCACTTAAACATGAAATTAAACTAATTTATAATAACGAATTTTTCTGCCTCAAGTAAAAAATGTTTATATCATAGTTGGGATCAAATACAAGGTACTGTTTTATCGTTATAGAAAAAAGAAAAATCATTAGACAAATTTAGAATTATTTGCGTAAAACAGAGTCATTGGGAGATGGCCCGAGTTTTTTGGATAACGAGTTTCTGAATAAGGGATCCTTTACCTGTACTTCATATTGGTAGTCAATATCCATATAGAATTGGATTCATTTGTTTCAGCTTTATTTAAACTAGGGAATGTCTTAATTTCACAACAGGTAACACCTTACGTGTTTCCACACATAGTCATAGATAACTTTTACCTGTGACTACTTATGGAAACACACGAAACGCGTGCGGTGTTACCTGTTGTGAGATAAAGATCTTATACTGTGTCCGTGGAGTCACTGGAGTGCGTGCCCAAGGTGAATTTGCAAAGTGAAGTGTTCTCCCCAAGCTACAGGTTCGGCTCCCGAACCACATGTACTACTTGGTGAGAGTTTGTAAAAATGGAAATATGTAAAAATATAAGCAACCAAGTATTTAATGAATAAATTAAGCTAGCAGCACCTGCATTCATTTGGTATTATTTAAACTAGGGGGCTGATTTATCAAGTACTGAACCAGAGAAGCTTAATATTTTCCCCATTTATCAACATTTTCCTGACAGCCAGGGAAGTTTTTAACAAACTGACACATTCATCAAAGAAGATACCTGTGTCTTGATGGAATGTGTTTCATTGCTTTGAGCTGTCAATCCATTCTCTTCTATAGAGTATTATTGCACTGAGCACTGTCACAAGTCCGAAACCTTGCTCCCAATGTGTTTCTTATGAGCGAAGAAAGGATTATTCTCCAAATCATTCCAGCACAGAAAACAAATTATTAACTCTTAAAAAGTAGCTATCATATAAAATGCAACAGAAGATGAATTTAAACAGGGGGTCTGGAGGTGGGTTTTATTGCTGTGCAATACCTTTCTCCGCTCCCCATTGGCAGCATCAAATTCCAGAACAAGGGGGTGAATTATGGGAGACCCTTGGATACTCAAGTTCCATTGCGCATTGTAAAATGTACTGAACAATAATAAATCACCCCCTCTATGATCCGGAAGTAAACTTTACCCACACATAATTTATACCCTATGAAGTAGCCTCACTTATTAGGGCCATGTCAGCCATTATTTTGTGCTGTGGGCACAGACCACCTCACAGGAAAGAGCATTAAAAAACGATGGTTCTAACTGTAGCGGTTGTAGAAAAAAAAAACACAACTAGGTGAATTCTTCGTCATGTATACCATCCCTCGGATATTGTGGGTGCATCATCAAAGGCAGTGACGTTATTTTGGCATAATCCAGTGCCAGATATTATTAATCAGTTATTGTTTTTATAAAATACTTTTGCTTATATGAACAGATTTTAAACATTGGTTGTTCTTTTGTTATATATTGTTACACACTTCAATGTTTGGAGTATAGTTACCCTTTGGAAAAAAAATAAAAAATTCAGTGAAATCCTGCAAAAATTGATTTGAAAAATTGGATTTGGCTGAATCCTAAACCAAATCCAGGATTTGTTGTCTTCTACATGTCAAATAACAAATAAAGGTAGTTAATTGGCTCCCAATAACGTTGGTTTGTGTGTATCTTTCCTGATCAACAATGTTGCATGCCCAGGCCCGGATTTGTGGAAAGGCCACCAAGGCCCCGGCCTAGGGCGGCAGAATTTTAGGGGGGCGTCATGCTGCCCAACCACACCCACATTGGTTCAAAAACACTGGGGATGCGCTGGAGATACAATCATTTCCCATGCGAAATCCCCGTTGTTCCGGTCCAGATGATGAAATTTTGCACTAATAAAGGGGAGGGAACAGGGGCGACGATTGGCAGTGGGCCTAGGGGCGCCAACTATGTAAATCCGGCCCTGTGCATGCCAGCCTGAGATGTGTTATATTTAAGATGTACAGTATTTAGGCATTATGACAGATATGGTTACAGTATGCTGATACAGAATGTTTCTGAAACCCTTGAATAATTAGTTACTTCAGTCAGTTTCAGCTAAACCTTTGATAATTTTGCCTACATGTACAGTGAGCCTTAGAAATGGCACATACAGTATATTTGTTATACTGGTTATACCTCAATTTCATAGTTCTTTGAAATATAAGATGAGTTTTGACGCTGTATTCTGCTGTATGTATATGTATGAATCTTACAGCACACTAAGCAAAATAAGGTTGGTGTTAGCAATCAGGTCTGAAGCTCTGATAATTTCTCTGCACAGATGAAAATGCCCCATGGCCGTCAACATTTCAAAACATTTTTCACATGCAGTTTTTTTTTCCTTTCTTTGCTTTTTCTGTTTCTTTGTTCATCTGTGTTTTTGTTGCCGGTTAAAATTACATTGGAAATAAATAACTAGAAACCACTGGAGATAAAAGGATAATCCTGTCGCTGGTTTTCCATTTCCAAGGGTTTTGTTCTAATATAGAAATCGAGCTTGGCTGAATTTTTTAATATAAATAAGTGTGCGTCCACTCGGATGTATATGGTATTATTTGCATTTTTCAATTTTAGTGCGGTTATGGAATGTGTAGATAATAAAGGGCCAAACATGAAGGGAAACAAAAGAACTACTATCCTTCTTTTGGGTTTTCTTTATAGAAAAGGACATTTGGCTGTTTTGCTCATGTGTTATTACAATATTTATTTATTTGGCTGCTGTGATAAGATAACATAGGAGACATGAGGCTTGTCCCAGCTTCTGTAATTAGTGTTCTGCAATGGCACACATGCTCACAGGTCCCTCTGTAGACTTCTACTGGGCTTCACAAAGTGGATTTGTCCATATATCAGCTGACTTGCTAAGGATTAGACTTTTTTGTAGATAGATAGTGATATTCTGAGACAATTTGCAATTGGTTTTCATTTTTTATTATTTGGGAGTTTTGAGTTATTTAGCATTCACCAGTTTACAATTTCAGCAATTTGGTTGCTAGGGCCCAAATTACCCTAGCAACCACAAATAAGAGACTGGAATATGAACAGTAGAGAGTCTCAATAGAAAGATGAGTAATAAAAAAGTAGCAATAACAATGAACTGGTAGCTTTACAGTGCATTTGTTTTTAGAGGGGGTCAGTGACCCTCATTCATAAGTTGGAAAGAGTCAGACGAAGAGTGCAAATAGTTAAAAAAAACTATTAAAATTAAATAATGAAGACCAATTAAAACGTTGCTTAGAATTGGGCATTCTTTAATAACATACTTAAAGTTAACTTAAAGGTAAACCACACCTATAAATATATATATATATATATATATATATATATATATATATATATATATATTGCTAAACATTTGCAAAATTAGATTGTAAACAACGCTTGCGGTTTTAGTTAAATTCCCCTCCTTAGCTACTTAAAATGCCCTCCCCTTTAAACAAAACAGGGATTGTTTGTCCATATATTGCAATATATTTAAGCTGGCCAACTACGTCAAAGTCATCCCATATCTGGCCAGTCTTACACTCAATTTGTATCTGATTCGTTTTAAATTCAAATTAAATTGCTTCATTATACATTTTACACAGGGACTAAGTTTTACCTGCAACTTACATGCTGCTTTCAAGGTTAAAACTCCCAAACTTGGTTGCCCTTTTATTGGCCACTACATGTGGGAAATGTGGGAGCTACAACATGGAGCTGGTCACTGCTCCTGTATGAATTATGACAAACAGGGGAACATTTGCTTACTGCTAATTTTTAAAACTATTAGGCAGGGGTGCACTGAAACTGTGACCACAACATTCATATAGGCAAATACAAGAGTCCTCTACTCTCAACCTATTACCAAAATATTAAGGACATTGAGACATTTTGTGAATAAAAACAACTAAAAAATGCCTTACCCTTTAAATAAAGAATGGATTGTCGTAATTGGCCAGCTTAAATATATTTCAAAATATGGACAAACAATCCCTGTTTTGTTCATTAAAGTGGAGGGTATTTTAACAGCTTAATGCACAAAATGTCTCAATGTCCTTAATATATTGATAATGGGTTGAGTGCAGAGGACTCTTGTATTTGTCAGCTTTAAATCTATTAAAGGTACGGTTGGCGTGTGTCTTTCGTCAACATTTTAACATGACAAGATAATTAGAAAGGGAACCTAAACTACTGCAAGCGTGAAATTATATTAATCAGAAAAAGTGCTGCCTGCTTAGGAAAAAAAAATCATCTTTATTTGCTTCAAATGAATCTCTTAGTGAAGCCTTATGTTTACATATCAAAGAAAAGAAGCGACTTTTCATTCTTGCAGCTTTTCATAACCTTTAATTGACCTGAAAGCTCTAAATCTCCCGACTGTTCCTTATTTATTCCTTTCTTTCATTTTTCTAATGAAATCCATTCTCTAATGCGGAGGCACAATTAAAAAAAAAAAAAAAAAAGTTGCCCTTTTGAGATCTGACACAAGAGTCAATTCAGTAGCAAAGTAAAAAACACACAAGTGAATGAAAGTCTCACTCTAAAGAGCTCCCAGCTCACAAATCAGAATTTCAATTGGGCTTGCATAAAGACTTGAATTCATATCAGCGAGCTCGGCTATAATTACCAGTGATAACACCAGGGACATAGAATGTCCTTTAGAATGCAGCTGCAGGCGTGTGGCTGTCTATCGGCAATGTAGTGCAGTTTAATCATCTGTAGTTCATAATGTGATTCAGCAGAGCAAGAATGAATTTTCAGAGATTGACATGTGAGGTGGTGTAATTCCATCAGTCTAATAGTTTTTGCTTATCCCATCTAAGCTGATTTAAGCCATAGGTGGTGTAACTACCTGATATTTGCAAAGAACGATACCTGATTTATGTAAGTGAAGCTTTTGCTGCTTAGCAATGTGAATGCGGGTCTGGTAATCACATGGATCTGACTGTCTGTGCTGAGAGGAGTTTTATTTGTCTCAGTACAACATGCCTCCATTAAATTGCTGTAAACAAGGCGATGCTTTATTCATAAATACTGTAGAAAAACAAAAATATGCATAATGCATAGACTGTTCTGTCTTTAAGGTGACCAGCAGTGCAACGGTGAAGGCATGCTGGCTATAGGTGCCCATTCCTTGTTACCCTTCACCCACGGTACAGAATAATAGTTCCCAAGAAAAGCCAGTTAAATCAAATCACAGGATATGATGTAAGTGACAGAAGGTTGAGAAAGATCTAGCTACTTTAATGCACTTCGTCTGGTCTGAGGTGGCGAAAAAGAGGTAACGTTTAATAATGAAGTAACGTTCATTTGCCAGAACGAAAAGTCGCCTGGCAATAGAGTGCAAATGACTGATAGCAACGGTACCGTTCGCTAGCGAATTGGCGCCTGTGTCTGTCAGTAAATTAGAGATGTCCCTGCGGTGGCAACAATGGCGATAAGTAGCTAGCGGGAGCCACTTCATTCTTTACTAGTTCGGATCACATGTCAAGATTTTTATTCCCCCCCCTTTCATTAAAAGCATAACTACTTTTAAAGGAACAGTTCAGTGTGAAAATAAAAACTGGGTAAATAGATTGTATGTGCAAAATAAAAAATGTTTCTAATATAGTTAGTTACGGTAGCCAAAAATATAATATATAAAGGCTGGAGTGACTGGATGTGTAACATAATAGCCAGAACCCAACTTCCTGTTTTGCAGCTCTATAACTCTGAGCTAGTCAGCAACTTGAAGGGGGGCCACATGGTACATTTCTGTTCAGTGAGTTTGCAATTGATCCTCAGCATTCAGCTCAGAATCAAAAGCAACGGATATGACCCATGTGGCCCCCCTCAAGTCTCTGATTGGTTACTGCCTGGTAACCAGGGTAACCAGTCAGTGTAAACCAAGAGAGCTGAAAAGCAGGAAGTAGTGTTATGGCTATTATGTTAGACATCCAGTCACTCCAGCCTATATATATTACATTTTTGCCTAACTAACTATATTAGAAACATTTTTTGATTTTGCACAGCCTATCCATTTACCCAGCTTTTATTTTTACACTGAACTGTTCCTTTAAAGGAAAATTATACCCCCAAACAATGTAGGTCTCTATAAAAAGATATTGCATAAAACAACTCATATGTAAAACCCTGCTTCATGTAAATAAACCATTTTCATAATAATATACTTTTCTAGTAGTATGTGCCATTGGGTAATCATAAATAGAAAATTGCCATTTTAAAAAAATAAGGGCCGCCCTCTGAGATCATACGATTCAATGTGCACACAAACATACCAACAAACTGTACTTGTTAGGTCACATGAGCCAATTAACTGTCAGAGTTCTGTCTTTTGCTTCAACATGTCTTCCTTTTACAGTTAGAGGTGTAGTATTTCTGGTCAGGTGATCTCTGAGGCAGCACACAGACCATCACAAAATGGTGGTTCAAGGCAAGAGATGTAAGGGCAAGATTTACTTAAGGATATATTCCAGTTTGGTAAGATTCTTTAATATGCCACTTAATATGATATTATACTATTGCTTAAGTATTCATTTTGGGGGTATAGTTTTCCTTTAATGTAGCAGGAAAGGTTGGGGGAAGTTGGTGCAATGGCTTCTTTGGTTTAAGAACAGTCTTCTCATTCTGGTCTGATGATGCTTACTCTACCTGAATGCTAAATGCTTTGTCTTTATGGGCTTGCTACAGACTGCTCGTATTTTTGGCACTGGAAATGACTGAAACTGAATCTGACCTGAGAAAAAAAATCAGTCTGTGCTCCATGAACTTCCAGGTGAGAATTATCATGATCAAATCATCACTAACCCTTGTCTCGGCAAATAATTGCACCACAAATACTACATTACTAGATAATTGTTGCCGTGGGAAAATGTGCATTAATAAATTGCCTATATTTTGAGCAATTTTGTCCTGATTAGTGCATTTTCATTATACTGTACTTTAACTTGCAGTTTGGCATTCTAAGGGCATTGGAGGATTGAGAGGAGATCAGTCGTATTTATGGCAACCAGTGCTGACTGCAGTGTGCGCTGCAAACATATACCTTATTCTTACTTAAAAGAACATTTTACAAGGGTTCCACATTACAGCCAGGAGAAAAATGTAGATAATGAGATGCTAACAGCAGCATAATTTCAGAATACTGCTGGACATTAATTTTATAGGCTATCACTATTAGTACTAAAAGTTAATGTTAAAAGCATAAAGAGCATCTATGCCAAACACTGGGAACATTTATTCCACTTACTAAACTTCACCTGACTGCTGGAAATACCAGTACCTGTGCTTTTTGCTTGTGTACTACTAGTGCTTTGTTTTAAACACAATCCATTGTACATTCATGGATTCTATGCAGCTATGTTATTGTAGATATTGTTGTGGGTAATTCAAATAGGGCCATTTAATTACTCATTTAAATGTGACTTACTGTACTCTTGGGTAGCACTTTACTATGGGCGACAAAACACTACCCCTAGTAACTGTGAGGCATTTTTTTTTACAGAATTGTGTTCTCTATATTTAGTGGCCCATTGGCCCATTTATTAAATGTTGAATTTTAGTGGTATTCGAGCTTTTTTTAAATCTATTTCTCTAAAACCATGAATGCCATGAAAGTTATGAAAAGATCCGAATATAAAAATTACAAACAGAAAAAAGTGCTGAACAGTCTGAAAAAACTACAAGTATGTCTAAAACCTAGAACACTGGAGTATTTCTGACAACTACAAGCAAACAAAAATCCGAAAACCTAAAAAAGTCTGAATGGTTAAAAAAGGTACAATAGGATCAGCGCAGCTCCCATGATCTTCTATGGGACATTGACTGCTTTTACTTGACAACGTTTTGTATTAGAGGTTTTTGTGGTTTTTATACTTAATAAACCTTGAATTTTTTTCGTTTTAGATGAAATTTTCAAACAACACAAGTTTTAAGAGAAAAAATACGATTCGTAAAAAAAAGGAAATCTGAATGTCAGTAAATAGACCCCTAAAAATCTTGCTGCCACAGGAGAGGTATGTACAGTATAATTGGTTTCACACAGCAGCAGCACAAGAGTCACTATAGTTCCGTCTCCATTGAGTGCAAAACAGCAGGAAATCTGGGAAAGATGTCACATTTTGGTCTATGGCCAGAGAAGTTAGGGGGAGAGAAACTGGCATATGGGGGAAGGGAGAGAGGTTAGTGGGTAAGGAATAGGGTTGCCACCTATCTGGTTTTGATCCGGACAGCCAATTTTTTTAAAGGGATGGGTCAAAACGGCCTTCCCGGTTTTCCAAATTAGGAAAACCGGGCTGGATTCTCTAAAGCTGGGTATCCCAAACTCAGAACAGACTGCAAGGGCCGGTCACGGCTCACCCATCCGCCTATAACAGCCGCCTTTGGCTTTGGGACTAGCTCTCCACTACTCGGATGCCTCCAGGTCTTCACATGAGAAGCCCAAGGAGAGAATTCTGAGCGAGCAAGGGAACCAAGCATGAAGTAATGGAATGGGAAACAAAAATCGTTGTTGTAAGCCAGGACGGGTCGGTAACAGTCGGATAATGTGGTACCAATACAGGAGACACAGGAGGACAACTGAGACATGGCGACATGACTGGAGAAGGGTTCAAAGATTGGTATACAGGGGGACAGTTAATATGGCACATCAGAAGGTGAGTTACTGGGAGAGAGAGAGAGACACATGGGTGCAAATTTACTAAAGTGAAGTGACTTCGCTCTCCAACGCCTGCCAAATTTGTGCTCTGGCAAATGGACGTAACTAGTAAATTCACTAAGATGCGGATTTTACTGAACGTTACCTCAAGGGACTTTACATGCCCTTTAAGAGGAGATGGTAAAACAGAATTTAGGAAGATAGTTTATAAGTAGAGAAAAAAATATATATAAGAAGGACAAGACAGAAAAAAACCATAAGAAAAGGAAATAAGAGAAAAGAGACATCATTCTCTCAGCACTGTGGGCTGGGGGCAGTGTTTGCCTTGGGTATCACCATATCTGGGCTAGCACTGAATTTTCACTAAATAAATTGGCTATAAATATATTTTCAATCAATATCTGTCATGTATTTATTGTTATCTTTACTGGATATATACCTCAGGTATATACTCAAACCCTCCATATTTTGACTCACCCTTAGACTGCTAAATTACATAATGCCGTCTAGATGAATTGTGATGCATCTCATGTCCCTCACACTAGAATTATTAGACATTTTCTATGTGAAAAAATAAAGATATAAAATTAGTTCTGCAGAATCCATTTAATCGTTTTCTTTAAAGCCTTGTAAAATTACAACATTAATAAGAAAATAGTCACACTTCGTTCCATACGCCTGCAGAATTGAAGCCTTTAAAAAGTAATTACAAAATGTTTCACTCTGTACTAAATACACAGACAGCAGAAAAAGTGGGATAGGTCCGGCAGAGGATTGCTTTGTAACTGCGGAACTGGTAGGTGCCAGCAAAAAAATGGAGGTTTGAATATTATTAAGGTTAGCAACGTGTTTAATGTCTCTTTTGGAGCTTAGTATCCTATTTGGATTTTAGGGAGATATTGAGGTTTTAAAATGTACATTGGCCAGAACTTTCAGTCACAAGAAAAATTTAATTCAGTGTGTGGCAGTTTTATCTGCAGAATTCAGACGCCACGGGGTGTTGTGCCTGATACAAATGTGGCCAATGCAATTCCACTTCTACATAACTATATATTGGATGCAATTGCTCTGAAAGCTTTCCAAGTCCAGTTGGCGCAATTTCCAGTGTTCGGGGGCGTATACATCCATTTCTTAAAGTGGACCTGTCACCCAGACATAAAAAGCGGTATAATAAAAGTCCTTTTCAAACTAAACATGAAATCCAAATTATTTTTTTTTTATTAAAGCGTTCATAGTTGTTGTAAACTCATTTAAAAATCTCAGCTGTCAATCAAATATTGCCTGCCCCTCCTTTATGCCTTAGGCAGGTAGTTACTTTCACTTTCCATTCAGCACTTCCTAAATGTCACTGCTCTCTCCATATTCCCCCTCTCTCTCTTCCCCGTTTAATTGTGTAGCCAGGGCATGGGGATGGACACCCCTATTCTGGTGCATAAACAAGATTCTGAGATGATGCAAGGCTTGTCTTAATAACAGTGTCCACACAATGGCTCCTGCCTGCTTGCTATAATTATGAATTCCCAGATTGATGGAAACAAAATTCAAATAATGTATACAGTGTAATTAAAGTTCATTTTGCTTGACTAACACGAAAATATGATTTGGAATAATTTTTTTGGGTGACGGGTCCCCTTTAAATAGTAAGTGCACTGCACCTATTGATAATCAGTTCCGAGGGAGCCCTGGAGCTACTACCTGCTCTGGAGGTGGAGTAGATCAAGGATTCCCCTGTGTAAATACTGTAGGTGTTACTGCACATGATTCAGAACGGAAGTGCAAAGAGAGCATTTTGACACAAGTACCTGTAATAAATTGGGTTTAATGTGCAAACAAATGTGGGAAAATTTTCTTGCATAATAAATTGTCCATTTAGCCATATTGGAAATTTGTCTAAACCACTGACCCTCTTATCAACAAGGTTGTGGCTTCTCATCAATGATTGTAACTGCTTCAATGATACTGGGTGTTGTCATCTTGATTTGCAACAAATATTAAAGGGGAACTGGTGGGCAACCAGTGTCACACACAGCTGATTCTTGGTCTGGGTCTAAGCATAGGCCAAGAATCACATTACCCACTGGCACCCACTCACTTGTATCTGCACCAAGAGTCACAGCAACAGTTTGGGTGCTGACACACAGAGCAGATTTCACTGCAGGAGTTCAAACTGCATTTCTGTGCTCAAAATCCGCTTGGTGTCTGCACCCAGGCCCATGAAGTAACTGTAGGAGCAGACACACATGTGAGTAGATTCCAGTTTGGGACTGTTTCTCGGCCTGTGCTTATACACAGCCCAAGAAACAGTCTAATCAGGTACTACCCTAACAAATTTTACAAATGGCCTGCCTCTGCAGGAAACTCCCTTATTTGTCAAAGGGTGACTAAAACTCCTTGATTTTTGGTTAATTAAATAATAAAATGAAGCAAAGTGAATGCTTAATGCATAAGTGGCAAAACATAAACAATTTCCTCCTTTATTTGTCAGAACAATTTTCTCTCAGTAAAAATCAAATCTTACCTGTAGCAACATTAAAGGAAGTTATAGAAAGACAGATTTTAGTCTCACCCTATCAGATCTTTTCTCCAGTCTAATGAGACTAGATTTAGCTATTCCCGAGAGACATCAACCACATTTGTCTTAGACAGAACAGAGAGGCAAGGATAATTGAACATCTGTCTGTACTGAACAAGTGAACAGAAATGTTAAGTCTTTCTGAAAGAGAGGAATGAGATTGAATAAGCAATTCACTTTTAGGCAAAATAAGTTACAATCTAATTTAGTTATTCTGTATTTCCTTGTGTAACAATACAAATTTACAATGTTTCTTAATCAATAAACTTTATCTTTTTTTGGAAAACAGAAAAGTAGTAACACAAGACGTCTAAACAAATTAAGTTGGTGACATCTGGGGCATTTTCAGCTGGCAAAAAAGTACATCAAATTGCCTCTTGCCATCCTTCATCGCCAAATCAGTGCATCTTTACCCAATTTTCCCACCCAGGTAGTAGATGTTTCAGACAGGCTGTCTTTTTGACCCATACATGGGACAATACACTAGAACGTAAAAGGAGGTAAAATATTTTTTACTTTATTAATGTAAATGGTTGAGGCAATCTGCAGTTTGGCCATATGGCTGGCCTGAAGGGGGATTCCCTTTCAGACAATACTGAGCCAGACCAGTTGCGTACATACTAGACAGTTAGGAAGTGGAAAGTCAATAGCTCACTCTAGGAGTGACAGTTAGATAGGGCTAGTTAGAATGGACAGCCTGCAACCCGATGAGGAGTTAAGATTTGGAGTACTGCCCTAGGGAGGTTTTGTGCACCAGATAGGGAAGTGAGCATGTAGGGTTAGTGGCAAGCCATTGTGGTCATTGGCTTGAAAGAAGCTTGGGCACTGTATGTAGACACTGAAGAGAGGAAGGGGAGAGTCAGGCAGAGAAGAGAAGCCCCATTTAATGGCTAATGGCCCCCGCTAGCGCACTTCTACTTGAAAGGTGGCCTGAGGCTTCAGGGTGACAAGCTGTGTGAGTGTGCTAACACAGCAAAATCCTCCATTTCTCTCAGATACAAAATATTGAGAACATCGTTATCAGAGAAGGAGTTTGAGAGAGGAATGGGAAGGTGGACACACCAAATCCCAGAACTGTCAAAAGACAAATTGCTGTCTTTACATGTCAAATCGTTACCGATTCTCTGCTCCAGAAAATTTCATGAAATGTTCCTTAAAATACTGCACAGTAGTTGCTTCTCCCTAGAACTCAGGAAAAAGTGGGCTGGTCGGATTCATACTGTTGTCTAAAATGTTCAGCTGCTGGGGCAGATATCCACTTATACAAAGGTTTGGAATGAAGTAATGCAGTACTGTAAAACCAGTCTATTAATTGATATACCACTCACACCCACATGGGCGATATTTGGCGATGGGCCAAAAATTCTGAAAGCAGATAGAAAACTGGCAGGTATTGTCTCAGCGGTTGGTAGAAAAGCTATATTGAACTGCTGGATTTCAAGTATACCTCCAACGCTGAACCTAGTGAAGTTAAAACTAGATTTCGTATATCAGATGGACTGGCTAGAGGCTAATCTCAATAGAGAACGTCAGGTAGCAATTTCTTCAAAACCTGGTTAAAATATGTGCATACTTTGTCCCCTCAATGACAACAAGAAATAGCTTCAGTATTCAGATTCACCTCATGGTTTATGTCAGAGGAACTGTCGGGGAGACAGATAATATCCACGGGGAGCCAGACATAGAGACCTGACAAACGCAAGGGAACTAAGTTGGATAAAGGGGAAGGTTGGGGGAACTGGGGGAAGGGAATACTTAACTGTATAAATTCTGCTTTATAACAATATTGAAACTTAAATGCATGTTATGCTTTTATAACTGAAGAAGGTTGAAAATATTGTGCAGACCCAGTCTCAAAAATGCAAAGTTCTATTCATAATTGTAATAACATGTTTGCTCTGTTTATGTATTTTATATGGTGCAAATAAAAACATTAAAAAAAAAAAATAAGCTGAATGTTGGTCATTTATGCAATTTTATATCTAGCCCCAACATCTTCCATTGTAGCTCCATGTGATTCAGAATATTTGAACAAGCCCTGCTAATGACATTGTGAAGCTTGACATTACTAATAGAATCATCTCTCACACCTCCATAAATATGTTCCCACGCCACTGGAGTATAGGTGCACGCTTCCTGGTTTCTCAAGCTTCGGGATCAACAGATATAAAAAAAAAAATTGAAGCAGCAAAACCGTGCTCAATAAAAAATATAGATTTATTTAGTCAGATCACCATTTTAATCAGATCACCACTAAACCAGCACCTTATGCATTTTAGGCATTATTGCCCTTTATCATAGAGATTAATCACATTCGCAGGAAAAAACTTTTCTCCTGACTGCGCAGATTAGGCTTGGTTGACAGGTGACAAATCCTTGTGAGTAGTGATGGGCGAATTTGCGCCGTTTCGCTTCGCCGAAAAATTCGCGAATTTCACGCGAAATGACGAAAAATTCGCGAAACGGCGCGTTTTTGACGCCGGCGCCCGTTTTTTACACCGGCGTCCATTTTTTCGAAAAAAAAAATTTTGACGCCGGTGAATTTTTGACGAGAATTTTCACGGGAGTTTCGCGAATTTATTTGCTGGCGGCGAATCGCGCAAATTCGCTGCGGATTCGCGCCTGGCGAATAAATTCGCCCATCACTACTTGTGAGTCCCCCCACCCATTAACAATACAGGCACCAGGAGAATGGTGATAGAAACAACTGCTCCAGCTTTATTATTCCTTGGGTATTTATACATGGAATTGCCATTGTGCCATCCTGCTATGTGTTCTGGGGGTATTTATACATGGAATTGCGACTGTGCCATATTGCTTTGAGTTCTGGGGGTATTTATATATGAAATTGCCACTGTTAAATCTTGCTGTGAGTTCTGGGGGTATTTATACATGGAGTTGTCACTGTGTTCATCATTCATTAATATTCATCGTTTTTAATTTATTTGCCTTTTTCTTCTGACCTGGCTTTCAAATGGGGGTCACTGAGTAGATCCCTGATATCCCATGAACTATTGATCTGTGAGACTACAATTATGTTGTTTTATTGTTATTTATTAATACTCTTTCAATTTAGGTCTCTCCTTCTAATATTTCAGTCTTTCATCGAAACCACTGCCTGGTTGGAAGGGTAATTTGGACTGTAGCAATCAGATGGCCAACTGGAGCTGCTGAACAAAAAGAAAAATAATTAATAACCACAAATAATGGCTGTCAGCTTAATGAATTTATTGTTCCTCAATGTGAAAGGGCTGAATTCATATGTAAAACAAATAACCTAAAACTAGAAAAATAATAGAAAAAATAATAAAATTGGAATCGCTTTTCTACAAGAGACGCACTTTAAGATTAATGCCATGCCTATATTAAATTTCAGAGGATATAACACTGTATATGTGAGTAAGCCTCAAAAAGTTAGAGGAACAGCAATTTTGATCTCTGACCTAGTACACTGGCACTATATAGACCATTTGACATATGATAAATTAGGGCGCAATATAGCTGTAAAGGGGAGGATTGACAATAAGATTTATACATTTGTTTCCGTGTATCTACCACACATTGGACAAATTCAAACATTAAAATCTATTCTGTACACTCTAGAAGGCTTCACAGAAGGTGCACTCATTATGGGAGGAGATCTGAATTTAGCTCTGGAACCGGAACTGGACTGTTCCCATCAAAAAAGTAGCGGCTCGGATACATATTTGATCTCAGCAAGGAAATTACTACATTCATATAAGATGATGGATATTTGGAGATCTTTAAATCCTAATTTAAGAGATTATTCATACTATTCCACAGTACATCAACGGTACTCGAGAATTGATTATTTTTTTACTCTAAAAGATCAACTGCCCATGGTTCAGAAAGCCTATATAGGTACAATCACATGGTCAGATCACGCTCCCAATTTCTGTGCAATAGATATAGCAAATAATCAATGTAGAACATGGCAGTGGAAAATAAACAAAACATTTTTAGAAGATACAGAGACAGAGAAGAAGAACCAGAGCGCTATAGATCTATATTTTAAGGATAACATAGCTAAAGGTCCTAAGGAAATTACAGTGTGGGAAGCCCACAAATGTGTGGTAAGAGGAGAAATGATAAAAATGGTGACGCAAAAGAAGAAAGAAAGAAAGAAAGCAATTATATGACAAGCTATATGCAGAATTAACAACATTAGAACAAATGCATAAGAGAAATAGATTCAAAAATTGCAACAAATATCCTCAATTAGAAGTCAAATTAAGGACTTATTAATCACATATACAGAGAAAGCTATTTGGTATCAAAGACAAAGATTTTACAAACATGGGAATAAATGTGGCCGGATGCTGGCCGCCTCCTTGAGACACAGACAACAAAGAAACTTTGTTTCTAAAGTAAAGAATGAGAAAGGAGATACGGTCACAAGCTCGAAGGAAATAGCAGCTGTGTTTCGGAAATACTATAAGAATCTATATAATTTACGTAAACATGCTTCAAAAGACAGACAACAGAGTGAGAAGATGGAAGGATATTTCTCTGACTTAGTACAACCTGAAATACTTCAAGAGCATTTAGACAAACTAGAAACCCCTATTACCACACAGGAACTGGGGAGTGCTTTAAGATTCACTGCAGTTAATAAAGTGCTGGGCCCAGACGGATTCACCTGTTCATATTATAAAAAAATATTCTCTGACTCTACTTCCACACTATACTAAAGCACTAAATAGGCTATTGAAAGGAGAAAAATGATCAAGTCAAGCTAACATGGCTCATATAGCTCTGATACAATTGACTATTTATCAGTGATTTCGGGGCATCAGGTAACTGCACACTCCCCCCTCCCTCAGGAATGTAAGGGGCGTGGCTTAGCAGGACACAGATTGAGTTTTTTATGACCTCCTGTGAGTAGGAACTGGACCAAGAATATAATGACCATAACTCCCCATGGGAACATAGGACAGAGATGATATTATATTCATTGGTTATTAATTCTCTCAGGGATTCCATAAATACTAAACATCAATACTGTGTGACCTGCCCCTGCCCAGATATCCATATCTAATACACAGAGTACCAAACCTAGTCATGTTTGGACTCGTTGGAAAGATGAAATTGCCTTGAACCCATCATCAGTTTTTTATACTGTTGGTACAACAGGTGTGGGTTCTGTAAGGATAAATATATTGGAGTATACATTATATGTAACCTTTACTTCACCTTTGAGGGTCTTGCTGGGAACTTTAAGTTCTCACTCCTTGGGCTTCCCCCCTCCCCATGGAATGGCTCTTATCAGCCAGGGCATGGAGGAGGGAATTACAGCTCTGACCCCTCTGACCATAGTGAGAAGAGGCCTGTTATGTGTCTGATTTAGATGTTGGCAGAAATATTTCTCATGATACCTTGGCCTGTTTTATTAACTATTACAGGCCTGTATCATGACACTGATCAAGTGGGCTTTATACCAAAAAGAGAAGCAAGGGATAATTCTCTATGACTATACAACTTATTACACTTCTGTCAACAAAAGAGAATGCCCTTGGCACTATTGACTATGGATGCCGAGAAGGCATTCAATAGAGTTGATTGGAACCTTATTTTCCATAGCCTATCCTGGATTGGATTAGGACTGAACTTTATTCAATACATGAAGAACTTATATACGGATCCACAAGCTCAGCTACACATAAATGGCACATTGTCGGACCCTTTCACCATCAAAAACAGCACAGCAGAGATGTCCACTCTCTCCCCTCTTGTTTGTTACTTTAGAACAATTTTTACAAAAAGTCAGAAATAATACAAACATTCCAGGAGTAAAAGTGGAGAAAAGCCAACACAAAGTAGTGGCCTACGCGGACGATATGTTTTTTTTTATAACTGACCCTATCATATCACTGGCTAATCTAGTGGAAGAATTAGAAAGTTTCAACAAAATTAGTAACTTAAAATGAACTATCACAAATCCAGCATATTGAATATCTCTTTAAAGGAGACTCAAATGTCACAAATCAGAAATCTTTTCCCTTTTGCAGTAGAAAGTTGCGTTTTACATACCTGGGGATCAAGGTGTCGGCAAATATGAGTGACTGTATAATAAATAATATATATCCATTGCTGAAGGAAGTTCAGAAAGATTTGAAAGACTGGGATAAACCAGGATTCTCATGGTTCGGAGGCCTAGGCCTGCCGGACCTATATAATTACCTATATAATTACCACGCAGCAGCAGTCCTACAAAGGATGTTTGACATTTTTCGTCAGACTCGAAACTGTGGGTAAAAATAGAACAGCATTGTTCATCAATACCTCTCGACTCATATCTATGGTTGCCAAAACATAACCGCAAATCGGATTTTAAGATCTGACCAGTCCTTGAAGGGATCACCAAAATATGGGACGCAGTAAAATATAAAAGACACCTTCTGAACCCAAAGTCAAGGCTCACCCCTATTCTTTATAATCAAGACTTTGAACCAGATCTATGCACTGAAAACTATAAAAAATGGTCGAAAGGAAGATCACTTTTTGCTCATCAATTCATGACTGGTAGGAAATTTAAGCGATTACAGGAAATTTCACACTTAGATGAAATGATAGGCCTGAACAGGCTCGGTTGCAAATACAACACTTCTTACATTCAGTTGGAATAATAGGCTCACTGGATACAACATATGAACGCCTGTTTATGCGTCAAGATAGACCGACGAGAGAAATTTCACTACTATATAGATTGCTAGTGGAAGAAAGGAATTCCCTTAAAGACAAGTATCGCCAGAAATGGGAACAGGAACTGGGAGTAACATTCACCGAAAACAACTGGAATCAAGTTATTCAATGCACCTTTACAGTCTCCTCATGCTGCAAAATCCAGGAAAATAATTTTAAGATACTTACGCATTGTTACAAAGTTCCTGATGTCCTGGCTAAGATGTATGAGAATGTGACGGATCAATGCTGGAGATGCAATCAAGGTAAAGGGAACTTAATGCACATTTTTTGGCAATGCCCTAAGATTAGACCTTATTGGCTGGAGATCCAACGAGTATTAACCAAATTTACGGAACTGGAGATTGAAGATTCGGCAACATTCTCCCTTCTACATAAAAATAAAATGTCCACAGCCCAATACAAAAAATCGGTGATTTCCACTATGTCAATGCAGCTAAGCTACTAATACCTAGATATTGGAAATCCCCTAATATACCAACAAGTAAGGAATGGTTACTTAAAATTCAAGAAATCTATATGTTCGAAAAGTTTAAAAGCAATAAATGGAACAGACTCAGCAACTCCAGTTTTTTCAAAAATGGCAATCCTGGCTCCTTTACACAGACTCCAGTGAATATCAAAAATTAGTCACCACTAGATAGTAGGTGCATAGGAGGATAGGGAAAGGGAAGGAAGAGAGAAAAGGAAAAAAGGAGAGAAAAGGAGGGATAGAATGAGGAAAATTAAATGCAGACGTTGCAATAGTGATGTCAACCCATGGTCTTAACTGGAATTAATATATATTTTTTTCTCTTTCTTCTCTCTCTTTCTCTCTGTATACATGTTATGTAAGGTAAATGCATTTTTTAATGAAGTATTATAAGGAAATGTCCAACATATGTAAAGATATGGTATGTCTTGTTGGAAAAAGATAAATAAAGAATTAAAAAAAATAAAAAAACACAAAAATAAAAAATGAAGACCAATTGCAATTGTTTAAAGGTGAACAACCCTTTAATGAATAGGGAGATATACTTCCACATTTTCACTACTTAATAAGACTAATGTTTTCTCAGAATTGCTTCTCTCTTGGTTCTGCCTTATTATCAATCTGCCACAAGCACAGACAATGTTCAGACTTTCTGTTTATTGGTCATTTTTTTGTGATCTTATTTGCCTGTCTAGGATTAACAGAGTGCTCATTGGCCATTTCTGCAGAGATTATACTGGCAAAGCTAGGATAAACATGCTAATTATCCATTTCTGTAGTAATTATACTGGTACGACTGATTTTAGTTTTGGTAAAATGGGTGTGGTTTTTATGTGTGGTCAAAAAGTGGTAGTGGCTTTACAAAAATGTTGCACAGGGCCCACCAAGGCCTTAAAATGGCACTGGCTGCGCAGGGAGGGAGAGATGAAGGGACCGATGGAAGGCAGTTAAGGGGGTCATTTGTTCCTAGGGGGGGGTTAGTTCTCTTTTAAGCATAAGAAAGAAGAAAACCAGGTGTCCCAGTCTATGGCCATGTTTTCAATAGAGGTCTAATGGATGGGCTACTACAGTAAATGTGCTTTTTTTTTAAATAAATACATACACCCTAGATGATATAAATAAAATAATTAAGGATGTTGCTGCTATTGTAAACGGAGCAAAATAATGGCCAAGAGACAAACTTATGACAATGAAACAATGAAATTGATGTTATTATGGCATATGGCTAAAAACTAAGGAGCCACATATTGTATAAAGGCAAAACAACAAGTTTGCAGGATACATGAACATATAGGAAAACGCACAGTGTCAAACTGGGGGTTCCCAGGCCACCGGGTTTCCATCTCAGGGGCCCACTTTCTGCTGTTTCTACCATTATCACTGTGTGTTTGTTAATATAGCTTTTTGCATGTACAACTAGTGGCATAACTGGGGCATATGCTAGAATAAAAGGATAAAAAATGGCATTATGTTGTTAAAGTGAAGCATGACTGACTCGCTTTGTGAGTGCCCCCCACTGTGCATAATGGGCCACGAACCTGACGTTTTTTTCCTGTTATTTTACCTGCTGCTCAGACTAAAATTATCTTATTGATTCTTTAGAGTCTGTTTTCTTTTTCTCTAAGTCAAATTAATTGTACAATATAATTACAAAGGCATTTTCATTTTAATCCATTTAAGCACATTTGTACATTTAGGTTATATAAAAATGATTGTTGTTATTATTTTTATATTTCCGAAACACACGCGGGAGTAGAATAACAGTAAAATGTAATTAGTTACTGGGAATCGCTGTTCTCGTTGGAGATTTGGAAATAAAAGTTGCCTTGATATGGGGTAAAGCTAGTATTAACAGTGCCAGGCAGCCTTCAGAATTGCTCTCAGCAGGCACCATTTCATTCACACCGAGTCATCCCGATGGCTGCATCTAAATAATAAGCACATAACCACATGGCTTCTTCATATTGTCTCACTTGGGTTTAAGTAAAACAGTAAAAATGACTTATGTAAACCACATTCATAATCTTTTTAAAATAACACCTGACTGACTGTATTTGAAAGCACCCCATGCCTAATTTCATTTATTTCCAGAGCTAATAAAGAAGCTTACATGTAAAAACCAATGCTTGATAGATCAACAGAAATGGTAACTCGGTAATCCATTTAAATATGGATTTGAATTATTTTTTTCCCACTAATATAGAAGACGGCTAAATAATGCTCAGCCAGAATGGGTTTGAAAATCGCTGCTCACGTTTTTTGAGTTAAACTCACCCTGTACTAGAAAGTTCGGTAACTAGAATGTTACCTTAAATACCTGAAAATATGTCCCCCATGTCAACCACACTAATACCCAACTCATATAGGTCCATTGCTACTGCACCTCATCCAGGAGGTGGCAGCCCCACAAACATTCAGCTGTTGCTCCAGTCCCAGCAATTGGCTGCCTGGCAATGGATATTTTCCAACAACATTAAGGTGCAGATTTATTAAGGGTCAAATAGTAAATCCAAATTCAAAGTTTTTTTTTGGTGTCCAAATTCACACATTCGAATTTTAATCCCCCATTTCGAATGTAAATCCCTCTTCGACCATGGAGACAATTCTAATCCGATATTCGCCACCTGAAACCTGCCAAATTCATTTACAAGTCAATGGCCAATGGTAGAGGTCCATTGACCCATTTGAAAATGTTAATAGCTTTCCTGACATTTGAATTTTTTTGGAGGAAAATTTGATTTGAGGTTCGTTCGTATTCAATTCGAAACAAATTTTCGGATCGCTCCCTTTCGATAGAATTTTAGATGTTAGAATGTTCAAAAAAAGTAAAAAATTCAACCAAAATTCTAGAAATTCAACCTTTGATAATCTGCCTCTAAATTGCACAGATGGAGTTTTCTGTCTCTTTTATTAGTAAAACACTCATATACAATACATTTACATTTACTCAAAAAGTGGCTGGTCAGCCTACTACTTCCTATATAATATCCACTTACAGTTAGTTCATATTTATAAATATGAATAAAATGAACTGATAAAAACAAGTTCATGTATGAATTGCCTATAAATAGTGATGGTCAAATCTGACCCATTATGCTTCGCAAAAAAATTGTGAAACAGCGAAAAATTCGCTGAAATGCATTGAAGTCTATGGGCGCCCAGTGGACTCTATGGGCATCATTTTCATGCTGAAACTTGGCAAAAAATTTGCTCATCGCTACAAAGTTCATGAATCAGCTCATTCCACAATTCTTCCACTTGTTCAATGTCAAAGCAAATGATTGTATGCTCCACGCCCCTGTGCCTTCTACAATATGAACATCCAGCCAAACAAGTCAAAAATGCTAAAATGGCTTGTAAGTGATTTAAAAACAATATGCTACAAGTTTTGCTCTTTAACTTGACTTCTTCAGACAATTACCATGGGACATGGACGGTGAGCTGAGTGAGGTGCAAAGGCTAGTGGTAAGTAGGGGCATATCTGATGGTGGTGCTTGCAAATGGAAATGAGTACATGTACCACATTGATAAGCCTAATGTGCCATTAACAGCCTGGGTTGGTCTACAGACTTTCATCCTCATGTTCTCCTGATCATGTTGGTGCTCACTTTTTTCTACATAATTGCCTGTTACAACTGCCGGCTGCTTGTTATAATCTATAACATCTTATTTTTGGCATTTCCACATTAAATAATGAACTTTGCAGCCACCTCTTACAAAACTTTATGGAATTAACTAATTGACAAACTTTATAAGGAATTCATTTACGAACTTCTTTTTAGAAGTCTTTTTAGAACAAGAGATCACCCCATTAGATTTGAGGAACTTTCATCTGAAGCAGGGAAAGTGGTTCTTCCCAATGAGGACAGTGAGGTTGTAAAAGACCATGCCGGGTAATGGCAGATTAATGCCTCGTGGGTGATTTTTTTTGGACAAGTATAATGTCTAAGACTATAGTGATCTCAAGAACTACAGTTAGTTTTAAATATACAGTTTGTTTACATATATAATTATAAATGTAAGTGTATCAGTGTAGGGTATATCTATTTATATTGTGGTATTGTGACTGGGAGAACTCTAGAGGGAAAAGCAAGAATGAAAGCAGGAAACAGGAAGTGTGTGATCAGAGGGAAAATAGCTTTGGGATCTGTTCCTGTGCCAAGTCAGTTGGAGACCATGGACTGAACCCCTGAATGGGGCTAAATATTTGCAGAAAAAAGGCAAGACCTCTGGGCCAGTTGAGCAGGCTGTTCCGTCTAATGAATAAGAACTGTAGGTTGCTTTTACTTCTGTTACACGTTATTGGTCTCTGGAAAACTCCATTGTGAATAAAACATATGGATTGATGTTTAAACTGATATAAATCCGCATACAATTTGATGAACGACATCCCCTGTGTCATTAGTTTAGTTGTTTGTTTTTTACAGAATCATTTCACCAGTGTAATTTTGATTTACCCAAATCCAGTACCATTGTATCCAAGCAAGGTCTTCCATTTTCAACTGCTACTTTTCTTTTTGTTTGGATACCTCTGCAGCTTTGTTGCCTTCAGGACTTATTGAGTCTCGGTCTGCAGAGTGCCCACAATGGCAGGCAAGGAAAACTAACATTAATGGGGTCCTCCAGACTAAACAGTATTATGCAACTTTCCAATCATTTTAACTTGTCAGTGAATTGTGAAGTCTTGGGTGCACAAAAGTCAGGGTGCTCGAACTTCAATCAGCACATGTTTGTTTCAGTGGGCTGACCTGTTAGACAATGTAATAACCATATGCATTCAATAAAACAATGAGGAGAAATATCCAATATGGCTGTAATGCATGTTTCACCTTGAGCTGACACATATTCATGATTACAGTCCCTGACTTTAGGTTCCATTATGATTTCATTACTTATAATAAATCCCATGAGCAGCAATACCATCTGTGCTCTGTGAACTAGAAGACCACTGTATAGTGTGTTTGGTTTACTAAATCTGTTTTCTACAATATGCTGGAAATGTCCTTTGAATGACAAGGTTGAAATGTGCTTGTCAGAAGTGCAAGTTGCCGCAGTCCCTGATATAATGTTTTCACACTTTGTGGGTGTTCCAAGCAGCACCCTTTCTAAATGCTCTTATGCCCAGTGGTAGCTTTGTTAATATTTCCTTTATTGCTTAGACTCAGTAGGTGCATTACTCTCTTGAGCACTCAAAGGGAAAGTTCTAAGTACTGAAGTCTTCTCTGCCAGTTAAAGTATTCATTTATGCTAAAATCATATAAACAAGATCAATCACTAAAGGGTGTTGGTTCATGTACAGTACGTATGGAGAAAGACAGTTTGATGTTCTACAGCACAGATTCAAACTTTTTTCCTGCCATAAAGTGCACACAGTGTAAAGGTCTCCCACATGAAAAGCTTTTAATCATTTGCTACAGTAGCTACAAATCAGAAATATGTGAAGCAATTAGCTTTTATGCATAACAGCCATAGCTAATTACTGTCGGATGACACATTCTCAGAGCTCTGATACAAGTTGTTGTGCCCTAGAGGGAACTACATGGATTCCTATAACATAAACAAGCATGTTATTTAGCTGGCATTAAATGAGGCTAATGTAGCTTGATATTGTTTCAAAAATGGCTAAAAGGCATTACTATTGTAGACTGTACTTAATGGGCAGTGTGACCTGTAACTGGAAGCTCAGCCAACATATGATATGTGAAACAGAAGATGGATATTTATACAGTAGCAATTCCGTACTAATATGTTTGTGTGTGTTGTCGAGATAGTCTTGGGGTATCTCACAGTGAATACAGCATCAAACACCTGAAGGCCACTATTTCCCAGTATGGATACTTGAGACCAGGTCTCAAGGTCAAGTGCACATGAAATCAGATGCTATTTAAGCACATACATTACATCTGTGGTATTTGAATGAATATCTTAATAGACTTGCAAACAATTTGTATTTTGCCATAAGGGCATTCTACCCATATACTGTCTTCAGCAAAAAGTCCTCAAGCCTTAGTCACAGCCAATTTTTAGAACACTACCAGGAAATTATGACTTAGAAATAAACCTTTCACGGAAACATAAAAATGGCCCCTTAATTAGCCACCGTGACAAAACAATTAGCACATTATAAATAATTAATGGTGCTATTTCCCAGGCAATATATACAGAAGTAAAACATCCAGAGTTGGCACAAGTATATTCTCTGTATAGGAAAGGTATTGTTCCAGTACCTTCCAATTAAGCTGGTAAAAGGTATGGAGCTATGAGGAAAGACTGTTGGGGTTGTTCACACTGGAGAAGAGGCGCTTAACACATTGATTGCCATTTTGGAGTCAGGAAGGAATTTTTCCCCCTCTGATGCAAATTGGAGAGGCTTCAGTTTTTTTTTTTTTTTGCCTTCCTCTGGATCATCTAGTAGTTAGGCAGGTTAAAACAGAGTTTAAAGTTTGAAATTGATGGACGTGTGTCTTTTTTCAACCTAACTTACTATGTTACTAACTTACTATATTAGTTTACACTACCGAGTATACACTGTAGGGGAGTATAACTCTTTACACCCCCTGGGAAACTTGGTTTACAAGATTCCTAAAGTAAATGGCAGAGATTGGGTGAGTCCTGCAGTTCAGTTGACCACTCCAGGTTGACTGATTTGCCAGCAAGGTAGCTGCCTGATAATTGGCTGTCGGTTTGTTGGCTCCTTTAGAAAAGGAGCATTTTAATGTAAAGAGAGAAAGAGTGAGAAAGACGGCGTAGGAGAGGGCTGCAACCTGTGTGCAAATGTTTTGTGTACAAATATTATTAATTTTGAACTCTTGTAAACAACGTACACTACTGTGGGGCTGCCTTACTATTTGGGGCCTTTGCAGACATGTGTTATTTGCAGGGGCTTAAGTGTCCAATCCTCAAACTATTTAGACCAACTGCATTTATATTAATGATATTTTGCATTTCTGTCACAGAGAATGTGGGAATTTTCTTTGTAGAAATGGTTATAAAATTATTATTATTATTATTAACATTTATTTATATAGCGCCAGCATATTTCGCAGCACTGTAAAGTAAATGTGTTTATACAACTAAATCACATTAATTACATACATAGAATATATGGAGTTACATACATCACAACCAATACCGCTACGAAAGGTGAGGAAGGCCCTGTGCAAAGGAGCTTTCAATCTAAAGGGAAGGGAATAAGACACAAGGTGTGGGAGTGGGCAAGATCAGAATAGAGTGTGTGAGAGATGTGGTATTGTATGTAGTATTGTATTTGGTAGTTAAGCAGAGTGAGGGCAGGCTTCTCTAAAGAAGTGCATTTTAAGAGATCTTTTGAAAGCAGAAAGGTTGGGAGAAAGTCAGACAGACCGTGGGAGAAAATTCCAGAGGAGGGGTGCAGCCCTTGCAAAGTCTTGAATGCAAGCATGTGAGGAGGTAATGAGAGAAGAGTTGAGTAGCAGGACAGTAGAGGAGCGTAGCAAGCGGTTGGGTGAGTATATAGAGATGAGATAGAGATGTAGGGTGGGGCAGAGTTATGAAGTGCTTTGAATGTCAGGGTCTTTAATTTGAATTTTTTTCTGAAAGGTAACGGAAGTCAGTGCAGGGATTGACAGAATGGCGTGGCAGAGGAGGAGCGGTTGCTGAGGTTTATGAGCCTCGCGACAGTGTTCATTATGGATTGGAGAGGTGACAGTCTCTGGAGGGGAAGGCCAATTAAAAGAGAGTTACAGTAGTGTAGACGTGATATGACGAGAGAGTGAATAAGAATTTTGGCAGCATCTTGGGTGATAAATGATCATATTTTAGATATGTTCCTTAGATGGAAGTGAAATGATTTAATAAGTGACTGGATATGAGGAGTGAATGACAGAGCAGAGTCTAGGATAACCTAGGGAGAGGGGTGATACTGGAATTGTTAGCTATGATGGATATTTCCGGGATCTTAATGGTGTTAGTTGGAGGGAGGAGATCCATTTCCGTTTTAGAGAGGTTTAATTTGAAGTAGCGTTCCAACATCCAAATAAAGATAGCGGACAGGCAGGAGGACACCTGAGTTAGGAGTTCTGGGTTGAGATCAGAAGAGGAGAGATAGATCTGAGTGTCATCAACATAGAGGTGGTAGTGGAAACCATACGAGTTGATTAGTTTGCCAAGGGAGGAAGTATAGAGGGAGAATAATAAGGGGCCCAGGGTCCAACAGTCGAGGAGCAACACAAGCATAAGTTCCTGGGGGTGCACTGTCAAATAAGGGTAGCCCCTATGTGGATTGGCAGCCTACAGGAGTGAGGTTTTTTTTGCAACCAAAACTTTCCTCTAAGCCAGCAATTTAAAAATAAGCTCCTACTTTGAGGCCACTGGGAGCAACATCCAAGGGGTTGGGGAGCAACATGTTGCTCACAAGCTACTGGTTGGGCATCACTGGTCTGCAGTGTCAAATGCAGCGGAGAGATCAAGTAGTATTGGTAGTGAGAAGTAATTGTTGGCTTTAGCTGTTAAAATGCTGTTAGCTAGTTGGATTAGGGCAGGTTAATTTTACTCTTTTTTAAAATTCTTTAAAATGTATGCTTTCTAAAAATATAGGGCAAGCCTTTAATGAGTATCAGCCATAACAATTAAATTGAACTATATCCTATGTTTATATAGGATTGTTTTAAGCCACATATTATTGGTACCCTATATATGCTGTGTGACATAATATAACCAGCCTGCACATTTGTGAAAAATTGCCTGGCACTAAAAGGACAGCAGTAGACTGATTGGTAAATGCCTTCTGGGAATGCACTGCTATAGTGCTTTAGGGGGGCCCTTGAGTGTTCTGTAATATTATTACTACTAGTTGAATGGCAGGCCTCTATGCACAGGAAGATGTTTCTAATTAAAGTAGAGTATCTCTCTCTCTGCATGGTAATCCCATATGGGAGATGTAATTTCTATGACAATGGTAATATATATCTCATCAGTACATTGACAGCTTTTGGTTAATAATGTCTGGAAAATAAAGTACCTTTTATCGATGAGCTGCAATGGGCCATCTAATACCTTAGTCTTATGTATCAGGTCAGTGGTTCACGAGAAATCAACAGGCAGCATTTACCCTCATTCAACTCAATTTAAGTATATGTTGGCCTGTGAGATTAATGCAGTTAGGGCTTTCACATATGTGCTGGCATTACACTAGTAATAGCTAAAACATTTGGTCCCATCTGGTACCATGGCCAGATGCAGCAAGCGTAACACACACTACATAGGTATTGTATTTATAAGCATTTGACCTCTCAAATGTCCTCTGACATCCAACTAAAGAAAAAGGTAATATACTGTATACCATGTTTATAAGTTGCGTCCAAATTTACTTTATTTTTCTTTAACTGTTCCAACCCAATGGAATTTCTGGCAGATCTACTTGTTAATATGTTTGCCTTGTATTTTAGATATCCACAGAGCATGCACCAGGGCAGACAGGAGGAACTAAACTCTTGGTCATTTAGCATGGTTGTCTCAGTAATGGCCATTTATATGTGTGTATGTATATACTGGGGCTCATTTATCAACACTGGCCAAATTTGCCCATGGGCAGTTACCCATAGCAACTAATCAGTGATTAGCTTTTTAAAGACAGCTGCAAGTAATACAATGAATGCAACAATCTGATTGGTTGACTTGGTTTAGTTTGACCCCCAGTAGGTTTTTTGCTGCTTTGTGAAATAAAAGATAAAAATAGGCATACTGTATTTAGTAGCCACAACATTGTACACGAAAAATGGACAAATCCTTTAATCCCAGACAAGAAATGTATATATATAAACAAAAGAAGGTTTAGCACTCTGTAATTTGTGAAATGATGCTCTTTTATTGATACAGCATCTCATCCAATGTTTCTCAAGGATATGTACTGTATGTGAATGGCTGCTGTAGGAAAAGTGCTATATTCTACTATACCGGTATGGGACCTGTTATCAAAAATGGTTGGGACCTGAGACTGGATAAGGAGTCTTTCTGTCATTTGGATCACCATACCATCTCTCCTAAAAAATGATTTAAACATTAAAAAAAAAACAAATTATTCTTTTACTTCCAATAAGGTTTAATTATATCTCAGTTGGGATCAAGAACAATGTACTGCTACAGAGAAAAAGGAAATCATTTTCAAAAATGTGATTGAAATGGAGTCTATGGGAGATGGCCTTTCCGTATTTCAGAGCTTCCTGAATAATGGGTTTCCAGAAAATGAATCCCGAATCCTATCCCTGCACTAAATAAAAGTATTTTATTTTAGAACAGTACACACATAGTATATAGCAAGATTATTATAGCAATTACATTTACATTTGCTCAGGATGCTGAACCTTCACAGACTTGCACACTTTATTTTATTCCACTGAATATCATTATTACCCTGACTTTGAAACAAAGATGAAGTCATTTCCAGTATGTGAACTACAGTCTGGCTGAACTGAACAATCTGTTTGTGTTGGAGAATTCAAATAAATAAACAACAAATGGCAAGACAACTCACAGAGCCAATTGTTTTGGGTGTCTTTTCATAGGGAAAGACGTAATGTTGGACAGCTATTCCTAGGATGGTCCAATAATCTTGAAAGAATTACAGTATGGCAGAATTCAACCAATTAGTCATGACAAAACAAAGACTAAAGCAACAAGCCTTGAGGTCTGGCATTTATTCATTCAGTAGACAGATGGGTTTATATACTATACAACATTTTAATTCCCTTTCTACTGCATCAGCTAGCAGGGATTAGTAAAGCAGTACTTGGCTAAGAATAAGAAGAAAGAATGCTAAAGATATTCCCTTCAGTTTGAAGCCTTTTATACATATCCTCACACAGAAAGTCTGGGACAAACATTCACATTTGCTTATTGAAATGAGAGTATTCTAATAGTTTCCCAAAGAACAGAATAAAAAGTAGATTATGGGTATAGCTACTGTCTAAAGTATAATCGCCTAAGCAAGGATCTATATTTTCTTTGCTACTTGCAAGTAAATTATTACCCCCAAGTTAAAAGATATAAGGGGGAATGTAATATGCTTCGTTAGCACAAAAAACCTTCACAAAGATGCTTCCGAGCATTATGCCCATGTTTGCAACCAAAATGCTTTTGCTAACATTCGCAGTGTATGTAATAACTTTTAGCAATCACAAACTATTTTTTGTAACAAAATATTCATCAAAACTACAGAGCCGGTGTTAATGGTTCGCAATGCACAGTTAAGATTTGCAATGCAATAAAAGCCTAAGAACTGGACTCCACAAGCATTTTTAGTCAGAATGGCGCCCGGTGACAAAACGCAGGCAACTAGTCAGACAGAGTCGCAGGTGTCAAGATAGACTTGGACTGAACGAAAAATCATAGGAAAAAACTACACAGTCAGACTGTCGGAAGAAGACGTCGCTTTCTGTGTTCACATCTGACAGTCGTGTCGCGTCAGATGTAATGTAGTTTATACCTGCGACTTTTCGTTTGCAACAGGCAAATTTTTATTCCCAAAGTTTTGCTCTTTGCAAAATTTATTACATTTCCCCCATAGAATAAATGTGTGACAGAGGACTTCAAGAGACAATTAGTTACGGATATAGTAAAAATATCTCGTAACCTAGTCCATGGGGGTTTCCATAAACTTTTTGGGTTGGTGAGGTAATAAAGAACAGCACATTTGTATTCATTCATCCAGAAAAAACAATTCTTTCATCAGTTTAAGGTTAACTGACCATTCCATAAATGGCCACAATTCATGAACATTTTCCCTTTTTTATTCTTTTATACTGACCCTATTTTGAAAAGCTCACGCAAAATATTGTTTTGAATATGATATACTGTATATAATACAATTAATACAAAAATATAAAAAGATTATCTGATACGTTGTCTCCCTCTGTGTCAGTTAATCAAAAAGGAATTATGAAAATGATTTGTCTAAATCCATTTTATCCTTTTAAATAAGAGATACTTTGAAAATAAGATATGAGTGGATATGGAGTAACAGTGATGCAAACTTATTATGTGTTCTTTTTTGTTTATGGTGTTGTAAGAGAGTAACCAAAAAAGCGAGGGGTCCTTTTACATACTTCATAATAACAATGTTTGTTGTCTGGTCCTTGAAGCTGGAGTGTTGTGGAAGGAACAGGCAAGCCAGGCACTCCATTTCACTGGTTCGGCTCACATATTGGAGCTCACTTTCCACAGGAACTGCCTTAAAGTGAAGAAAGTGTCTGTTGTGGATGCCACAAACTTAAAGTGTGCTAAGTCCCCGGAACTAAATGTAATCTTTCCTTTTGCACACATGTGGAATAATCACTTCTTCATGAGCTGGAGAGTGTGCAGAGACATGTAACTCAACTGGTTAGAGGAGTGGAAGATTTAAACTATGAGGGTAGACTGTCAATGTTTGGGTTGTTTTGGCTGGAATAAAGAAGCCTGCGAGGGGACATGATTACACTTACAAGTACATTAGGGGACATTATAGGCAGCTAGCAGGAAATCTATGTTCCCATAAAGAGGATCACCGCACCAGAGGCCACCCCTTCAGACTAGAGGAAAAGAACTTTCATTTGAAGCAGTGTAGGTGGTTCTTCACAGTGAGGTTGTGGAATGCCCTTCTGGATAATGTTGTGATGGCTGATTCTATTAATGCATTTAAGAGGGGCTTGGATGATTTCTTGAAAAGCATAATATCCAAGGCTATTGTGATACTAAAATCTACAATTAATATAAATATTGGTATAGTTAGGTGGGTATGAGTGTGTATATACAGTATTTGCACTAAGTTTCATTTAGAGGGGTTGAATTTTACATACTTTTGGACTTTTTTCAACCCAACTTACCTATGTAACTTTGCATCGCAATTACTGCAACTCGACTCTTCTTTATCGGGAATATATTTAAAGCCTTTCATCTCCTTTCATGCATCATTTCCTTCTGTTATTCTTCAAGTCCCTGCCATTTAACATTCTGGGCTCATCTTTCTCAGTCATATATTTCTCTTTCTGGCAAGCTCTATTATTACCTGTCCATGTAATCCCTACAGGTCACAACTTGTCCCTGTGCAGATATTATAACAATGGTTCAAAACAATAAGAAATCTCATATCTGTCTTACTGGAAGAGCATGGGTCAGATGTAGCCCTCAAGTCCAATTTCAACAGGCCATCAATCTCCTCTGGCCACTACAGACTTATTGAAATTATATTATTATTGGAATAGAGCATGATCAGATGGCAAATATGTTGCATATATGCCGATTACATTGACAATATGAGCAGTATTCTGCTAGTTAAATGAGGGAGGAATTAATGTCTACAAATAATAATAATTAGGGTCCAATTCTAACTGAAGCAGTTCGTTTTAATCACATTTCTTAACATTTGCTGAAAGGTTTTAATAAACTGGAACAATGTTTTTTAGCATTTAAAAATGTGTTTGTCAGTTTTCCTTTGACTGATTTGTGCAGGTTGATACATTTCAGCAATCCTGATGCTCGTCATTGGGGACCTACCAAATTGATAGAAATAATTTTCCATATTATTATTTCTGTAGTAACACAGAAAATTATTTGTGAATAACTGTTACTGCTCGAACAACCGGATGAGTGCTTATAAATCTGGCCCAATGTCTGTTTACTCATTAATTACAGAGACTTTGTGCTTAAAATGTGCAGCATTGGCAGCAGGATAATTTAATGACCCAATTACACTCCAGGTAGCTTTAGGGAAGCCAAGTCTGAGTTTACAAAGTCAAAGTTCTTAGCTTTCAAATTTCATACAACATGCTTTTAAAATGTACATTATTAAATTATAGAGTTAGAATTAAGTAAATTTGTTTAATACAATCTGACCATCATAAAACTACAGCTTTCAATGATATTCTCCAAAACATCTTACATGTAAGTCTCTTAAAACATCTTGCACACTGCAGAGGTCATGTTTACAGAGTGAAATCAGAATTCTAAATTCATTTTTTATTATCTGTTATTTATATAGCACTGACTAATTTTTACACTGTATAACTGACATATTTCACATAAGTACCTGCGGCTTAAATTCTATGCACCCTACCACATATGCAATAAGTTTAGTATGAACAAAAGTTAACTTTTCTGAATATTTTTGGAGTGATTTGCATAGTTCCCTGTAACCAAAATATTTCCATGTTTTAATTGAACCAAAATCACAACCCATATATTTTCACTATTATTATACTTTGTTGTGGGATTAGTCCTTGTAGGTAAAGCAATCAATTCCTTGTTTGTTTATGAATCTGTCTCCTCTGTGTTGTAGATGTTAAATGTATTCCTCTTCTCTTCTAGAAACATAGAAGTTAAGCCATATAGACTGGTCCTGCATTTCCATTTTTATTGTAAGAGAAAAAGTGAGTACAACAATAGCTCAATATCATTTTAAAGCATAGCGATTTTTGTTCCATGTTTTAATGTAGATGGGTGGGAATCAACAACCTATATTTACCCCTGAGACAAATTCAGATGTAAAATGACTTGCGGAGCAACACAAGCATAAAAAATGTTCCTGGGTGGTGTAAAATAAGGGCTGTGATTGCCCATTTGGTAGCCCCTGTGTGCAGGGTCAAACTGAACATGGGGGGCCCACCGGGTTCCAAACTCTGGGCACCCCGTGCGCATGCGCGAACTCCAGGCCCCCCCCATGCACATGCGTGAACACCGGCACGCATGCGTAAACACTAGTGCATGCCACCGCAGTTTGTTTTTTCTGGGATTGGGGTCGGCAAGGGGATTCCGACTGCTATGCACCTTCTGCGCCTGCATGAGTGAAAGAGCCACCAGCAGATATCCAGACCCAGAGGAAGCCTGCTACAGAGAGAGAGAGACAGTCTGACCCTGCTATCCCAGTGTTGGACTAAATCCTATAAAAGAGCTGATAACAGTGCTATCCAGAAAGAGGGGGAGGGGGCTGTCTGGATGTTTGGTAGGAAAGTCCCAGGCTGGAAGCCTACACAGGGGCCCAGGTGATTACAGCATCATTATTGTTTATCTGTATATCTTTTATTTATTTACATACTTTTATTCAAATTTAATAAAGTTTAAAAAAATAATATGTTCTCTAACCTTCTAACCGTCCTCTCTCCCAAATATTTGCACCTGTATAGCCTGTCCTTGACATTATACCCTACAGAAAAAATTAGCACAGCTCTCAAAAAATCAAATCCTTCCTATCAAAACCAATTCCTTTGCTCCCATTGCCTTCCTAGCCTAGAACATGGTATGGATAACATCTTCAACTGTTCACCTAGATTACTTAAATCAATTCACTAACCAGTGACCTTAACCTTCCACCCTTCCATTTGCCATTTATCTTTGATAATTCTTTCTCCCTCTTATACTTCAGCTGTCCCATTCCTGCACCTCACTAGCCCCTGCAGGTGCATAAACAGTAAGCAGTTTATTGTCTACCTGGTTTGCAGTCCCCTCCATGTTAAAAGCTGCACCCTTAAAGTGGACCTGTCACCCAGACATAAAAAACTGTATAATAAAAGTCATTTTCAAATTAAAAATGAAATCCAAATTATTTTTTGTATTAAAGCATTCATAGCTAATCTAAAAATCTCAGCTGTCAATCAAATATTGCCTGCCCCTCCTCTATGCCTTAAGCATAGAGGTGAGGCAAGCAATTGCTTTCACTTTCCCTTCAGCCCTTTCTATATGTCACTGCTCTCCCCACATTCCCCCAGTTCTCTTAACCATTTAATTGTGTAGCCAGGGCATGGGGATGGACATCAGGTCCCCCATTCTGGTGCACAAACAAGATTCTGAGATGATACAAGGCTTGCCTTAATAACAATGTCCACAAAATGGCTCCTGCCTGCTTGCTATAATTATTGTTTCCAGACTGATGGAAACAAAGATTCAAATAGTTAATACAGTTGAATTAAAGTTAATTTTTCTTGACTAACTTGACAAAACAGGATTTGGAATAATTTTTTTGGGTGATGGGTCCCCTTTAACTCAAGAGACTGCTATTACATTTATAATGAGTTCTTTCTTTACTAATCTGATGCCTCTATCAATAGGTCAGTGATCCCCAACCAGTGGCTTGCGAGCAACATATTGCTAATTAACCATGTGGATGTTGCTCTCAGTGGCATCAGAGCACGTTCTTATTTTTGAATTCCAGGCTTTTAGGCAAGGTTGGGGACCCCTGCAATAGACCAAGATCTTACATCTCTAAAAAACACAAAACAGAAAGGCGGCAATATATTTTCATCCAGACGATTGCCATCTAAACAGATTTGTTTCAGCTCACAAAAAATAGTTCTGTTTCCTCATGTATTAAATAAATGGCATAAATGGTTTCTTCGTAATATGGTGTTCTAAATAATAATATTAAATCTCTTTAGTATTAAATCACTAAAGTTATGCACCACCAGTGTTCCCTTTTTCTACTGTTTGTTATAAACTGTGCACCCTTTGTTATGAGAACATTTTTATTCTTCCCATACAGCGACAGCATTGTCTGATAAACTGCTTTAGCAATTCAGTCAAGGGACACTATTAAGTTGCAAATAGAAAACATGGATCAGAAGAAATGGCAACATCTGTAGAACTGAGATCTCAAAGGCACTTGCCTGACCCTAAAAGCATCTCTAGTTCCCACTGTTCTGTATTATAAACTATAGAGCAAAATGTTTTAAATTGCATTTTTATTTCTTTTTGATATGGAAATGTGTACTGTATACATAAAGAATATATTTCTGGCTATCTTAAATCAGATTAGATAAAAATGATGAAAGGCCACAGGCTGAGGGCTTTTATACAAGTCATGGAACTCCAAGGTGCATTATAATATGGATAGGAAATTATTTACATACAGGTTTGTATATATTTTTAGGTTGGGGCAAATGATTTCACATACTTTAGCAGTGTGATAACAAAACAATAGGGATGCACCTATACCTGAATTCAGTTCAGTATTCAGCCAAATCCGAGCCTTTTTCAGCAGAATTTGGCAGAATCCAAGAACCTGGTCAAACTGAATCTGAACCCTTAAAAACGCTGCTTTAATAAATGGGCAAATCTGCCCAGGGCCCACTGATTTGGGGGGTTCACTGTGCCACTGTGTATTATTTTCACTCCCTCTCCCTACCTCCAATACCACTGCTGCCCTCTTCACTTACTACCATGTTCCCTGTTTTCATTATGTGGTTTTTCATTTTTATTCAGCAGCTCTCCCGTTTGCAGTTTCAGCAACTTGGTTGCTAGGATCGAATAGCCTAGTAGCCCTGCACTGATTTGAATAAGAGACTGGAATATAAATAGGAGGAGCCTGAATAAAAAGTTGAAAAAATAAAAAGTTGCAATAACAATAAATTTGTAGCCTTACAGAGCATCTGTCTTTAGATGGGGTCAGTGACTCCTATTTGAGAGCTGGAAAGAGTCAGAAGAAGGCAAATAATTCAAAAACTATGAAAAAGATGAAGGCCAATTGAAAAGTTACCTGCAATTACTAAAAGTTAGTTCAAAGGTTAATATTAAGCCAGGGGCAGAGAGAGTGCTGAGCAGCAACTTTGTTATTGCATTCCTCCCAACATTTTTGAAATAGAAAAAGGGAAAAAATTGTTTTGACTACACCTGTTTTTGTGGCCACACCCCCTAATTACCATTTTCATTTACAAAATTTGGCAAGTTATGAAAGTTTGAACACATTTCTGTGTTTTTTCTGTGTTAGTGCAGTTTTGCTAATGAAGGTGGATTGCCCTTTAATATGCTAGTCTCCCCAAGAGATCTGCTTATCTCACAATTACTTATTTGCTTGCCTTAAATTATACAAGTACACCTGTTGGCTCTTCTGGGCTCTCTGCCAAAAGCCAATTACGTTTTAGGAACATTGTATCTTTGTGGGGACATTTCAGTAACAATCCGTGACTGAGGGCTGAGCTGTCAAAATCGGGACTGTCCCACTCAAAACGGGACAGTTGGGAGGTATTCTATTGGTATTCTATGGAAGTGTAGGTAATGCTTTCAATCTATCTATCTACTGATATCACTGGCATGACTGGAGTTAATGGCGTGCTCCTTGGTTATTATTCAGTGTTCTTACTGGTTTGTGTGGAGTTAATGGAATGCCTATTGAACATTTCTCAGAGATCTCGCTGGCTTGTCTGGGTTTAATGGAGTGCTCATTGGCTATTATTACAATGATTATACTGGCACATCTTAGTTTGATATGCCCGTTATTCATTTTAATTAGGGATTATGTTGGCATGTCTGAGGTTAGTATGCTCATTATCTATTTTCTGTAGTAATTATACTTGTTTGTCTGAGTTATATTTTGGTATAATACAGGGGTGTCCAAACTTTTTGCAACGAGGGCCAGACTTGGTGAGGTGAAAATGTGTGTGGGCCGACCATTCAGCCCGACATTCTTTGAACCATTAACATTAAATTACAGGAATCGAGTAACCATAGAAGTAATATTTGGGCACATTAGTGAAATGATCTGCCACTTGGTCTATACTGCTGCCTGTGTGCTGAAGGTGTTAGCAATAGACACGTACTGGCACGTAGTGGCGCACCGCTCTCGCATATGTCTTTAGTTTACTGTACTGGCACTTCAGTACATCTATTGCACCTTCAGTCCTAAAGACGTATGCGAAAACAACGCGTCTCTACGTGCCAGATCATTTCACTAATATGGCCAAATATTACATCCATTGTTTTGACGCCGGGCAATTTCCGTGAATTTATTCGCCAGTGACGAATCGCGAGAATTCGCCTCAAATTCTCACCTGTCGAATAAATTCGTCCATCACTACTGAGCATTCTCCAGGGCTGGAACTAGAGGTAGTGAAAAGAGGCATGTGCCTAGTGCGCTACAGAGGGGGGACACAGCACATACCATTACTGCATGCATTCCCCTAATTCAGTAACAACTGCAGTCCAGGTGACTGTTGGAAAAATGGAAGGAAGATGGAAGAAAATGTGAGTGAAATTAAGATTCCCCTAAACCCCAGGCAGACCCTTATTTGTGTGAGGACCACAATGGCCTTGGTCTAGGGTGGCAGGAACTCAGGGACGGCATGGTGCCCAGCCACATCTCAATTTTTTGCGGAACCCCTACCACATAAAATCCACAGTGTTCCTGTAAGAAACACTAGTTAGAATCTTGCACATGTGCAGAGTGAGTGCTGGGACCTCCTGATCTAGGGGCGCACAATTTAGAAATTCAGGCCTGATCCCAGATACAAATGACAATAAATCTGCCCCAAATGTCTTTTAATTTAAGAATGGACATCTTTTCTACAATTATAAGCCTGACCATTGTGGTTTATATGTCTGTCTACTTTCTTTATAACTAATTCATCTGCATGTTTGCACACTCAGAACAAAAACAATTTAGCAGAAGGGTGGTTTAAAAATCAATTTTCACTCTTAGTTCAAAAAGACATTTTATACAGACAACGCCATACAATACATGGCATAATTTGGACAATGTTAAAAAGTAGCATAGAATATCAACCACCCATCCGTTATATGCAGCAAGCAAGAAATCAGTAAGGGAGCGGATACACCTACCAGAAAAATGAGAATGGTCCCAACGTTTCGGCACCAAGGCCTTTGTCAAGGGGATTCTGATGCTTACCGAGTTTACTAGAGGTATAAATACCCTATTCAATCACCATCTGGACGCTTCATTCGCGCGCTACCTACACTTCCGGTATACGTGACGTCACTTCCGCCTACATCACTTCCGCCGATGAGTCATCAGGCTTGGTGACGTGGCGCTATACTACGCATATTCAAGGAGGAAGCACACGCATCTGCTTACCTCGTTGCTAAACAATTTCCTCTACATGTGACACTATTGTTTATATTCAAGGAGGAAGCATGCGCATCCGTTTACCTCGTTGCTAAGCAACTTCCTCTACATGTGACACTATTGTTTACATCGCCCCAAACAGATACAATGATATAGCGTCCAGAAAATTAACAGATCAGGGAAAAATTAGTCAATCTATCGTATAACAATACAGTTCATATGGCTTTGAAAAGTGCAATAGTGCAAAAAGTGTAGGCAGTGTACCATATCATATTATATTATTAAAAACCATTAAAACACGTATATATAAATCATGTGACATCTCATGTCGTTTTTTATCCAAACTCATCCAGTGACCATGCCCATAAGTGATATTTTAAGTTTAAAAATAATATATACTTCATCATATGTTAAAATTCATAAGTGTATCCCGTGTATCATAGATGCATATTAAAAGTGCAAAATGTGCAATCATGTATTATAATTCCTTAATCTCTCATATGAGTAGGAACATAAAGTGGCTACATGCTCCATGAATCACTTAATGCTTAATTATTATACATATATAAAGTGCAATATATTTAAAGTGACAGTGCCCATTTTACTTATGCTGTAAATATTTCATGCCATATTTTATAAAGATTAACATCCATACATGAAGGAATTAATTTCAGTTGATATTATCCCGTAAGATCTGTAAAAATAGTGACATAAAGAAAAATTAAAAACATAATTAAAAACATCAGACAACACACAACGTCTACTCATTTCACCACAGGCTGAGGTCATTTAACTCTAGACATAGAATCTTAAAGGGAAATACTTCCCAAAGGAAATATCTATTATCACTTCCAACTCACCAAAAAGATTATTATATACAGTCAGTATCAGAAAAATAGGGACAGTTCCCTATCTTCACTAAGCCCATTGGGGGAAAAGGCCTGCAGCTTATATATCCACTTCAATTCCCGCTGTTTAAGTAATATTTCTCCATTACCCCCCCGAGTTGGCCTTCTCACTCTTTCAATTCCCATGAATCTTAATTGATGTACTTGGTGGTGCGCTTCCATGAAGTGTCTCGCTAGGGGAGATGCAATTTTCCCCAGTCTCACATCACTTCTATGTTCCCCAATCCTAATGGTTAGGGATCTGGTAGTCTCACCTATGTAGATTTTACCACACGGACACTTCACCATATACACAACATGGTCCGATTGACAATTAATATAGTCCATCACCTCAAAGCCTCTACCAGTCATCGGATGATAAAACTTATCTGTTCGCACCACAAAGTTGCAATTGACACAGTGCCCACACTTGTACATTCCTTTGGTATTACTCAACCAGGTACCTTGTTTCCTTTGGGGTTCACTTAAGGCATGGACCAATTGATCCTTCAGATTGGATGCTCTTTTATATGCCATCATTGGGGGTTCAGCTACCCATGGTTCCAGTTTCCGATCCATCTGCAATAAATGCCAATGGCGATTTATGACACTTTTCACATACCCTGACTGCCTCGAATACGTGGTAACAAAGGGTAGTCTTTCTGATTTTTTACAGACTTTATATATATATATATATCATTGTATCTGATTGGGGCGATGTAAACAATAGTGTCACATGTAGAGGAAATTGCTTAGCAACGAGGTAAGCAGATGCGTGTGCTTCCTCCTTGAATATGCGTAGTATAGCGCCACGTCACCAAGCCTGATGACTCATCGGCAGAAGTGATGTAGGCGGAAGTGACGTCACGTATACCGGAAGTGTAGGTAACGCGCGAATGAAGCGTCCAGATGGTGATTGAATAGGGTATTTATACCTCTAGTAAACTCGGTAAGCATCAGAATCCCCTTGACAAAGGCCTTGGTGCCGAAACGTTGGGACCATTCTCATTTTTCTGGTAGGTGTATCCGCTCCCTTACTGATTTCTTGCTTGCTGCATATAACTGATGGGTGGTTGATATTCTATGCTACTTTTTAACATTGTCTAAATTATGCCATGTATTGTATGGCGTTGTCTGTATAAAATGTCTTTTTGAACTAAGAGTAAAAATTGATTTTTAAACCACCCTTCTGCTAAATTGTTTTTGTTCTGAGTGTGCAAACATGCAGATGAATTAGTGATATGGGTTACCTGGGGTAGGGGTAACATTTGTTTCTGCACCTCTTACTAATCCTTGAAAGTTTTGGTGTGCCCTCCATTCATTACTAATTGTGTATACTATCTTTATAACCTCATAACTGTGCCTAGAAGCATGTTTTAAACAGTTATACTAAAAATGGATGCATTTTGCTATGATTTCTGGTGGTAAATACCATATGTCAGAGAGCAGTTGGCTGACCAATAATGTAGGTGGCCTGGCAGGTGGAATATGATTCAAATACCTTGACTGTGCTTTTTTCTTGTCTTGAATTTCTCAGCAGTTCATTCTTTGTTGTGCACAGCACTATATAATGTAAATAGGTATAATGCCGATCGGTTAAATACAATCATGTTGATATACAGACTTCAGGAAATGTGCAAAAATCACTGTACCTAGCAGTATCAAGAGCCAGCATTAAATTGAAAATGAAATGTCAACTGCATTCACTGTTGGACTGGCCCACCGGAATACCAGGAAAACTCCCGGTGGGCCAAGGTGTCAGTGGGCTTCTTGCTTCTAATCATTTGGCATTTTTCATGGTCATTCCCTATTTCTATGAGAAAAAGAGGCTAAAAGGATGGAGTAATTGATTATAGCATGTAAAGAAAAGAGACTAGGAGAATAGAAGTTGAGTGAGGAGAGGAAAAATAATAGTACCGAGAGTGGGCCCCTGGTCTAAGATTTTTGGGTGGGCCCCTGGTGTCCCAGTCCGACACTGACTGCTTTTATTCTTTTTGTAGAATGAGCACACAGTATATCTATCAGATCTCTGAATGTTCTTGCATGCCTGCCTTAATAACCTCTGTATGACTTTATACAACTCATCCGACAGGTGCTTTTGCACTTTTAAAAAAAATGCCTCCCTTTTCTTATAAAACAGCACCTAAAACTGCTACCTTAAACCTTACTGCTCATAGATTTACGCTGAATTGTATTTATCCTTAAAGTATCTGTTCCACATGCAAGGTCAGTACTCCTAGGCTATAAGTACACATTTGCAATGTGAACATTCTACATTGAACTTCTTTTTTCACTTCCCCCTAATTTATACCTTTGGAGAACTTTACTAAAATAAATGTAATACCTGGACGATATAATAAGGACGGTGTTATATCTTGGGCACTGGTGAAGGATAGATTTTAACCTCGCAGAGAAAAAAACAGCATCACCATTTTGCAATCATCTGCAGAACCCAGGGATTCGACTATCAGCAACGCTATTAAAGTAACTATGGAGAAGGGGAAAAAAGTGTTTTTTAATATTCTGAACTTTGGAGTCTGGGCTGCTTTCCATAAGCACTGCAGGCTTTCATCCAGAGAATGCAGAACGGAACATGAAATCAGTTAGGAGGCATGTTTGCACTAATATAACAGATTTTGATTTTAGTAATTTTAACTAAAGTCAAGGTTTTTAACCAAGAAAAACTAATTCATGATGGTTTAAAGGGTTGCGGTTAAACCATCATGCATGCAAGAATCCTAACCAAAGTGCAGTTCAGATACAATAACTAGTGATGGGCGAATCTGTGGCATTTCGATTTGTCGAATAATTCGCGAATTTCCAGCGAAATTCGCAAAACTGTGAAAAATTTGTGAAACGGTGCCAGCATCTCGTTTTTGATGCCGGCTTCCTTCCATTTATTTTGGACGGTGACAAATTTTTTCCGGCGAATTTTTACGCCGGTTTCATTATTTATTCGCCGCGAGTGTGCGCCCATCACTAACAAGAACCTTTAAAAGCAATAATACAAGAACAGCCTGGCTAAGCCTGTATAACCTGCAGAAGGAAGCAAAAGGAATGTGTATAAGATGAATGTAAAGTGCCTGAAAAACATGCAATTAAGGCTAAATTTGCAGTTGTTGTTTTGCTAACAATAAACACTGGCATTTCCCATCACACAAAATACCTCAACTGCATATTTAATTGTATTAATTCACACACAAGATGCTGTAATGTCTACTCAACAAAAAACATCAAAAATCATCACCCATTTTATAATGAAAAGGGCACAATTATAGAAATGGAAAATGGCAGAATTTTGCCAGGTGTCAAAACTGCCATTCTACAAATGAGAACAAACCAGCTCAGGAGGACGTTTTATGAAAGGTTTAAGAAATGACCCCTGTTAGCCCCATGATTTGCAAACTATGAGATGTATGGATGCATCTACAGATATCGACATTAGTTTGGTGGAATTACACACCCTTTACCAGTGGCGTACACGTAACTAGATGTTACTGGGCTCCCAACATATCCTGTTTTAACAATATATGTTGAATTTGCTGATTAATTATGGCCTCATGGGGCCCCTATACCTCCTGGGCCCCCTGCAGCCACAGGGTCTGCTTCCTCTGTAGTTACACCCATGCCCTTTACCTTTAATATAGGAGGGTGTCCTGAATTGGTTTCTGCAGAAAGTTTCCTTGGGGTGAGCATAATCATATATTGCTCATTCTGGCCATTTTCTACATACTGACATTGAACTAAAGACACTACTCATCCCATGACTCCATACTCCATATCCATACTCATTCTTTTTTTATTTTAGCAAATGAGAAAGTTGTTCTAAGCACGCAGTGAACGGTGTACTGCATACAAACAGAAATAGGGTCACCTGAACTGACCTATAATAATATTAAAGCACATTGCTATGTATTGTGCGAAAAGCTATCAAGAAAATTGTTTGTCCATATATTGAAATATGTATATGCCGGTGGACTGCATCAATATCATTCCTGGACTGCCTGTCACACAAATTTCATTGATTTAGAATTCCGTTTTGTGCTAAAGCATAAAAAGAAGAACAAGAACACCCTTTGCCATTAGTTTATACAGAAGCAGTCCTTTGTAGCTTCATTTGACTTCTGTCAAGTGATTCTCGTGGTGTTCAATATAGAGGCAAGTGCTACGACTATTGGTGAGCCCAGGAGGTAAAGCGGCACAGTGGGGCACTCAATGATAATTCATTATAATATAAATTTGCTGTGGGCCCAGTAACATCTAGTTACACCATTGGAGAGAATCCTACAAAATGCACGTCTGTCTATGTGTGGCCTTGTATATTTGTGTGATTATGCTCTTGATTCCCTCTACAGCAGAAGACATTGTAGAGAAGTCTTACACCTATAAGTTACATAGCAAGCACTTTTTCTACTTCCACTTAGCGGATTCATTTAGCGAGAGTTGACTTTAAAATACCTTTGACCCAGTTGCCAAACAGAGCGATATTTGCTGTGAGCGCTGAGGTTCTCAATAATGGAACTTCAAGGAAATCCACACAAAATCAATACAGGTTATAATTGAAGAACGGGACTGTGTTTAAGATCGGTTTAATTTATATTTTGTTTCTGTTGCTATATTTCTGCACAGACAGAGAACACATTTTCATTATTCAGCTTCGAACATTTATATGTGAGCAGAGGCTCCACTTTTCTAACAAAAGAATGCAAGTAAGAATAAACCATGAAAATTATGTTTAAGAGCAGAAGAAATAGACAAGCTTCTTATTTTTTGAAGTTTCTTCAAAATCCATTACTTGATGGTTCTCAGTGGTTCTTGTATCACTTTTTTTTTAACCTAAAGGGGTTATTTACTAAACGCCGAATAAAAAAATCACGAAACATTTGTGATTTTTTTTTTTATAAAAATCACAAATTTTTTGGAATTTATTAAACCCCAAAAGGATGGAAAAGTCAGAATCAGAAAATCCGGCATCTCAGACCTGTCGAGGTTGCATATAAGTCAATGGGAGAAGTCCCAATGATTTTTTGATGTGTGCTGGGTTTTTGGCAATACCCCGAAAAATCTTCAAAATCGGATGAAAAATCCCCCAAAAAAATCATGAAAATCAGATTTTTTTTCCCACAAAGTACATTTTGGGAAAATGTAATAATAAATGAGCGCAAAAAACACAAGCGGATTTGATCGGAGTTTGTAGCAGAAAATATTAAGATAAATTCAGACTTTAATAAATAACCCCCTTAGAGTTAGAGCTAACGGTTAGTATGATGTAGAGCATGATATTCTGAGACAAACTGAAATTGGATTTCATTTTTTATTATTTGTGGTTTTTGAGTAATTTAGCTTTGTATTCAGTTTGCAGTTTCAGTTGTTAGGGTCCAAATTACCCTAGCAACCATGCACTGATTTGAATAAGAGACTGTAATATGAATACGAGAGGTCCTAATCAGACAGATGAGTAATAAAAAGTAGCAATAACAATACATTTGTAATAATGTGCAAAATGTGTTGCCAAGTTTTCACTCATAGACTCCAGTGGATGAAAATAATTGTTGCATATCGAAAAAAATGTTGTCGCCCATAAACTTTGACAAAATTTCAGCGTTTCGCTAATTTTTCAAAATGTGTCAGATTGGCTCATCACTATTTGTAGCCTTACAGACCAGTTGTTTTTTAGATGGGCCCCATTTGAAATCTGGAAAAATTCTGAAGAAAAAAGCAAATAATTTAAAAACTGTAAAAAAAAAATAAAATAATGAAGACTATTAAAAAGTTGTTTATAATTGGCCATTCTATAACATACTAAAAGTAACTAGGGATGCACCGAATCCACTATTTTGGATTCCGCCAAACCCCCAAATCCTTCTTGAAAGATTGGGCCGAATACCGAACCGAATCCAAATCCTAATTTGCATATGCAAATTAGGGGTGGGAAAGGGAAAACATTTTTTACTTCCTTGTTTTGTGACAACATGTTATGCGACTTCCATCCCTGCCCCTAATTTGCATATGCAAATTAGGATTCGGATTCGGTTCAGCCAGGCAGAAGGATTTGGCCGAATCCGAATCCTGCAGAAAAAAGCCGAATCCTGGCAGAATCCCTAACCAAATCCTGGATTCGGTGCATCCCTAAAAGTAACTCTCCTTCTTTTGGAATATGTAAGCCGACAGGTTCCCCATCCCACCTGCAGTGAGGCACAAAGGCTTTTATCATCAAACTGAAGGTAGGGTAATAATTATTAAAGATAAACTGACTCATCTGATCAGCCTCTGAGCACAAATGTTATTTGAAATATTGCAATTCTTGTCTACACGGTGAGTAAACAAAAAGTCAAATGGCATCCAACTATGAATAATATATTTCAGGAGCTTTTGTCTGTTTAAGGTGAACGAGAAAACTGAAATGGCAGTAATTTACAAATTTACATTTCTTTTCTGCCTTCAGTGTATGAGTCACTAAATCAAAACCTTCAGTGGTGGAAATGAAGCTGTAAGAGTTGTCGAAAATGTCTCTACTTTGTAAAAAGTACAGTGATCCCCCCCATGTCCCTTATGCAAGTAATGTGCATAGATTAACTCACAGACTGACTCCCTTTGCTCTAATACAGTTGTTAGAGGCTATCGATTTCCGGAACCTGATATTTCCATATTTTAACGCAATGACTGTGCAACTGCAAACATTTTTGCCAGGGTTTAGAAAAGAAAGGACGAATTAAATATTACAGAACACTGACGTTTTGCAAACATTAGGACAGCATGAATAAAACAATACAGTATGTGACTAACTGGATGTGTTGGGATCAATTATGATACAAAATAAAATCAATAATGCAATGCGATTGTCACGTATTCTTTCATAATGTATGTAGATAGAATTGTGAATGCACAGAGGATAGATTATTTGCCAGAGAGAACATAGATCAGGCACAAGACATGCTAAAGAGCTATAGAATATCGGCATTTTGTACACAAAATGGGTTGATAAATAAAACAGTATATCTGATGTATTATTTGGGGAGATTTGGTTCAGCAGATACTGTATAGCAATAATGCAATGCCTGTTTTCTTTATTGTTTCATTATATAGGAGCGGCCTCATGAAATCCATAGGGCACATTTGATGCCTTTAATATTCAGTATGGTAGAAAGCCTGACTTAGGTTTATTCCCTGTAGCACTGGCCATATAGCATTATATTAAATCTATAGGCTCTTTCCTCTAAATAAATCCAGCAACACTTGTTTAGTTCTCTCACTTAATGGCTTAATCTTCTTATTGTAACAAGAGCTTTTCCCATACACTGGGATCCTTATGTCCTTCCCCACTATCAGCTTCTCATCTTTTCAGTAGAATGGGAAACCTTCTGTCTGTTACATATTGTAAAGCAACAGGGCACGTGACCTTTTGATTACAACTGTCATCTCAGGAAGAACAGCAGCATATTTCCCTTTCCAGCAACAACTTTCAATTTAGTAGAAAAAAAAATTGACGATGTACCTTTCATGACTGTAAAGGCAAAACAATAAAATCCCATTTTTACTTTCTGTAATGAAAAAGAAACCTATCTCCAATATACTTTAATTAAAAAATGTGTACCGTTTTTATAAGAAACTTGACTGTATGCAGTGAAATTCTCCGTTCATTTACTGCTGTGGATAGGAATTATCAGACGGTCCCTAACTGCTCTGCAGGGAAACAATCATACTTATGAACAGCAGGGGGAGCCCCCACCTTACTTCCCAGCCATGCAGAACTCAATCAGCTTTGTTTGTTTCCCTGTAGAGCAGTCGGCGACTGTGTAGAGATTTGTATTAGATTTTATTTTTGCCTTTACATACTCTTTACTGTTTCCAACTCCAGATGCAGGGACAAAGATCATGGAGCCAGATTTAAACAGATAAACTGGATTTCTATTTGGAGAATTATTTTGCAGCAGAGTTGGAGAAAGTTTGTATTAAACAATACAAAAACTATAAAATCCACATTAGAACACAGTGCAGTCTGCATATTCTGATTATCAGTCTTGCTGCCGCCTTTTGGCAGATATTATTTGATTTGTGCTGTTTTGATAATTTATGACGATCGATAAGCAGCCCAGACCACACTGAGCATGATCACAGTCTTGGTCTTGCAAAGATGTTTAACAAAGTTACAAGATGGTGACCCCCTGTGGCCAACTTTGAAAGCATAAATCATTTGTTTGATTAGGCTTGTGGTACAGTAAGTTCATGTTTATGTTTGGTATACAAAATACAGCATTTCTAGCATTATTCTATTTTAGACTTTACTTTCCCTTTAAGTGTAGTCATTCATAGCAACCAATTACAGAGTAGCATTTACTGGTCATCTGTCTCAAAGCAGACATTTTTGGTTGATTGCTGTGGGTTACAAGACCAGTGCACACATGGCAACTTATCCATCTTATCCGGAAATGCGTTATACAGAAAGCTCAGAATTTCGGAATGGTCATCTCCCATAGACTGCAGTTTATCCAAATAATCCAAAAATTTAAAACACATTTCCTTTTTCTATGTCATAATAAAACCATTCCTTGTACTTGATCCCAACTAAGATATAATTAATCTTTACTGGAAGCAAAATGAGCCTGTTGAGTTTATTTAATGTATATATGATTTTCTACTCTCCTACCCTACATAGACCCCCTCCCTGCTCCCCCCCCAGCCTAGGTGGTACCTTTGGTAAATGCCCCCTCGGTGCAGATTCAGGGCATCGGAGTTCACGGGCGCCATCTTCTTCTCTTTGATAATCTTCGGGTCTTCTTCTGGCGCTTCTGCAATCACCATGACTTTCGGCGCATGCGCAGTTGTCACAAAACAGAAGATAGCTCCAACTGTGCTGTGCATGCGCCATTACACCACCTATTCCCGAAGATTACCGAATAGAAGAAGATGGCGCCCATGAACGCCAATGCCCTGAATCTGCACTGAGGGGTAAGTAAAGAATTAGGGGCATTTATCAAAAGTACCACCTAGGTTGGGGAGGGTGGTCTATGTAGTGTAGGGGGGGTAGGGGATTTTATGAGCAAGGGTTTGATTCTCCTTTAAGGTATGAATATCCAAATTACAGAAAAATCCATCTGGAAAATCCCAGGTCCTGTGCATTCTGGATAACAGGTCCTGTACAAAAATCTAAAAATTTGGGAACTTGACAAGGGATGCAATAGCTCCATAATTTGACAGAATCACAGCACAAAAATTGTGGACAAAATGTATTGCTAATGCTAATATACAAAAGACTAAGGTACAGATTTAGGAAAAGTGCACTCCTGATTGATTCCCAGGATTTAAAATTCAGTTTTTCTGACACTATGGTTACTACTTGTAAAGAAAAATTGTCCCTATGTTATCTAATAAGATAGCAAATTTAAATCACAGGGGAATAAACTGTTGCCTGAAAGAAAGAAGCCAGTGCCTCTAGACCTTTCAAGCCTAAGCATCAGCCACTTTATAAACCAAGGGCTGCAGGACTGCAGAATAAAAAAGGCTACGAGCTGGATCTAGAAATTGTTTTTGTTTTGCTTGCTGCAGAAAATATCTACAGTTGTCAGAGAGAAAATATTATTTTGTCAACACTAGAGATGCATTCATAGGAAGCAGCTGGACAGTTGAACCAGTCAGTGGCATGTCCCGAGTCCCTGCCAGGCTTTGTGTCGACTGAATGGAAGTCTGAAATGGTTTTATCTGGGAAGTTACAGCATTATGCTATTACATGTGAAAAGTAATACAAGCTGCTTTTTACATGCAAGAATAAAATGTCAGAGGCTATATACAGCTTCATCAAATGATTCAGAGTATGCAATGGAAAAATGGACTCCAGGGGCATTTATGGAAATCTTTTCCTGGCTGTATATCATAAGCAGTTAGAAGGTTAAAAAGAATACTAGAATGACTAATAAAATGCCATCAACATATGCTGCTGAAAAAGGAAAAATGTGTAAAGGTGGCCATACACGTAAAGATCCGCTCGTTTGGTGATTTCGCCAAATGAGAGGATCTCTCTCTGATATGCCCACCTTGAGGTGGCCAATATCGGGCTGATCCGATCGTGGGCCCTAGGGCCCAACAATCGGATCCTAACGAACGGGAACGGGCGGTCGGATCGCATCAACGAACAGATGCGGGCGCAATCTGACAGGATTTTTAGTCCCATCTGATCGAGATCTGGCCGACTTTCGGACAGATCTCGATCGGGGAAGCCCGTCGGGGGGCCCCATACACGGGCCAATAAGTGGCCAATAAGCTGCGACTCGGTCTGTCGGCAGCTTTTTTCGCCCCGTGTATGGCCACCTTTACACTTTTTGCATGTTGGGGATCCCATTGTCCTGAATAATCTGACTATAGGCAGGTTTATTACATCAGAGTAATGACAACATTAATCCATGACCCCTCCTTGCTGATAAAGTGGAAGTAGAAGTATAGAGCAGTAGGCGCAATTTATTTAAAAAATAAAATAAAACTGGGAACACTCCAAAAGCAATAACAGATACTTTCAATGACTGTAATGTTTTTTAGCTATGCAGACAAGGAGCCAAGTTTAAAAACCTACAGGATAGCCATACAGTTCTGAAATAGCCTCATACTCCAGGGCCACAAACTCAGCACAAAAATACATCCGGTTTACAAAATATTTAGGGGGTTATTTATTAAAGGTTTGTGGGTTTTTTTCTACCTCGAATAAACTCATAATTTAAACAAACTCGAATGTTTGCTTATTTATGAAAAAATCTGATTTAATGCAATCGAGAAAAAAAACTCGAATGCTTCAAAGTTATTGAGTTTAGGCTTAAAAAACCTTGAATACTTTTGAATTTATCACGTTTTTGAGTGAAAACCAGCGTCAAACACCTGAAAATCGTCAAATATTTAAAGGGACCTCTGCCACTGACTTTTACATGAATAGGACAGGTTTTCACTAGAGTATTTTGAGTTTTTGCAGCTTCAGGGCATAATGAATCTCAAAGAAATTGAGGCTTTTTTCTTGAAAAAATCAAGTGAAAAAAACTTTGATAAAACACAACTTGAGCTTTAATAAATAAACCCCTCGATTGCAGTTCTGTCTCTTTTTTTTTTACACTGTTAGATTAACAATAAAAAATACTTATGTTCACCCTGCAGCCTGAGCCATTTAGACCTAGGCAATAGGTGGTACATTACCAAAACCACTGGAATTATTAGACAGTCAATTAGAATTCAGATAGTTGAAAAGTTGCATGGATAACATACATCTTGGACTGTGAATGGCAAAACTTACAGAGGAGCTGTGACCCTGACATATCAGTCGTGTTTTTATCACCAAAATGCCAAAATTCTTATTCACTCTCTCATCATATCGCGTCTAGACTACTGTAATTCTCTTTTAATTGGCCTCCCCCTCCAGAGACTGTCACCTCTCCAGTCCATAATGAACACTGCTGCGAGGCTCATACACCTCAGCAACCGCTCCTCCTCTGCCTCGCCATTCTGTCAATCCCTGCACTGGCTTCCGTTACCTTTCAGAATCAAATTCAAATTAATGACACTGACTTTCAAAGCACTTCACAACTCTGCTCCAACCTACATCTCTGAACTCATCTCTATATACTCACCCACTCGCTTACTACGCTCCTCTACTGACCTGCTACTCAACTCTTCTCTTATTACCTCTTCACATGCTCGAATTTTAGACTGTATGCCTATGCATAGGGCCTTCCTCACCTTTTTGTACCTGTATTGATTGTGATGTTTGTTACTCCATATATTCTATATATGTAATTCATGTGATGTAGTTGTATAATCACATTTACTTTACAGTGCTACGCAATATGTTGGCGCTATATAAATACATGTTAATAATAATAATAATAATAATATCAAATTGCCCTTGACCAAGCCAAGATCATACCTGTGGATAGCTAAACTCAACTAATTTGCCTGGCTGGACATTACATTTGTTTTTATAGAGTGCATTGATTTATTAGTTACTATACACATGTTTATCTTGTTCATCTTGTGGGTTCAGTGCAGATTATTGGCAGGGAGAAGTTCATCCGAAGGCACCTCTTCAATTATATACTCACTGCCTAAGGGTTCTATAACAAACACATGTAGCCTGTTCCAAATACAGGAGAAAAAAAATAATGATTGATTCCATGGGCACAAGTGGTGAAGCACAAAATTGTGCCCCTTAGGGCTCATGCACAATACTAGCACCTAGATTAAAAATCTGGATCAAGATGCAGAGTGCAGAAATATCAGTTGCCTCTGGAGCATAAGAAGTAGGGTTACCAAAACACTTAACAATGTGGTGACACATCTAATAAATAGCAGGAAACATGCTGCAGAGCTGCACAGATAGCATTCAAATTGAATTTTAATCAGTGCAGCCTTTCTAGCTGGATTTTCTAGATAAGTTTTAAGTGATCTGGTAACCATAGTACAAACAAAGCCGTGGAGTGTTACAGGGGGAGCCTATTTACTGCTCAATGGATGGAGCTCTGCCAAATGCATCATACTGGTAGCTTTTTATACTGCAAAATTGATCATATCACTTTGTATTGAAAGAAGCTTGGGCGTTTATAAGGTATGTGTGGCACAAGATGAATGATTCCCAGATATCTAGCCAAAACTGTAATAATATTTCAAGAACAGTAACCTATCCCATTTTCAAAAGGATGTGTACATATATCAGACCTCAGAATCCACAAAAGGTCTAGAATGAGCACAAGCAGATCTGTCCAAATTACTACTCTGCTTATCTCAGGAGAGCATCCTGAGTCCATAAAGAAACAGAAACTTGGTGATATTTCATTGATTTCCATTCCTCAGGTCCCTGGAAATTAAAAAAAGACCAAGAATGGAATCATTAAAAAGAAAGTGACTAAAATGGATAATGTATTCCACTTTTAGAAGCTATGCGCCCTCCTGAAGGGCCAGGGGCAGAATATTCGTTTTCCTACAGAGAAAAAGAAATAATAGTTTAGCTTTGCTTCTCTTTTGATTCTTTTAAAGATTGTGGAATTGGAGCATGGGCACAAGCCTGTATTGGACAGGGGGGTTATCCTTTCTTAAAACTGTTTTACAAAATCAAACAGCATTTTCATAGGTTGCTGTACATTGACCTTCTCTTGTCCTGGGCCTTCTGCCCCTGTTACATTACAACACCCCACAAGTAACTCCCTAAAAACTCTGTTTTTTTCAAATTTCAACTCCTAATAAGGCTAGTTACTTTACAAACTCTGCCTGGGTATAAATAGATTACTGTTATTTCTCATATAAGAATTTCTCAGAACACACTATATAGAAATATACGTTGTCCATGTTTGCACCCCATAATCATTTGCCTGTTCCATCTCCTTCATTTCCTCTAATAAAATATTGCTTGGAGTAAACAGCTGATTGTATACATCTGCATTTCCTTTGAAGAGGTGCAGGTGAGACACAAAGAACACTTAATCACAGCAGTTTTGCCATGCGGAAAGGCAAATATGAACAGAAACTGCTTTCTCGCTGCCGCCGTGCACACGATGAGGGAAAAATCTTTTTTGGCTTTTAGATGCCGGTTCCTTTGAGGAATATTACTAAAAGATTTAAGGGCCATACCAAATCTGAAGCAAATTACTGAGCAGATGTTAATGAGATATGTGGATCCGAATATCTCATTAGTCCAATGCAGTATTCCAGGTGGAAAACAAAAACTGACACAAATTGAGGTAATTAGATGCATACTAAATACAGATGTAATATTAAAGACGAAGTTAAAGACAGCATGGGAAATGTACAAGATTCCCCCTTCTCCTAAAGCAAGAGGCAAATTAAGCTTATTAAAGTCTGACTGCAAAATGAGCATTTGCTATTCCTTCTCAGAGCTTAGATTCTGCTCAAATGATTTTGCAATGCCCTCTGGCAGCAAGAGGTTAAACATTTTCTTCTTGCTACTCTTGAAAATGTTTAAAACATATTAAACGCCCCAAACAAATTGTGTAATTAGTCACTTCTGCTGACAGAACACTTTTGCTGATGGCCTCAGCTTGGGAACTGTATGTTCTCTGAATTATATAGGCATCTGGAAACACCAGGGCAGAAAAAGAAGCATATAAAAAAGTCTGTCCTGCATGAATGCCTTTACTGAAACCTTAGAGGCGCAGGACAATTGCCTGCTCTCCCTGTTCTTTTTAACAATGGATGACCTTAGCAATGCATATTTAATTCATTTTGTGCATGACAGGCAATTTCTTTCTTACTGTTGCCTGCAGAAACTCATTGGGAATGTTATATGTGAGCAAAAGGCATTAGATGTCATAGATCATCCACAATATCTTCTCCAAATTGTGGTAACCTATTGCACTAGCAATTGAAAACATTAAGGGGCACATGTATCAAATACAGTGTTAGACTGGGAAATTCTCAAAGATTCTTCTGGGTTATACATTTATTAAAACAATCATACTTTTGTCAACCCGTCAGTTGTTGGGCTGCTTTGAGCAGTTTAACACCATTGTGTTCTACGGGGTGTTAATGCTCAGCACTGATCCCAAATCCACAGCTCATGCAGGAAGAAAGGATTTTGACAATTTTGAAGGAGTCAATCCGATGTAAAGAAGAAAATGTTAAAATAGAAAGTGTGAGATAATCTGTAAAATATTTCCAATGTACAAAGCAAGATTGTATAATGTCAGACCTCTAAATTAAGAATTGCCATATTTTACCAAAACCTCAGTTTAAGAGAGGAATTCTGAAATAGAACCTTGATGACTATATCATTTCGCAACTGTAGGACACTAGTCAATTGCTTATAATATAGAGGCTTATGCATCTATTTATTCTGCCACCTCCATTTCAAGTCTGCTATATTCCCAAAGCCCTGCTTATGTACAGTCCAATCTGCTTAAAGGAACACTAACTAACACCAAAACATCAAATTAATTAAAATATAAAGGACTGTTGCTCTGCACTGGTAAAACTGGAGTATTTGCTTCTGAAACTCTACTATAGTTTATATAAACAAGCTTCTGTGTAGGCATGGGGGCAGCCATTCAAGCTAAAAAAAAAAAGGAAAAAATGCACAGGTTACATAGCACATAACAGTTACGCTCTGTAGTATATGAAGGGGCTCTTCAGAACTAAGTGAACTTGTCTGTGCTTGAATAGCTGCCCCCCGTGGCTACACACCAGCTTGTTTATATACGCTATAGTTGTGTTTATGAAGCAAACACCCCAGTTTTACCAATACATTATATTGTCATGCCTTTCAAACACTTCATTTATTGGTGTTAGTGTTCCTTTAAACAACCCAAAAACACCGGTAAAGAGATGTAGACTAGAGTGTCCTTTGAATTACATTAGAATCAATTATGGTGGTGAGTAATATGTTGGGATTGAAGCTGTTGTCAAAACCATACATGGAATTTTGATTAGAGTATGTATGTATGTATGTATGAATGTATGTATATTTTTTATTTGTGTAGCGCTCCTTGAGGGCAAAGCACTTGTACAGCAAAACAATAAATTAGTAGTAACAAACTAAGGGGTCATTGCATTAATAAGTTACAATAAGGAATACAATTCACGTAAATATAAAATTTAATTACAATACAGATTAAGTGCTCAGTGTCAAGGAGACAAAAGTAAAATGGTAAAACAAAGGTATATGGCATTCTGAGAATGATTCATTTGACTGTATGAGAAGGAAGTGGCTTGTTCTTGAAGTATATATATATATATATATATATATATATATATATATCTGAGACTGTAGATTAAAAGCTGGAGACTGTGAAGAGGAACAGTAAGGCAAACAGCAGATTTTATTGCTGTGTGTGATAAAACTTATGTTAATTGTATAGTAAGATATCTGCTTGACCATATAAAAAATCTGAGCCTTTCCTCAAGAGAAAGACAAAAAATAATCTTGTTTGCAGGGATTGTGCTTCCCATTGTGTGCCTATGGGAAATGTGTGATGGCTACACTATGTAGCATGATCAGCTTCACAATGTGCAAGGATATAGTGTTACAGCAAAGAATGGGCTTCACATAGGGGTCATCATGAATAACACAATGGTCTGTTATGAAGAGGTAATATTAGCCTTATAGCATGTCACAACTAATAGTTTTTGAGTGAAAAGCATGAGATCAATTGAGTAACCAGAAACACACGATTCTAACTGCCTGCATAGGTGTGACCAGTGTTCCTTATCCAAATAACGAACAATATATTGCATATTGAGGATTTTTTATTTAATCTGTGTTTCTTTGGATAAATGCGTAAGAGGGGACTTTAGACTACGGAGTCTTTTTTAAATGACACTGAATTTGTGTCTCATTACATAGCTTCATAAATGTATATATTGTTTAGACACAACCCTCCCAAATTGTTGCCTTAGTAATTAACTTTAGAGAGAACAATTGTGTTCTAACAACAAGAACCAGTTGTTAGAGCTTAAAGTGCTTTAGGGCAAACAGTTCATTCATAACAACGAGATACAGTTCATCTTAGCATGATGTTGCCAACTAAACACAGTAATGTTGGTACAGGACGGGGGGAAGAGTACCTGAAACTCAATCGTTGATCTCCAGTAATACAGAGCCCTATGCATCTCCTGCACCCCTGTCACTGATGAGGAAGTCTCAAAACTGCTGGCCTCTTCTCATCTTACCACCTGCCATCTTGATCCTTTTCCTTCAAACCTTCTCCACAATGCCAATCCCTGGCTAATCAAAGCCTTAACTATATACAAAAATACAAATGCAGGCATGTTCCTCTGATGAGCCCTTGTTTGGGTTATGTAAAACTTTTAACTGGAGTGCCCTGTTCATCTTATAGTTTTGCTTTAGGGGATTTGCAGGGAGCCACTTACAGTGAGCACAAAGTATTTTAGACAATGTGATGCTGTGTCAACCTTACATATGTATTCAACAGGAATAGTAGGTTCTCACGCACACAATTGATTTTGTCTTGATATGTTTCCAATACAGCAGTGCAGCTTCAGTTTCAACAAAATGCTTTGTTTCCAAAAGATGATCTCAAGTCCAAGTAATTGTTGCAAAATAGTTTCAATCAGCCAACATGAGCCAGCCCTGGCAATATGGATTTTCTGCTGAATGAATTGCCTTCCCTCAACAATATCTTTAAAAAACAAAAAACCCTCTGTATAGTGAAAATGTATAATTTAAAGATGAATCTAATATTGAAGCATTTGTATGTGGCTAATGAGCATAAAACAGTATGATTATCCTTTAATTAACTGCATGAAGATGCTGCAAGCGATGTAGGGGATAAGGTAGACTGGTAATTAGCCACTGGTGAGCATTTCCCTTTATAGTGGCTGCCTAATGTGTTTATATATTTTTCTCCCAGTTTCTACAAAAACAAGATTTGCATATTTAAGCATTTAGCTTTTTTGCATATACCTCCAGCAAGCGACTCATAAGGGTAATTTAATTGTCCCACAAGAGTCCTCTGAGAATATTCTCAAGCATTTTTCTTTTACTTGCCTTTTATTGCTTTGTGTTTACTCTGGATGCCTGTGTAATATCAGTGTGATCTGCTGTTCCATGTTTGTGAGTGAGTCTTAGGGCTCTTACTCACTGGCCTTCTGACCTGCGCTCCCCTGCGTTCCGTTTTTTGGCGTTCAGCCGCAGGGGAGCGCAGGAATAGACGCATGTCATTATTTCAAATGGGGCTGTACTCACTCAGACGCGTGTAGGTGCCGAACGCAGGAAAAATGCAGCATGTTGCGTCTCAACCTGCGTTCGGCGCCTAAACGCGTCTGAGTGAGTACAGCCCCATTTGAAATAATGACATGCGTCTATTCCTGCGCTCCCCTGCGGCTGAACGCCAAAAAACGGAACGCAGGGGAGCACAGGTCAGAACGCCAGTGAGTAAGAGCCCTTATAGTGTTGCTGGTGCATTGTCAACCATTGTCTGACAGAGAGGGGAACGGCAGCGCTTGCAATAGATCTTCTGCAGAGCTGGTGTTGAGCTCACTAAAACGTTTCCTCTTATTTATAGTAAAAACATACTTGTTTAGATCATTCTTTATGATTCTTCTCACCTTCCAAGGATTTTCATATAAGGTTTTTATTATGTTGATGTAATTAAACCAGTATGAATGAGCAGTCTCTGACATATAAGTTGCTTCCTTGATCCTCCTTATTAAATAGGCCAATTAAATGTTATAGGAACAAACATCAAAAAACATAGAATAAAAAAAAAAATCAGTGTTTCCAAATTGCACTAAGGTTAGGGCCACATGACACGGAATGGCTCTCACAGTCCTCTGTGCTAAACACTGTCATCATAACTTGGTTCTCCAGGAAGTTTGTCCCAGTAACAAAGGACAACAGCCATTTTCAATACCCGAAGGCTAGGGCCACATGACATGGATTCTCAACAGGTGGAGAATCTTCTGCTCCTCTTCTGCTGTGCTGCCTCTGCTCGGGTGCAGGCAGACGTGGTAAATAACTGTGCCGAAATGTGAGATTTTAGCATTCTGTGCCAAAATCCACCATGTTTGAAGTGAACCAGAAAAAGAGAAGTGGGGCAGTGGAGCAACATGTTCTCCAACTGTAGAGAATCCGTGTCATGTGGCCCCAGCCTAAGGGCATTGACAATGGCTGTTGTCCTTTGTTACTGGAACACACATCGTGGTGATTATGGTGACAGGGTTTAAGTCAAGGGACTGTGAGGGCCATTCCAAAACGTTCAGCTTGAGATTCTTAAAGGAGAACTAAACCCTAAAAACCAGCCTAAAGTTTCAGCATCTCAATAGCAGCAATGATCCAGGACTTCAAACTTGTCACAGGGGGTCACCATCTTGGAAAGTGTCTGTGACACTCACATGCTCAGTGGGCTCTGAGCAGCTGTTGAGAAGCTAAACTTAGGGGTCATCACTAATTATCCAGCAGAAAATGAGGTTGGTCTGTAATATAAGCTGATGCTACAGGGCTGATTATTAAATTCTGATGCTACTTGCACTGATTTATGTACTGCCATGTAGTAGTTATCTGTATTAATTACTAATCAGACTTATATTGTGACGTTTCTATTCTATGTGTACAGTATATTGTGAGTGAGTCCCTTAGCTCAGTAAGTGACAGCAGCACAGAACATGTGCAGTGAATCAGCAGAATCAGCAGAAAATAAGATGGGGAGCTACTGGGGCATCTTTGAAGACACAGAGCTTTACTGCTAAAGGGCCGTGGTTGCCTTGGGCTGGTACTGCTACTTCTTTAGTTTAACTTTCATTGTCCTTTAAAGCACCTCAGGGTGGATTTTGAGCTATGTTTAAGATCATTGTAAAAAAACATAAATTTTTCAGCTTCTTGTCAGACTGTTTCACAGTGGCACACATAATTTGCTGATATTTAATGGAATTCATTCTTTGCTCTACATGCGCATTGTTTCCTGTTCTACTGGCTGCCTTACAACCCCAAGCATAATGGATCCACCCCCATGTTTAACAGTTGAGGATTTTTCATTAAAGATTTTTTTTCTCCAAACAAAGCTTTGGTGACTGTGGCTAAAGAGTTAATTTGTAACTTGTTTCCAAAAGCCTCTGGCTCGTCTCAATGCTGTATAGATACTGTATAGATGCTGTATATATGCCCTACAGATGCTGTATAGATGCCGTATAGATGCTGAATAGGTGCTGCATAGGTGCCGTATAGATGCTGAATAGGTGCCGTGTAGATGCCGTATAGGTGCTGTATATATGCCGTATAGGTGCTGTATATATGCCGTATAGGTGCTGTAGTGATGCTGTATAGATGCTGTATAGTAGTGATGTGCGGGTCAGGGTTTTCCTGACCCGCCCCCGACCCTAACCAGCCCTGCTCCAGCCCGCCCGCACCCGCACTTCCGGGGTCCTTTTATAGACCCGCGCCAAACTGCGCCGACGATGACGTCACAAGGACATCACAAAAGGGGCAGGGCGAGCAGATGCAAGACTATAAAACTGGAAGTCGGAAGCCAGCATTTGAAGGTAGCCACCCGCGAGAAGCAGTGCGAGGTCAACCTGAACCAGCCCGACCCGGGTCCCGCGGGCATCGGGTCGGCCCGCACATCACTACTGTATAGTTCCGACATAGATGTTTGTTGGGAGTTGCAGGTAAGGTTTCCTGCTGATCACTCTTCCATGCAGATCATGTTTGTCCAGGCAGTGGAATGGAGCAACACCAATCCCATGATTACGGCAGTGGAAACTGTGAGCTGAAAGCATTTTGCAATCTTTTAAAGCCTTTATGGCTTTACGAAGGATAGGTCATGTCAGACGAATTTGATTGCATTTTATGATGTGGTAAGTAAGATTCTGGACCGTGGGGGGGCAGTAGATGTGATCTATTTGGATTTTGCCAAAGCGTTTGATACTGTGCCCCACAAACGACTGCTTTCTAAACTAAGGTCTGTTGGGCTTAATGAAGTCATTTACACGTGGATAGGAAACTGGCTACAGGATCGGGTACAGAGGGTGGTTGTTAATGGGACATTCTCTACTTGGAGTAAGGTTCTTAGTGGGGTCCCCCAGGGCTCAGTATTGGGTCATAGCTCATAGTCCAAGTTGATCCAGGGACTAGTCCGATTGCTATTTTGGAGTCAGGAAGGAATTTTTCCCCCTCTAAGGCAAATTGGAGAGGCTTCAGATGGGTTTTTGCCTTCCTCTGGATCAACTGGCAGATAGGTAGTTAAAAAGAAAAAGGTTGAACTCGATGGACGTGTGTCTTTTTTCAACCTTACTTACTATGTTACTATGTTACTATGTTTATAGCTAATAAGGCCTAATGAGGTAATTAGGGTCAGGGACATTGCAAAAACAGTGTTAGTTACTGACCAAGTGGAAGGATGACCTAACTTTTGCACAGGACACAATTAATATTTTTGGTTTCTGTCTTTAAGTTAAGAATATAGCAAATATATAAGTATATATAGTAAATAAAGTACCCCCTATTGTAAATTATAAGGATATTATAAGTAACCGTGGAGTGTCATAACCATATAATGTTTTTATACAGGTCATGGAACTCCGAGGTAACTTCTAATATCCTCATATTTTGCAACTGGGGGTACTTTATTTATTATAATGCATACGTTTCAGTGAGTCATGTGACAGAAATGACATCAGAACTCACCGTTTATATAACTGATGACATCAGAACTCACCGTTTATAAGGATATAGTTTACAGGATATTCATGGCTTTTGTGTATTATATATATATCGATATATACACCTATAATCATTGCTTATGTATTTATGTTTATGCCCAAATGAATAAGCTAATTTTAAAAACAGTGTATGTGTAAGTTTATAGTATATTTATATATAGAGATGGCGCGAACTGTTCGCCGGCGAACTTGTTCGCGCGAACATCGGGTGTTCGCGCTCGCCGGAAGTTCGCGAACGTCGCGCGACGTTCGCCATTTTGGGTTCGCCATTGTTGGCGCTTTTTTTTGCCCTCTCACCCCAGACCAGCAGGTACATGGCAGCCAATCAGGAAGCTCTCCCCTGGACCACTCCCCTTCCCTATAAAAACCGAAGCCCTGCAGCGTTTTTTTCACTCTGCCTGTGTGTGCTGAAGAGATAGTGTAGGGAGAGAGCTGCTGCCTGTTAGTGATTTCAGGGACAGTTGAAAGTTTGCTGGCTAGTAATCGTGTTGATACTGCTCTGTTATTGGAGGGACAGAAGTCTGCAGGGGTTTGAGGGACATTTAAGCTTAGGTAGCTTTGCTGGCTAGTAATCTACCTTCTACTGCAGTGCTCTGTATGTAGCTGCAGTGGGCAGCTGTCCTGCTTCTGATCTCATCTGCTGACTGCTGCAATAACAGTAGTCCTTGTAAGGACTGCTTTTATTTATTTTTTTGTTCCAATACAGAGCAGTATCAAGCAGATTACTAGCCAGCAAACTTACTATCATCTGTCCCTGAAATCACTAACAGCTCTCCCCCTACACTATCTCTTCCAAGCACACACAGGCAGATTTTTCAGATAAATTTTTGCCCTTGATCCCCCTCTGGCATGCCACTGTCCAGGTCGTTGCACCCTTTAAACAACTTTAAAATCATTTTTCTGGCCAGAAATGTCTTTTTTAGATGTTAAAGTTCGCCTTCCCATTGAAGTCTATGGGGTTCGCGAACCGTTCGCGAACCGCTCGCATTTTTGCGCAAGTTCGCGAATATGTTCGCGAACTTTTTTTCCGACGTTCGCTACATCCCTATTTATATATATCATTAATAATAATATCAATATACCTCAACCCTCTTACTAGGGTTCTGGTTCTTTTGAGCAAGCAGACAATGAATCCACACCAATGAGAGTATATTAAAGTGATAAATTGTAAAATGAGTCAATTGATTGTTATACATTAATGATTACACTTAGACTAAACAATAATTACAATATTTACAGTTACACGTTACACAAGTCTACATTGTTGTTGTTACCAAAAAGGCAGGGGAATAGAGTTCAGCTTCCCCTTAGGTCTGCATTCCTCACATGTTGTCCTCCCAGCTCCTCCGGCTTCTCAAGCTCTCTCCTTCTTCAGCTGCCCAGCCCCCTTTCCTCTGTCCAGCGTTCTTTTATTCTGGGTTCTCACCTGTTCCCACAGAAACCCTCCCAACTGCCAAGATGCTGTGATAAACCCTCAACTTGCCTACATCCTGTTGAGCAAGTTTTCTCGCATACAGTAAGTTGATTTATGGTCCCCACAGCAGACATAGGACTTCGTAGTCACAGGAAACCCTTTGTTATGATAATTGGGGCTTCATGTAAGTTTCCTGAAAAACTGCTTTCCTACTAAATACCAAAATCAAGACGGCTATTTCTTACATATGTTAAATTACCTGCAGTCGACCTGCACTGTCTGGTAAGAAGAGGAATCAAATTGAAGCTAGAGAGAGATCAATGTTGGTTCACTACTATTATGAACTATTAAGAATAACAAAGCCTAATGTTTTGTTACTACAGGTATGGGACCTGTTATCCACAATGCTTGAGACCTGGGGTATTCTGGATAATGGATCTTTCAGTAATTTGGTTCTTCATACCTTAAACCTACTAAAAATCATGAAAACATTAAATAAACCCAATAGGCTGGTTTTGTTTCCAATCAGGTTTTAAGGGGATGTTCACCTTTAAATTAGCTTTTATTATAACGTAGAGAGTGATAATCTGAGACAATTTGTAATTGTTTTTCATTTTTTATTATTTGTGGTTTTTGAGTTATTTCGCTTTTTATTCAGCAGCTCTCCAGTTTAAAATCAGCGATCTGGTTGCCAAAGTTCAAATTACCCTAGCAACCATGAATAAGAGACTGGAATATGAACAATAGAGGGTCTGAATAAAAAGATGAGTAATAAAAAGTAGCAATAACAATAAACGGGTAGCTTTACAGTGCATTTGTTTTTTAGAGGGGGTCAGAGACCCTCATTCGAAAGTTGGAAAGAGTCAGACGAAGAGAGCAAATAGTTAAAAAAAAAACTATTCAAAGAAAATAATGAAGACCAATTCTATCATAACATACTTAAAGTTAACTCAAAGGTAAACCACACCTTTATTTATATCTTAGTTCCGATGAAGTACAAGGCATTGTTTCTTTGTTACAGCTTCTGCATAATGGGATCCCATAACGGTAACGGATCCCATATCTGTACAATATATTAGCTCTTTTGCCTTTGCTTACTATTTGATAGATTTTACTCAGTGTTTAACATTTTTGCACAGAGCAGATAGTTTTTTTTTAATATAGGCACCTGGTAGCACTAGCTTGCCAGATCATAGCTTAGTTACATTCCAATAACTTGTTCAATGAATTATATGCTGCAAAGCCTTCTAGCTGATTGTAATGAATGGCCTATTATTTTTGCAAGATGCTTTGTTCAAATATATTTCTATTTCATGAATGTATGTCTTATCTGTGGTTCATATCAATACAGTTATATACATTTACAAGTTACATGTACAATCGGGAAGGCAATGTGCAAGAAATGGGAACAATCTGCCATTTTTTTATTTTGCATCCTGCATTCTTCTCTTCTTGAATTTTCTATTTCGGACACAGAGACCTGCAGCCTCCCCCATGAATACAAAGCTGCCTGTATTCAGCCATGCTATATTCATAAGGGCAGAAGGGGGAAGGTACATAGGGGGTCCCCACTCCGTCCCCCTAACTTGTGCTTCATTCATACCCAAAAGTTAGAAAGCAGTGGTGAGCACAGGGCACAATAGGACCAGGTAAGGACAAGGCTGCTCTATTGCTAACACTGCAGCCAGTCTCTGGCCAGAAGTGCTCTGTGCATGAACACTATCATTACAGAGAAAAAGGAAATCAGACAAAATAAAGAAAAGTAGGACACTGTGCGAAATGGCATTCCTATATTTTAAAATGTTCTAGATAATGGATACAGTACCCATGTGTATATGAAACATTTCTAAAACACAATTTTTATATGAAATTGTGATTTTTTTTTTCCACCATTCATTTGTGGGAAATGGCATTTCCATATTTTAAAATGTTCCAGATAATGGATACTGTACCTGTGTATAAATGAATACTGGATGAAAAAAACATTTTTATAAGAAATGATGATGTTTTCCCCCAGTCATTTCAATAGAAGCAATGATTAAAAATGAACAACATAATAATCCTATAGCTCCTGAATAGCATAAAATATTGCTCTTAAATAAGCCAGTCAGACATCCCTGATCACATTCTACCCAGCTGACTGATGGATATGAGCAATATCTTAAACACATATTGAAACTGAATATCATATGCAGGATGCACTCACAACATGCCTGCTGCCCATTACAATAGAAAAGCAAGCTGTTTGTGATGAGGACACTATTCTGTCATCGGTATACCAACAAACAGAAACCAGGCAACGATTATTTGAGAATGATCTGTTACATGATTTGCAAGCTACTTACTGATTTGGTCTGAGCAAATGGCCAGTTTGCCTAATCCACCTCCTTTATCTATACTGAAATAGCAGGAGCCGTAGTGATAGAATCTGCAGTTCTCTAGCATCTTCAAAAGCATAGCCATCTGTTCTGCAAAAGAAAATACAGGTATGAGGCTTACTGCTGAGAAACAGATAAGAAAGAAATTCTGAAATATAGAGGGCCATTTATAATGCTGTCCTATTTAATCAAACTTTTCATTTCTGAGTGATCTGCTCTTTCCTCTATGATAATCCCATACCTTGTACTTGCATTTTAACTGACCTAGTATACATTCATTCTGATGGCAAAGCAGTCATATTGAGTATCAGCAATGCTTTTTTAGTAGTCGCAAAGGCGATTGTGATACTAAAATCTACTATTAGTATAGATATTGGTACATATATATAGTTTATATATGTGAATGTATAGATAGGTTGGTATAAGTATGTTTATGTAATACACAAGAGCCATGAATATCCGGTAAATTATATAGTGAATAAAGTACACCCTCCTGTAAAAGGACATTATAAGTTACCGAGGAGTTTCATGACCATATAAAAGTACGAGGCCGAAGACCGAGTGTTTTTATACAGGTCATGGAACTCCGAGGTAACTTCTAACATCCTCATATTTTGCAACTGGGGGTACTTTATTTATTATAATACACAAGTTTCAATGAGTCATGTGACAGAAATGACATCAGAACTCACCGTTTATAACTGATGACATCAGAACTCACCGTTTATAAGGATATCATTTACAAGATATTCATGGTTTGAATTCCATGCCCTTTATAAAAACACTCGGTCTTCGGCCTCGTGTTTTTATGTGGTCATGAAACTCCTCGGTAACTTATAATAACCTTATATTTTACAAGAGGGAGTACTTTATTCACTATATGAACAGCACGTTCTGATGTCAGAACGCGCCATTTATAACAGGGGTCCCCAGCCGCCGAATTTGACAATGCCCATATGAATTTAACGCTCGATTTGGCAGCCGGCGACCAGGATAGGATGCCAACCCCTCCAACTCCCCCACCCCCCTCCCGACATTTCACACAAAATGTAGATTATAATTCATAATTTACCCCCTACTGAAATTTATAAAGATATTAAAAGTCACCTCGGAGTTATGTGACCTGTTATATGGTCACATAACTCCTTGGTGACATAATATCTTTATAAATCACAGTAGGGGGTACATTATCCACTATACATATGCAGTGGGCTTTTATTTAACGGGGTTCGACTTGATGGATTTGGTCTTTTAATGTAACTTACGTTGATCCACATCCCTATTCAGAAACTCAAACTCCCAAACTTTCTGGATAATAGATCCTACACCAGTATTTCCAAAATATCAATCCATGGGGCAGATTCACTAAAGGGCGAAGTGGCTAAAGCTAACGACTTTTTGCCAACGTTGCCACCCGCAGGGACATCGCCAATTCATTAACAGACGCAGGTGCCAATTCCCTAGCGAACGGGGCTGTCTCTAGTGGTCATTCGCATTCTATCGCCAAGCAACTTTTCGCTCTGGTGTCCGATCGTTACTCCACAAATTCACTAAAGTGCAGATTTTACTGCACGTTATCTCTTTCACCAGAGTTGACTGCCACCTCAGACCAGGTGAAGTGCTAAAAGGAAGCTAGAGCTTTCTCAACTTTCTGTCACATACATCATATCCTGTGTGCTTAAAATGCATTAAAGTTCCAAAAAACGCTGGTGACTTTTCCTTTTTTTTAAGCGGGATTGGCTGCAAAAGTCCTAACAGACTTTTTTTGGGTAACCAGTTTTCTCCAGACATTTTATAACATATGGAACATTAATTTTACAGTGGGCTCATGTGTAGGGAATTATATTAACTCTCTTGTCTCTATTAAGGTTCCCTGGACATTTGTAAGAAAAAGTGGTAACTTCAAGAATTTGCACCAACATTTATAATAAAATAACTTTAAATTACCCGCCATATGCAAATCAACCTAAGCGAAAAGATCACTAGCGAATCTTCAATAGGCACAAACGAACGCTAGCGCCTCTTCCGTATGAAATGCTCGCACTGCTGAAGTAACGCTAACGAAAAGTTGGCAGCATGCAGCGCCCCCAGCGCAACTTCGCATATTAGTGAATTAGAATGGTGGTAGCGAATTTGCGCTTGGAGAACTGGTACGATGTGTGCGAAACGGTCGCTTGGTGACAATTCGCTCTTTATGGAATCTTCCCCCATTTTTTTGTGTTTTTCTGTAGTCATGTCACAATATTTATTTTTTTTAAATATGTCAAATAAATATAACAGTTTGTAAGTCCTGTGTGGCTAATGTTTTATTATGTATTGTAAAAGAATTGTACTGACTGTTCTTCCCTCACTAGAGCACTAATTGTTAGACCTTTGCTAATAAAGTCACTTTACAATAAATTTCTTTAATGCCAAGTCTAAATTAATCCATGCTTCTAGTTCACTGCAGTCAAGCATTGCTAAAAATACTAAATACCAAAACTGAATTCATAATCAAGGCTAAAAACCAAAATCAATAAAATGTTAAGTCAGGCTCCTAATTGTTTTGGCATTTGTATGGTTTGGGATGTGATCTACAAAAGCAAAGATGCCTGTGAAGCACTTAAAGGAATTCTGTCTCGGGAAATAATTTTTTTTTACAAAATTAATAGCACTTCTTCAGAAAAATCCTGCATTGAAATCAATTTTTCAAAAGAGTAAACATTTTTTAACATTTAATTTTGAAATTTTACATGGGGCTAGATATGTTCTTAGTTTCCCTTGTGCCTTCAGCCATATGACTTGACATGTGCTCTAAAATGTCTAAATTTTAGTCACTTTTTACTGCTTTGCTGGAAGTTGGAGTGATATCATCCCCCCCTCTCTCCCCCAGCAGCCCATCATCAGAACAATGGGAAGGTAACCAGATAACAGCTCCCTGACACCTGCATTGCTGAGAATGCTCCCATTATTGGTAGGTATGAGAATAGCACTCAGTAGTGAAATGCCCAAACCCAAGCACAACTTCTCCAGTTACAGTACATCGAGTAGGAAAAATAATAGCTTATTTGAAAGCAGTTCCATTGTGAAGTGCTGGCTCTTTCTGAAAACACTATGGGGCAAATTCACTAAGATTCATAGTTGCTCCAGCGTCCGCTTGGCCGCACTTCGCCAGTTGAATTTTCACCAGCACTACGCAAATTCACTAAAATCCGAAGTTGCGAAAGGTTGCGAAGTTGCACTAGCATTAATTCGCCAGACAAAGCGAAGTTACGCTAGCTATGCTTAATTTGCATACGGCGCCAAATTGAATTTACAATGGAAGTATACGTAGCAGCACTACACAAGCCTGGGAAACCTTCAAAACAGCAAATAAAATTTTTATTTTGCCCTACACATGTGCCCACTGTATAGTTAAGTTGCCATGAGTTAGGAAATGTAGGGGGGAAGGAGGGGAGCCACAAAAAAAAATTTCGATCTTTTTCAGCCTATCACCCATAAAAAAAGAAAAAACGCCAGCGTTTTTTGGGACTTTGAAAAAATTTCAACTTCTTTTGAAGCAATCCCTATCTACTCTATTGCACTTTGCCTGGTCTGAGGTGGCAAAGGAAGTCTAGCGTAAAAGGTAGCGTTCAGAAAAATGCGCGCGTCAGTGAATTTGCGTAGTTACGTCCATTGCGCAAATTCGCCAGGCGTAAGGGTGCGAAGTAACACTAGCGAATTTATGCCAGTGTCCGTTAGTGAATCGGCGAATTAACGAAAATCTGACAACGTCAGGTCCATCTCCCCTTGGTTGAACTCTTGTATGTATCTGAAGATATATCTAAATGAATATGCTTAGGAGAAAGCATGAAAATAAAGTAAGAAATAGTCAAAATAAAAAAAAAATTGAACCCTCAGTCAATCTTTTGTTGCACTCACTATTTTCATTTAAGGGTCCCAGTAGCCCAGGACATGCCCTTCCAGTAGAGCAGTTGGACCAATACAAACTGGTTTGAGAACTAACAAACTATCTAGAATACTAACTAGAATAGATTACCTGTGAGGGCAACAGTAAATGCCTCAAAAAGCTGCTTTATTGACTGGTGAATATATTAGACTTTTTTAAAAGGTATTTGGACTACACCAAATCTAGGAAGGTTGCTAACGGAGTATAAAGCAGTGACTGGTTACTGGTTTTGTTGATAAATATCATGCATTAGATCTAAATCTCATTAGATCTATATCTGTCCTGTCCTCTGTTTAAACAAGGAATATACTGCAGCAATTTTCCTTTTTGATTCGGTAAAGATGTCTTACATAACCTGGACAGTGCACTTTACATTCAAACCCTTCCATTATATATCATAATGGCACTTTCTTCTTTAAGTACATTTACCAGCACAATTTAAACCATATTGTCCTGCCAATTACATTTCATTTTATTAGCCTACACATCAGTCTTTACTCTTGTAATTTAGGATTGAACTCTTTGTGTAGGATGGCACTGAAAGGTCTAATTAAGTGAATAAGAAGCATTATAACTAGTCATCATGCAACCATTTCTAGCTCGGCTGCTTTGGGTGATCCTCTTGGTGGAAATTGAATAAAAATTGAGATTCCATCTAGAATTACTCATTCAGTGCATTTTTAAAACAGGATTACATGATATTATTATATGGCATGTTATTTGTATTGGCCTTCCATGTCTTTATGCTTGACTGAATAGCTCTAGATAGTATGGTAATAAGATATTCTGACTGTGGGGCTGCCAGTTGAAAATTGCATGTAGTATTTTTCTTCATTTTCAGCTGTATTGTCTGCTAAATGGATTTTTGTCATTTCAGCATAGATGTTAAACACAGAATGGGCATTTGCGGAAAAGTGGAAAAATATAACAAAGGATAATTAGATTTCTTTTCGCTGGTTTCATATGAAAGGTCTTAACTCGATTTCACCAAGCTTTTATCAAACTGTAAAATTTCATGGAATCTACAAAGCAACTTATTGCCATTATGAGCCAACTAGCAAATGGGAACTGTTCACAGAACGGAGAAACGTTAATTGTAATGAGGCGGGGGTGGGTTTCTATTTGAGCCAAAGGAAGGCTTATTTAATAGATAATGCTCAAACTGGTGTAGCGCTAAAATGAGACTTACCTCCATATTAAATAAAAGGCATTAAGTTTGCTAAGGAACAGTAACCCAGAGCAACCAATAATATATATGCTTTTTGTGACCAGTAAATGCTATATATAGGAGATTCAAATATTGGAAGAGACCATCCAATAATGAAGCAGTAGCCAAAATATTTATAAAATGAAAAATACTTTTTTAGGACATGCATAAGCCTACTGCGTTTCGTGCACTTACTTATACACTGTCTATGCGGCTACCAGTAAATGCTACCTGCTGATTGGTTGCTATGGGTTACTGCCCCAGGCAAACTTATGGCACTTTATTTCATAAATTGAATTTCTTAGTCAGCACCTATATCTCCCAAATTCTCACAAGTCCTGGTGCACGTCCAACGGTTTCCACCATACGTCCGTTTAATCACAATCTATAGGTATCGACAGCACCAGTCAAAGATTATGCAGTTTAAAATGCCTTTATTGAGACATGGGTTTCTGGCCCCAATACACTAGGCAACGTTTCAGACCGCCATCGGTCTTTTATCAAGTGGCTTGATAAAAGACCGATGGCGGTCTGAAACGTTGCCAAGTGTATTGGGGCCAGAAACCCATGTCTCAATAAAGGCATTTTAAACTGCATAATCTTTGACTGGTGCTGTCGATACCTATAGACTTTATTTCATAACCCAAATAGTGGTTTCATTTTTAAGGCAATAATTTGGCTATAGGAGTAAAAAGATCATCCGAGGTGTGGAAGTAGCTTCTCATAGTTACATAGTTACATAGTATGAGCATCTATGTGATGAAGTGGGAATAAAAAAAAAATTCAGATGTTTATTTCTTGAGGTAAAAGTTGCACTCCATTGTGACCGCATCACTTGTATAATACAAATATAACACACAAGCCATGGATATGCTGTCATTAATATCTTTATAAATGGTGTTTAGTGATGTCAACAGTTATAATCAGTGTTTTTTGATGACTCATCCAAAACTTGTGTATTATAATAAAGTAGCCTTGTTGTAAAATCCGAGGATATTGGAAGCACCTCGGAGTTCTATGACCTGTATAAAATGGCCATGAAACAACTTACTCTACATAATCCTCTATATTATTAACAACAACAACAACTTTATATATATATATATATATTTTTTTTTTTTTTTTTTGCACTAAAGTTATGGCATATAAGTCCCACTGGGTTCACTGTTCCATCCTGGCTCCAAAGAGTCTCTCAGTTTGCCAGTATGTGAGTAACAGTTGTGATATACTTACATAAAATTGGAATAAATAAGAAGGGCTAAATTAATAAAAACTCAAAGTGGTATGTCCAAAGGCAGAAATGTCCTCTAAAAGTAAATTTTATGATATTGAAGTGGCCTTAGAGTAAATTATTACCATACACTAAAATAGCAGTGATCTAAGTTATCCAAGTGGAATATTTTGCTTTTATTTGAGTGAAATGACTGCTAGGATATGGGGGAGTTTCTGTCAACCTTCATTTCTTCATTCAGTGTAAACACCCACATTAGGCTAATACTTTCAGATAGATTTCCTTTGGACTTGCCCACAGTTAGTGCTTGAGGGTGAGTTAAAAAACAGCAACCATTATCAAACATATCATTGCTCTCACACCCGTTTCCCTTGCCCAAGCTTCATCTACATCAAGGACAATACCCAAAATTCCTTTTCCTTAAGCCCTCTGTCCTATGGCATTACCTGTCTGATGTGTTTCCAGGATTCTCATCCCTCCCACTTAAAGATGCAGGCAATATTAGTTCAATGAATGGGTCCGGTGCAGACAAAAAACCCTTTCTTTTCCCCAGCTTCAACTTGTTAGGCTGTGAGATAAGTAGCAGCTCATTAAACAGATGGGGCAAATTAACTAAAGGGCAATTTTTTTGCCTGTGAAGGCTTTGCCATACTTCGCACCACTTTGCCAGGAGCAAATTCACTACCACTATGCTAATTCACTAAAATGCGATGTTGCGTCTCTGCAGCTGAACGCTAGCAAAGTTTCGCTAGCGTTAATTTGTCAGCACGAGCATTTCATAGTGAACCTTCATTTCTCACTAGCAAAACTTTGTTAGTACACTTATGCTTAGGTCAAAGTGAATAGGGCAGGTACATAAAGGTCATATATATGTCTTTATTAGTGATGTTGGTGCAAAGGCTTGAAGTGGCCACTTATTATTAAGAATGTTCAAGGAAGCAAAATAAAGGCAAAAGAGACCCTCTAATGAACTAGGCATGAGCCCACCCTAAAACAAATGTGACATGCGCCTAAAATAGTAAAAAAAAAAAAAAAGTTTAAATTCAAAACTTTTAAAGACAATCCCGCCAGCGGTTTTTAAAAATTTTTATGACTTCCAGTTTACAAGAAATGATGTCACTGACATAAAATTGAGGAGGATGTAGCTTCATCTTATCAGTTTACCTGGTCTAAGCTGGAGAAGGAAACTCTGGCGAAAGAGGTAACGTTCTGTAAAATTCGCATTTAAGTGAATTTGTGGAGTAACGCTTGTTCGCCTGAGCGAAAATGAGCCTGGCGAAAGGGCAGAAAACTTCGCTAGCGACGGTCTCTTTTGTCTTCTACACCTGTTAGTAAATTGGCAATGTCCCTGGGGATGGGATTTCTGGCGAATTTTCACTAGCGACAGCCACTTCGCCCTTTTGTACTTCTGGGCTTCTTGTTGGAATGCAGATATGTTTTCACATAGAACATTTTCACATAGAACTGGTAGTAGAATGTTGCTTTACCCTGAAGATCAGATTTTGAACTACACATTGCTTTCCCCAGTGAATATCACTTTACTACTTCTTTAAAGTTTACTGCAGTGTCATTACACATGCCTGCGGCGTCATGGTACATCATGCTGTAATGATGCATGTCTGAATGCCTGTTACTACAATATCTTAAGTGAATTAAACCATTACATTTTTATTTTGGTTTACTGGACAATTCTGTGGAGGCAAACTGCCCCAATCTATTGCTGCTATCTCAGGGGTCCCAGCCACTGGGAGCAATAATAAAGGGATTATTCTTCTCTAGCCAATGATTGGAGATCACTGTGCTATCTAGCGAGGAGTGACTGATAAGCATACTGAGAGGGCTGGTTTCATTTACATTGGGAGCCACTGGAGCAATATCATTTTTCAAGCATAATAGCAGAAGTGCGATGCTATTAAAGGAAAACTATACCCCCAAACAACATAGGTTTCTATATAAATATATTGCATAAAACAACTCATATGTAAATCCCTGCTTCATGTAAATAAACCATCTTGATAAAAATTTTTTTTTTTTGAAGTAGTATGTGCCATTGGATAATCCTAAATAGAAACTTGCCATTTTAAGAACTAAGGGCCGCCCCCTGGGACCATACGATTCACGGTGCATTCAAACAAAGCAAAGTCACACATACAGTACATGTTAGGTCACATGAGCCAATTAACAGAAAAGAGTTGTGTCTTTTGCTTACACATTTCCTGTTACAGTTAAAGCTGCAGTATTTCTGGTCAGGTGATCTCTGAAGGAGAATAGAGACCATCACAAAATGGTGGCACAAGGGAAAAGATGTAAAAAGGAAATATTTACTGATATATATTATATAATGAATAAAGTACCCCCTCTTGAGAAAAATATAGGGAATAAAGTACCCCTATTGTAAAATATAAGTATATTGTAAAAGCCATGAATATCCTGTAAATTATATCCTTATAATACACAAAAGCCATGAAAATCTTGTAAATTATATCCTTATAAACGGTGAGTTCTGATGTCATCAGTTATAAACGGTGAGTTCTGATGTCATTTCTGTCACATGACTCACTGAATCTTGTGTATTATAATAAATAAATTACCCCCAGTTGCAAAATATGAGGATATTAGAAGTTACCTCGGAGTTCCATAACCTTCAGCCTCGTGTTTTTATATGCTCATGAAACTCCTCTCTAACTTATAATATCCGTGTAATTTACAAGAGGGGGTACTTTATTCACTATATACTGTATATTCCAGTTTGGGAAGAATCTTTATTGATCAACTTATTATATAAACGGTCTGTTGGTTAAGATACTGTATACATTTGTTGGTTAAGTATTCATTCTGGGGGTATAGATTTCTTTTAGGAAGCATGAATATGTGCAAATTATGGGTTGGGTTAAAATATACAAAAAATAATAAATAACTAAATACTGTAAAGTAAAAAAAAAAGAGGAATATGGGAAGGGAGTAATAACCGCACTTATTGCTCTGCACACACAGTTTTTGAATAGTGTTGTAACGATAGCTCACCCTGGTGGTCTAGTGGCCGACGGGGACACCCGTCACGTGGTTCCTATAGCTTTTGTTTCCGTTTCTCCTATGGCACGTACGATCCACCCTTCCGGGTTTTAAGCGACGGCGTGATGATGTCATCGCATTTTGGTGCAAAATTCAAAGGAATTTAAAGGGACTTCGGATTTGAATGAGTTGCCCATTGTCTAACTTATTTAGTTCCTGGGTACTTATGCTACGTGTATCCTATTGTGTATGCCTGCTTATTCTGAACTCTGCAATCCTGACCCTAGCCTGTCTGACTATTCCATACTCTAATTCTGATCCTTGCCTGCCTGCCTGATTATTCTGAACTCTCCAATCCTGATCCTTGCCTGTCTGACCTTGCTTGAACTCTGCCTGTAACGACCCTGAGTTGTGTTGCCTTCCGTTCTAAATCCTTGGTAAATAATTGTGCCCCTTTGCTCATCCAGAACTCTTGATTGGCTCCTCTCTTATTAAGACCTGATGGCATCCGATAAGAGGATGGTGCACACACACAGCCTGCAAGAAATGAATGTACATGTTGTTTGGGAATGTGTTCCTGAATAATTATCCATAATACAGCATAATATACAGTACATTCTCCCCACCCCCCAGTAAAAGAGAAGTGTCTGTCAGCAGGAATGGGTGTAATTGCTACTTTTCTCCAGAAAGTACCATGGTGATAAAATGTACATGTGCCACAACCCACAAGCTTAAACATGCTTTTACAATAATGATTGTGTTTGCTTCCCATTCTTTAATAGTATTTATAGAAAAGTCCCTCTGCAGTAGTGGAGGCAGACATGCTGGGCAGGAAGGCCCAGTTTTAGAAGTTATATCGAATACAATGTTTTGTTTTAAAGGCCAAGTAAACAAGTCAAATCAAATCAGCTCCCCCAGAAAATAGAATTGCCAACGGTTTTCTCTAACTCAGTAGTCCAATAAAATGCACCACCCTGGTTTGCTTTGAGTGTTTCTTTAATAGAACAGTTTCATTTTGACAAATAATGGCTGTTCCTTATTATCGACAAATACGGACTGTTCCTTATTATCGATTATGCCTGAACTAATATTAACACTTCCCGAGGCACATTTATCAAATGTCGGATTTCGAATTCATGTGAGTTTTTACAAAACTTTCCTAAACGCTCATAAATTCGCCAAACAAAATGTATTAATAAAACCAATTTTTTTAAACTCAGATGAATGGAATCGACCCGAAACATTGAATCAAATTCGACTCGAATTTTAAAAACTCGATTGGGTTAATGTCAGGAAGGCTGCAAACAACGCCCAGTTGATCCCTGGACCTCTCCCATTGACTTAAACAGCAATTCGGCAGGTTTTAGGTGGCGAATAGTTGAATTTGCGTTCTTAAAGGGCCAGAGTATGGTAAATTCTATATTTTTTTTTTTTAAAAAAAAACTCAAATAGATATTGAATAACTCCCTAGTCAAATTTGACAGTTTTGACCATGAAAAAAAATTTGAATTTACAATTGCCCCTTAGCAATGGGAAGAGCTCCTTCCTTAGAGTTCATTCTCTTTCTTTACATAAATACTGCCTCTCCTCCTGAATCAGCTGGAAGAATGGCAGTGACCCATTTTTTTTATTTCTTAAATGAAGACATAAAAAGCATGTTTTCAAAGCAAACCACAATTATTTGCCTTATGTCCAACACAGGCGCTTCTTGCCCTCTTTGGTAGTCTCTGACATCTGAAATCACTCTGTACTAACATTGACTGTTAATTAAATTGCATGAAATATAATACATCACGCTGGAGCTGTTACACCGTTATGCATATGTACAACATGCTCATACTAATGGGAAAGCCATATTGATTACCAGGGATATTTATTTATGAGAAAAGCAGCACAAGGTCTGTGCAAGTAGAATATGTTTTCTGTAGAGAGTGTCGTTTTCCTTCATGCTTATTATTTCCTAACAGCAATGGTTGTAACTTTAAGCGCAAACCGATAAATGAGCGTTTAATTTTATTTCAGCAGCTTAAAGTCAATTAACATCCATAAAACTGACTGCATGATTGCACATTACAGCATGGAACCACTTTATTTCTAACATTTTGTGTGTTTGATGTAATATAAATGCAGAAAATATATGTGTCTAATAAAAGTTACAGATACATATACTGCAGTAATGTTCCTGCAATAAACACTAGATAGACACTGCTCTACAGCTGTAAATGTATCTCGCCTGGAAGAAACCAATTTTTTTTTAGAAGTGGGTTGTGCTGCTCCTATTTGAGAAGCATTTGCGCTGAGCATGGAAATGAAACTAGAATGAGTAGAAAATGCGTGTGTGCAAATATTCATTACTTTTAGAAGGGACAAAGAGAAACCATTAAAGGAAAACTATACCCCCAAAATGAATACTTCAGCAACAGATAGTTTACATCATATTAAGTGGCATATTAAAGAATCTTACCAAACTGGAATATATATTTAAGTAAATCTTGCCCTTTTATATCTCTTGCCTTGAGCCACCATTTCGTGATGGTCTGTGTGCTGTCTCAGAGATCACCTGACCAGAAATACTACAACTCTAACTGTAACAGGAAGAAGTGTAGAAGCAAAAGACACAACTCTGTCTGTTAATTGACTCATGTGACCTAAGAAGTACAGTTTATTTGTTATGTTTGTGTGCACAGTGAATCATACAATCCCAGGGGGCAGCCCTGATTTTTTAAAATGGCAATTTTCTATTTAGGATTACCCAATGGCACATACTACTAGAAAAGTAGATTATTATGAAAATGGTTTATTTACATGAATCAGGGTTTTACATATGAACTGTTTTATGCAATATCTTTTTATAGAGACCTACATTGTTTGGGGGGGTATAGTTTTCCTTTAAAATGTTAGTGGTTTGAGAGTTAATGGAACAGTAACAGCAAAAATGAAAATGTTTAAAATGAATGGCAATACAATGGACTGCTGCTCTGCGCTGGTACAACTGGGGTGTTTGTTTCAGAAGCACAACAATATTTTATATAAACAAGCTGCTGTGTAGCCATGGAGCAAACATTCAAACAAAGGATACACAGTAGATAACAGATACTTTATGTAGAATTAATTGTATACTACAGAGTGTATCTGTTATGTGTCCAGTGCCTTTTCTCCTTTTTTCAACTTTGGGTGGCTACCCCTATGGATACACAATAGCCTTGGGGCAGCCATACACTGCTATGGCAAAGTAGCAAAGCAAGTACAGATGCCACACTGCAAGAGTCTTTAGTACTTAATTTAACCCCCTTGTAGCAGTTCCCACTGCTTCTTTGCAGAATTATCAGAATGCTTGACGGGTTACTGCATGGATTGCTTGCAGTATCTAAACAAAGCCTACCTGATCTATCTTAATGACCTGCTCCAAGATTTTTTTTTTTTGCAATCTGTATCATTATTAAAACATTTTTATAAAGCACCAAAATATTTGTCAATTCTGTACAATAAAGGAGGGTATTCATTTAACATAATGGTTATGATCCAAAAGGTAAAAAGGACCCTGCCCATGAGCTTTACAAGCCTGATCTGGTATTTATACTCACCCCCTCTTTTTCCTCTGGTTTTTTACTCTAAATATTTCAGTACAGGTATGGAAAAGCTCCAGATTACTGGGAAGGCTGTCTCCCCTGGACCCAATTTGAATCAAATAATTAATATTCTGCAATAATAACACAGTTTCTTGTACTTTATCCCAACTTAGATAATGAATCCTTATTGGAGGCAAACAGTCCTATTGGGTTTATTTAAATGTTTTAATAATTTAATAATTTTTTAGCAGCCTTTATGGTATGGAGATGCAAATTACCCAACAATCTATTATCCAGAAAACAACAGGTTCCATAACTGTATTAAATACATTTGTATATCAAATCTTTCAAGATTTGATCTCCAGAAATATATTTCAGACAAAATATGGCTATTTGAAACAGATAAAAATTCTGGTATTTGCTCTGGTATAATCCTCATGTTCTGTTAATTATTTTTTTTTTTAAGTTAAATTCTTGTTTTAACCGATCGGCTTTCCTTTTCAGTTTTAAGCTGACCATAGACATACAGATATAATCGTGCAAATCCTTGATTCATATGATGTGTGAACTTTTTTCATGCCACGGAGATCGGTCGTTTGGTTGATCGGACAGGTTAAAAGATTTCTGACGGCTGCCGATAATATCTCTGCGTGTATTGCCGGTCGTACGATTTTCAGTGGGAGACTGTCACTAGCTTTTGTCAGACATAAACTATCGTACGATTGCTGTCAGGGGCAGAACATTGGCTGATCTGTTCTTTAACTACTTTATTTAAACCGAAGGTTAGTGGCAGGTCGGCAGATGGGGACGTCTGTTCGTTCGTCTGATATTGCCGGTAAACCTGCACATCTATGGCCACCTTTACATTAGGCTTCCTAAGATAACAATCCTGTGCGAATCTCAATTAACCTTGCCCTTAATTCTGAAACTACTCTTCTACATTTTTTAATCTGGCTTCTGTCAGCATTAATTTCTTTTCCTTTATTGAGCCCTCTAACAATATGGATTCTAACTTCTGATTAAAATCATTACATGGCACTTTGAATAACATGGCAGCTGAGATGTATTTTGGACTTCTGGAATAACATTTGCTTTAAATAGTTTGTCAAACTCTAACTCCCGCTTTCATCTCAACTGCTGCAATTGAACATTTTTATATTCCTTACAATGAACCTTCACATCCCTCTCCTTGGTTGATTTAAATGTTTCAACAGAAGAATACACCTCTTGCAAATACAAATCCCAAATCATACCTATCAATATGAAATAAACCCCATAGTAATAAATGGGAGTATTTGTACTCAGAGATCTTGGGGACTTGCACAAACGGTTGCACTTTCACAGAACTTCAGAAACAAGCTTTTGACTTGGATGAGAGATTCAGAGCATGAGGGTGTGCTTAACAATCAACAAGAGTAAGGGCTCTTACTGACCAACTTTTTGTCTTTTGTTCCCCTGTGGTGGGTTATTTAATAGGTTCCACTGCAAGGGAATGCATGCTCTAACACAGCCGATTCTATCCTATAGTTCCTGTTCTCACTGAACGCAGGATGAAAGCAACTGAAATTAAAAATTATTTCAGAAAACAGGATGAAGTGATGTATATCAATAAGATTTTAGAAGCAGTGTTGAAAAACGCAGTTATAATGAGCAGGTGATTTTACTGATAAACCTAGGATTCTTCAGAGTAGGGATAGTTTCCCAGGCCATAATAGTAGGATATTTCAGTAAGGTGACTTTATATAAATAAGCAAGTAAGATATATAAGTAGGGTTAGCACCTTTTGGAATAGAAAGTTTCGGGCAGGGGGCAGTGACATCCAGTAAGAATGCTTGTCAAGTCAGGGGGCAATACTATGATACAGTGATGGGCTGATCACTGCATTGGTCGCTGAAGACTATGTCCAGATTTCCCAATTTGGAAAACTAGGCAGGCATCTTTGATCCAGATAGCACTAAAAACCAGGCTATCTGTTCAAAAATGGAAACTTATATACAGGCCATAAATACTGAGGCATGAGTATAGAATGATTAAATCCTTAACATATATTCTGAAATCTCAAGAGTATAAAAAGGCCAAGGATATCCTGTAAATTATACTAATTAGCAATGACATATTGAAGACATTTCACATAACCGTATTTAAAACAAATAACGTTCCCCCTGTTGTAAAATGTGACTGTATTAGTCATCTCGGAGTTCTATCACCTGTATAAAAGTATTCGGCCTTTGGTCTTGTTTTTGGAGACATTTATTCCTTATATTTTATGATAGAGGTTAAATTATACTCTATATATACATAATGTTGACCCTTTGTAATATAGAATCTTCATAAATTATTGTTTATATTGTGTAGGTTTAATGTTGTGATCACTTTAAATAGAGCAAGATGTTTTGTAATTTCATTTAAAATACACACACCAGACCCAATTTAACTAGCAACTGTTATTTACATACTAAACTATAGCATTCATTTGCATTAGTGAATACAATAGGCTTGTACAGATAACAACCCTTCCCACTTCTACATGGATATTAAAATCCAATTCCGTAGATACACGATAGCTTACTGGGGATACGCTTAAATGATGTGCTTTCAATGATAATACATCATTCTATAAGGATTAAACAGTTGAGAGCTACATCTGGCATTCCTTACAGTGACATTAGGCTGCAAAAATATGCATTTTCCCTGCAAGTTTAGCAGTCAGTCAGTTTAGTCATTGGGGGATATACTATTCTGTACGTGCGAAGCTGTTAACAAAAATATCGTACAAGTAAATCAAGCGTAGCTCGTATATTAAAGGGCAACAGCAAAGTGTTTTAATCACCTTATAAAATGTGTTAGAACTCAACTGTCAGAACTCATTGTACACATTCCACATAATGGAAACCTTCATTATAATAAATCAACTATGATAAATGTAATGACTAAGGGGACAGAAAAGTGTGGGCATAGCCCGTTTAAGCCCCATCAGTTTTGATATGTTGCTGAAAAAGGAAAGGTATGATAGAAATATACATCATTTACTTTAGTAGAAAGTCATAAGAGGAAAAGTACCTTCATTACCTGTTTCAGATAATGTTTTATTTTTTAGAGAGAATGATTCATTCAATAATCTTACATTAACCTAAAATATCAGCACACTTGCTGTTGTAAATGCAGTTTTGACATTCAATGTACTATAGGCATAAATATAATCTTTAACCCAGTCTATGTCCATGTAATGGTTTTTACCCATGGTGTCCTGGTGTAGTGAACTGCACTCGCTTTCAGTTCGGTTTGGAGTGGGCTGTGAAAGAACTGAAGTTTAGATTTTTACAATTCCTGTGTGATAAGAACTGCACTTTATAATCACCCTCATTCTGGGAAGTCTGTCTTCTTGCCATAACACAGGAACGGGCTGCGGTTTGCCAGAAGGGAAACCATTAATCTATTTAAGCAAAAAACGTTACAACACCTGGAGAAAAGCCATTTCCCCCCTGAAACTACACTACTATTTGGCAAAAGTAAACAAATAATAACCTTATCCCTTTAACCACTAACAAGAATGGCAAGCAGTGTAGATCCTCAATTCACACACAATCTATTGCCGGCAATGAGATAAATGTGTTACCTGGCAAAGACTGGTGCCATCTGCAGCTAATGCAGGTGGCCCTAATACATAATAAATTTGTTATATAAAGACACTGAATTAAGATTCCTGGTTTGCCTAAAATGTTTCTGCTAAGAAACTTCGCCATGAAAAGAAGAAAATATCTGAACTGTGTCTTAAAGTGATGTAAGTAAAATATCAGCAGTACAGCACTTGGTAAAAGCGAAATTTATACCACTGAAACTGCGAGATTGCAAAAAAGATTTGACACAAATAATTTGCATATTTTATTTAAGATCATTCTGAAATTTTACATGGTTCCCAAAATATAGAAAAACCCTTAGAGAAAATATCAACACACACAAATCAGTTTTTAAGAAATGCCGAGACAAATGATAGCAAAGTACAATCAGACAATAGCGTTCTGCAACGACGGGAAAATAACATTCTCTTTAACACTTTTGAGTGCTGCAAAAACCCCAGAGTTCTCTCGTCTACTGGCAATATACAATTTGTAATTCAGGGAATGTTTCACAAGGCAACAGACTGATGATTTATGCAAGCAGAACATACTATCTATACCAGAGATTGCAATGTCATGGTTACAGTTACAACTCTGCACCAATAAAAGAAGATAAAATATACCCTTTTTAAACTTAGGTTTTGGAACTGACCGGTATGCGTGGAGAGATGGCTTCCATTGTAGGACAGGACTGCAATTAGCACCTTGGTGGCTTCTTTATTGTCAGATGGAGAATATCCTCACACAATACTGCAGCTGTCATTAATATATATATACATGGAAAATGTATAAGAGGAATGTTCTTTATAAAAATATGTTTTGTATGCGTATCTCTGTTCTTATTTATTTATTTTTTAAAAGAGAAATGAATTTGCTGGGAACAGTTTTGCATTTTTTCAATTATACAGTTTGCTCACAAATACTAATGTGGCTGGAAAAGCTGGATGATACGAGGAGTCACTTACCAACTGCAAGTGCTGCTGTGGTCATGCAAAACTTCCATTTATTAAAAAGTTACATGTGCCAGAGCGGCTCATTGCATTTCTGTATCGGCAGCGCTGGTGTTGATACAGAAGTGCAAGGAGCAGCATTCGGTGCAAGTACCTTTTAATTTAAGGAGCAGCTTTCATTCGCAAGTACCTTTTCCCCCCAGCGAGTTCAAGTGCATCCATCAATACAGGGAAACACAAGAGCTACTGTCATCTCTAAAAGCAGAGGTAGCGCCAGGGTTCTCAAAGAAACCTGGATAAAACGACACAGCAAACTTGTGCCTAAAGAATCGGGTGCACAGAATTTTGATACAGAGCGGGAGAAGTGATGCCACCTGAACTTCCAGGGCAATTGTGTCAGATTTCGTTGAAGCAGATTTTGTATGAATTTAAAAAAAAAATTGGCAGCAATTGTGCCAGGCATTTCATTCCTCCAAGCTGCAATACCACTGGAATTATGGAGAAAAAACCCTGCATTGTGAGAAAAATGACATGGCAATTGCGTGCGAAATTGCCCTTTGCATAATGTGGATCCGCAAGTAAATGACCCCTGTGGTTTCACCATGTCTCATTAAAGTTGAAGCACTGCTTGCTCCAAAGCAAAACTTGCAGTTTCAAGTGCTCAGTAGTTTTCTTTTGTATTATATTAAGATGGCCTCATAGGCACTTTGGTAGCAGTCTTTTCTCATGGTTTTTTAACATTTGATTTAAGCACATAGTTGCAGTCTGCATTTTGTTTCTTTGAAAGTTATATGAATGTCTTTTTTCTGCTAGCCAGAGAATGAATAATACACACTGCAGAGATATGGAGCAGGTGCAGCAACTCTGCAGGGTTAAGAAGAAGGTAATTAACAACGAAATTAGGACAAACGGAAAAGTGATTTTTGTAATCCAGTTATTTCTGCTAAGATGTACCGAGAGAGAGAAAGCTCCTTGCTGATGCCAATTGCTTCCTTGACTGTCACTAACTGGAACATAAAATTAGGGGCATATTTATGAGCCCTAGAAGATCATGTGATTGTCCCACCCCCAGAAATGCAAAATGCAGAAATGAATATTTTTTTTCTTCCCTGTCAAGTTTTTGTAAGAAAATAAAAAAGTTGCCACGTAACCCTTAACTTTTGGGGCAGCCTATTCCAATTCTATAGAGACCCGCTGAAACCTGGTTAGATTCCCGCAGAGCTGTAATATATACGGATTACGAAATATATATCACAGCCGGTGTAAAAAGGCATTTTATCTGAGAAACTGGACAACTTCCTTCAATAAAATGTCACCAACTAAACTGGCAGTGTGTACAAGCCTCAAAGTTATACTACTGTATTGCACAACAAATTGTAACGTTAAGGATACACCAGTTGCCATTTTTTTTCCAGACTTTCATTATAAATTTTGTTGAATGCATGAACATTTCATCATTTTACAGTAGTAATGTCTCTTTCAATGTCCAAGCAGTATGGCAGCTTTCTTCACAGGTTACCGTGTCTGTATAGAGTTCATATTCGATAGAGGCATAAGCTAAATGCTACACAGGGCAAATGTATAGCTTAAGCATATATAGCAGGTGCAGGAAAACACAGCTTAACAATCAATTTGTTTTAGTTGCCAATTTCTACAGAAAATGAAGAAACATTGCTATAAAGCCTCTATCAGATAAAAGAGGTACAAACATTTTTGTATTTACATGTTATATATTTGTATGTCCCCTACTGTATTTGTATGATGCCTACTATATCATCCACTATATCATTAATAGAATAAGGAGGCAGCAGCGCTAAGCCGTGTGTTGGTGCATTCTGCCATTATGCTTAATACAGGAACATGTCTGTATCCCTTAAACAATGAAAGGGAATGGAGTTTAAATATCTGCTTAAAACATAGTCATATCATAATCATGTTTCTGGCACATAATACGCAATACTTCTGGATATACTGTAACTGCAGCCTCCTTGGCATTTTCCAAAACAAAACGTCCGATTTTGACTCTTACCATGGATAAACCAGCACATATGATTTGCACATTCAACAAGTCACAGGGATACAGTGCTATATTTATATATATATTATACAAATTTCATGTAGGAAGATTTACGGTAGATCAACCATGTTGAATTTTGCGATGTAACAAAAAAAAAAATTACAAAATGTCTGATAGAAACAAACCCTTCAGAAAAATGTTCAATATTCAATTAAAAATAGTAAGAAATGTAAAAAATAAGGCACATTTTCATTTAGGTAATTTAAGAAATAAAAAATTACAAACACCTTTCTGATTATAATTTCACCAACCTTTGAAAGTTTATGGAATACAGTAATTGCACATATCCCAAATGGTCAACTAAACACTATATTGCTCAACGGGCAAGTACTTTACTTGATTCATGTTGAGCTAATTAACAATACATTTGCAGGTATAACTTACGTTAAATTACTTACGTCAAAGGAAACATTTTAAGTGAATGAACATTTTTTGGCCTCTTTTTCAGGTGAAAGTTGCTTGCTGTACGTATGTATGTGTGTGTGTGTGTACATATATACACATATATATATATATATACATATATATATATATATATATATATATATATATATATATATATATATATATATATATATATATATATATATATATATATATATATATATATATATATATATATATATATATATATATATATATATATATAGAAAGACCAGCAACACCAGTGGAAAAGTGTTATTGCATATGTATCCGACGTGACGTTTCACCTTGAGAAAGGTCCAAATGGGGACTGAAACGTCACGTCAGATACATATGATGGACTGAATCCAGGATTCGGTTCGGGATTGGCCAGAATTCGGTCAAATCCTTCTGCCCGGCCGAACCTCACCCTAATTTGCATATGCAAATTAGAGGCAGGGAGGTAAGTTGTGTGACAAAGAAGTCAAATTTTTTTTCCCTTCCCACCACTAATTTGCATAATTAGGGTTCGGATTCAGTATTCGCCAGAATCTTTCACGAAGGATTCGGGGGTTCGGCCGAATCCAAAATTTATGTTTGCACAAGACCTGCTGAGTGCAGAACTTCACTGGACACACTCAAGAGCCTTGAATATCCTGTAAATGTTATCCTTATACAGTATATATAGCGCTAACTGACGTCTTCAGTTATAATCAGTGTTTGAAGATGTAATTTGTCACATGACTCACTGAAATGTTATATAAAAAATTATGTACCAGAGATGTAAAAATATAAGGATAATGAATATCACCTTGGAGTTCCATGACCCATGCAGAGGTGTTTGGCCTTTATATGTTCATAGAACTCCTTGGTGAGTTATAATATCCTTTTATTTTACAATAGGGGGTACTTTCTCTCTCTTTATATATTATTGTGCATATATATATATATATATATATATATATATATATATACACACGTGCATATGTGTGTGTATATTTCTTCTCTCTCAAGTGAACAAAAAGAGCCAAAGCACATAGAAAAGGAAATCATGAATGGATTAAACCTGAGATTTTAGAAATGGTTCTATATTGAACATATGAAATAAGCCTATAAAATGGCTTTTTGGAGGTGCTGGCCATCAGTGCACAGAATGCAGACTCTCACAGTGTCCAGAAGCTGGGCTGGGAATGCGCTTCCTTATTGCATGTTAAACAAAAGAGATGCCATTGTGGCCAAGAGAAGAGTTCACCTCAGTTTAATTCTGAATGTATTTATGTCCATGGGGCTGATCCTGATTTCAGTTGTGTTTTTGGAATTAGAAGAGGAATACATCAAGGATAAAGAGGACGGAATTAAACTTTCAATGTTGAATCCATTAAAAAGTTGACGGAGTGAAATCTGAAAATATAGAAGACATTGCTAATATTTATTGCATCTATTTGCATTTCTTTCAAACATTTACAATCAAAGGTCTTTGTTTTCTCTACAGACTATATGGGATCTATTGTCTCAAACCCAAACCTTGGGTTTGCCAATATCTGTATATTTAGGATATCTCGTCTTCAGATATAAGATCCCATACATGGGTTTATACCAATATAGAATGATATTTACCTAAATTTGCTTTTTGCTTACATACATTTTTAAACTGTGGTTTATTGAGTTTTAGGGGTATATTTATCAAGGGTCGAATTTATAGTCTATGGGAGTTTATAAAAAACACCAATCACCCGGGTGGCGAGTTCTTTTAAACAGAAGAGAAGCATCATGGGCTTGGGTAAAAATAAAGTGATTATATTCTCTGGGGGTGCATATCACATTAGCAGACTCCAATAAAATGTACTTTCCTTTACATCGTTCCTTAAACTTTAATGTTTTCTTAAACATTGTGCCCAGGGTTGTTTCTCTTAGGAAGGGAGTAACTTATTCCAGAAGAGACATACATTTCCAATACAATAGTATTGCTTTTTGTACATATTACTGTTTATGCCCAGGAAACAAATTAATAGGGGAGGGCAGTATCCCCTTTAGCATATTCCACGGCTCTCCAAAACCTTTGGATTTAGGGGAATTCCCCGAATATGTGGACACTTGGAGCAAGGATCAGACAACTTCATATTTTGGACAGTCTATACAAGGTAAACAATTACCCCGTTTATGAATTTGACTTATCAGATACCAAGCCAACATGCTCAGTTGTGCTATTAACACTAGGGCCATCAAATCATCTAGTCTAGAAATGGAAATACTCCACTTCTGTTTGATACCAGCAAGATTCTGCAACAGGATGATATTTAAATAAGCTGTAACTTTTTAAAGATATCAGGCCTGTGGAGTTACATTTCAGTTTCTTATCATTCAATTGGTCCATTTAGAAAGTGGGAAGCAAATGCATTGTACAACTCAAAATGCATTTAGCAAGTAAGCCAACTAAATCTATGGGCACTGAGCAAATCTTCAAATATATTTGGAAGGGTATATGTCCTTCTAAAAAAAGGGTATTGCTTTGATTTACTGTACTAGCTTAGTTTTAAAGTCTTAATAACAGAGAGAAAAAACAAATAATTTGCTGATTAGATAAATCATACAGCATAGAAATACCTTTCCCTGAGTTGTTGAACATAGCAGTCCAAGGTCTTTATTTGAGAATCTACAGTCAAATCCTTTCCTGTGAAGGATGAGTGCTGCTTCATCTGATGGAATAGGCCCCACCTTAGAGAAAGAATTCAATGAATACATCTATAAAAAATAGAAGTGTGCAACAGCAGCAGGCATCTAATGACAATGCAGACAGTCTACCACTGATCTAATATCATTCAGATTTCCTTATTAAATTGTAACCTCTCTCAATGTCTTATATCCAACTCAACATAACTTTTTGCTGTTATATGCTGGCCTGTATCAGTATGTTTTCGTTACACAGGACAATTAACTGCTACAGTATCTAATTATTTTAGTTTTCTAGCAGGGTTACAGGGGTGGTTTACTTTTACTTTAACATTTAGGAAGTAAAGCTGACCATACACAAAGAGATCCGCTCGTCTTTTGATCTTTCGATCTTTCCCCTGATATGCCCACCAACGGCAGGGCTATATCGGGGCAATCCGAACATTCGGCCCTAGGGCCAAATGACCGGATTACAACGAGGGGCAATGGGCTCTGACGGGTCGGTTGACGGAAATATTAAACCTTCCCGATCGATATCGTGGCCAGATATTGATCGGGAAGACCTGTCAGAAGCCCCCATACACGGGCTGAATTGGTCTAAAGGGCTGATAGCCGCAGCTTTATCTGCCTGTGTATGGCCACCTTAATGCTGACCTACACAGAATGTACTACTGAACAATTTGTCTCAGAATATCAATGTCTGCATCATCCCAAAAGTTAAAGGGATACTGTCATGGGAAAAAACATTTTTTTCAAAATGAATCAGTTAATAGTGCTGCTCCAGCAGAATTCTGCACTGAAATCCATTTTTAAAAAGAGCTAACAGATTTTTTTATATTCAATTTTGAAATCTGACATGGGGCTAGACATTTTATCAATTTCCCAGCTGCCCCAAGTCATGTGACTTGTGCTCTGATAAACTTCAATCACTTTACTGCTGTACTGCAAGTTGGAGTGATATCACCCCCCTCCCTTTTCCCCCCAGCAACCAAACAAAAGAACAATGGGAAGGTAACCAGATAACAGGTCCCTAACACAAGATAACAGCTGCCTGGTAGAGCTAAGAACAGCACTCAATAGTAAAAACCCATGTCCCACTGAGACACATTCAGTTACATTGAGAAGGAAAAACAGCAGCCTGCCATAAAGCATTTCTCTCCTAAAGTGCAGGCACAAGTCACATGACCAGGGGCACCTGGGAAATTGACAAAATGTCTAGCCCCATGTCAGATTTCAAAATTGAATATAAAAAAATCTGTTTGCTCTTTTGAGAAATGGATTTCAGTGCAGAATTCTGCTGGAGCAGCACTATTAACTGATTCATTTTGAAAAAAAAAAATTTTTCCCATGACAGTATCCCTTTAATTTAAAGGTGAACTACCCCTTTAAGAATTTGCTGAAATTGCAAACTGGAGAGCTGCTGAATAAAAAGCAAATAAATGCAAGACGTCTCAGAATAACACTCTCTACATCGTCCGAAAAGTTAATATAAAGGTGGACAACCCCTTTAAGGAAAAATGTTCTCTATCCATTAGGTTGCTTTGTTGTGATGCTTGCTAATGAGAAGTGTTCTGCAGTGATCTTTTCTGTTTGATTACTGCTATTACAAATGCCATAGCCCTTACAAACTACAATAAAAGTGTAGCTCTGAATGGGAAAAAAAACACACAAACACAACACAAAGCATAGCACAAAAATATACATTTGTATTGAGAACAAATGAGCTAATGTGGTATAAACATACATTTTACACCAGAATGAGACCGTTGCAGCTTTATACATATTGCCAGAAGGGTGTTCATAGCTGTATACAGACCTTCTCTAGCACCACTACCATCTTACTCTGCTCTCTAGGGAGACGGTAGATTGAATGCGCAATAGAGAATAGCTGATGTGTAAGCAAAAAATACAGTATGCACAGAGTGGTGTGATGATTAGTCAGAGAGGAGGTTCAGAGAGGAGGTTCAGCTATATGAATTTTTATTGTAATGATCAAAGTTTAGGAGCCAGAGATGAAATCTTCGTCACTATGGCTCTTACAACTGGGATTTACCACTTCCTGATTACATGCATATACATGAAACTGATAGTGTGGGGGGAAATGTGCAATTTGAATATTAAAGCTTAACCAAGTAAATATCTTGCACTTTCCCATGTCTGGCCTCGTCTTTTATTAGTTAATTTAGCTTAAAAGACCTCAATAAATAAAACAAAAAGGATTTCAGTGACAAAATCGATTATGTAGTTGCTGCTTTGTTGTTCGAATGTTTAAGTGAGACCAAGACTGCCGGGATTAGTATCAGATTTGTGCACAGATGCAAAAGTTTGGCAATTCTCCAGATTTTCTCTTCTTCTGATGTAGACAGTGACATTAAGGGGCAGATTTATCAAGGGTCGGATTTCAAAGTGATGGTAGTTTTTTTGAACTCCCATAACTCCAGAAAATGTAAAGTTTGGGTATACCTTTTATTGGCTAACTGAATAAGTAACAATTGCAGCTTTCAGAGCTCACAGGCCCCTTCTTCAGGCAAAATACAAATAAAAGGCTGGAAAGGCACATCATATATATACTGTTAGATCATTGAAAAGGGTTCATGTGCAGTAAATGAGAAAGTTACAGATAGACAGATAATTTGTAGAGATAATAAAAGTAATTAGGGTGGGTTGTAAATAGTCCAGGGGTCTGGATTCAGTCAGGTCAGATAGCTTAAACTAGACCAAGACAGAATAGGGTAAAAGGTATCACCAAACTTTTCATTTTCTGCATTTTTTCAATGGCTAACACAGTACAACATCCCATAACTTCGAAATTCTAATAACAATCCAGCTTTTAAATGGGGGTCATTGACCCTGGAAACCAATAAAAATATTTATTGTCAATTTGTATTCCTTAACTTTCTTTTCAGTCCCTGTTCAGTCTCTAATTCAAACCACTGCCTGGTTGCTAAGGAAAACAAGACCCTAGCAACTAAATGGCTGAAATTCCAAATTGGAGAGCTGCTGAACAAAAAGCCAAAAAATTAAAACCAATTGCAAATTGCCTCAGAATATCAATGTCTAGGTCAAACTAAAAGTTAATTTAAAGGAAAACTATACCCCCAAACAATGTAGGTCTAGAAAAGATATTGCATACCACAGGTCATATGTAAAACCCTGCTTCATGTAAATAAACCCTTTTCACAATAATATACATTTCTAGTAGTTTGTGCCATTGGTAATCCTACATAGAAAATTGCCATTTTAAAAAATAAGGGCCACCCCCTGGGATCATACGATTCACTGTGCACAGAAACTAATCAAACAAACTGTACTTCTTAGGTCATATGAGCCAATTAACAGAGTTGTGTCTTTTGCTTCAACACTTCTTCCTGTTCCAGTTAGAGCTGCAGTATTTCTGATCAGGTGATCTCTGAGGCAGCACACAGACCATCACAAAATGGTGGCTCAAGGCAAGAGATGTAAAGGGCAATATTCACTTAAATATATGTACCAGTTTGGTAAGATTCTTTAATATGCCACTTAATTTGATATAAATCTGTTGCTTATGTATTCACTTTGGGGGTATAGTTTTCTTTTAAAGGTGAACAACCCCTTTAATGAATGCTGTCAGTTTAACATGTAAGTTATTGCATGGTCAATCACAGGCATTTAGGAGTGGAACACCTACGTTTGCTTGTATGGTCCGCAAATTAAGCAAGTGAACATCACAAGGCATCGATGACGTCAGAGGCAAAAAGGCATTAAGTAGCACTGGGGATCCTGAATCTGCAGTTACAGCCATCGGTATTACGGGATGATTTAAAAACATTGAAGTAATATGACTCAATATAGATGGGTAGCTAACTGGTTTTTCATCTTCTTTCTGTTTTAAGGTAATGTAAAACAAACAAACAAATAACAGTTACTAAAAATCAAACTTTAAGGAAAAAAAAAAAGACAACTTTTTGACTCTGCACATGTGTTGGCTGGGGGCACTGAATTGGGAAGGACCTTAAGAAAAGGATTGCTCTGTGGTGTTCACTGAAAAGTACCCCAGGCTGGTGCAGTTAGCGTTATCCTGTGGGAGTCAGGGAAGCAGCAATACAAGGACAATTGTATGTGACTTATTTAGGGCCTTTCTGATATTACCTCTGTACGTTATTTTTTAGCACACACTATTCAACATGACTGTGAGCACCCTGTATAGATAATAAATGAATATAAATGATAAATAACGAATACAAGAATTAGTTATACTGTTACATTTATTTAACAGAACGTTGGATCAACTAACTTTACCTCGTCTTTTCCAATTCTTTTCTCCAAAAGCAATCTGAACATATTTGATGTGATTTTGTTATCTTGAACGCCCTGGCCGAGACCACGGTTATCATCCTGCATCAGTCTTCTGTCCATGAAAACTTCTAGCTGACCTGTGGAGCAAAAGAGTCAGTGAATAGTGTAATATGTAGCCTGCAAGCAATACACTTTACTAACACATTTATATTTACATTTAATTGAAAGAGGAGACACCTACAAAAATCCAACCAAACATCAAATGCAAGCACTATGCTAGGGTTATGTTGCACAAATAAAGTGCCATCTCTGCTCAATGTAAATACTTATATAGGTTTCCAAGAAACACGCCACACATCAGACTGTTCCAACTGGTAAAATGCACACTTTCTGCTAAATTGGTCAGCTACAGAAAAAAAACTTGAAATTGATTGAACGGGGATTGATCAGTAACACAGACTTTAGTTACGATACAAAAAAAATGTTTTGAATCAAAATCAAAACCAGTTTGTAGCAGATTTTACATTAAACCAATGCTAGGGACAATGTTATTATGTGCTGTACAGTTGCAGCAACATATGATGCAAAAAATGAACGCTTGTTCATTTTCTCAGAGATATTACCTGAGCCACGAGCAACGCTAAGGAGACAGCGGGAGTGTAGGGAGATTAATGCGTGGCTGAAAGATTGGTGTAGGGAGGAGGGTTTTGGGTTTTTGGAGAACTGGGCTGATTTTTCAGTCGGCTACAGGCTCTTTGCTAGGGATGGGCTGCACCTCAATGATGATGGGGCAGCTGTTTTGGGAGAGAAGATGGCTAGAGGGTTGGAGGAGATTTTAAACTAGGTGTGGGGGGGGGGAGGGTTCATTAAAAGATTCAGTGGAAGACAGGTTAGATGAGATAGTGGGCAAAGAAAGGGAAAATGGGGGAGGAGATTTGGCTGGGGATACTGTTAAGGATAGGGAGGACCACATGTCATATGTTCAATATGGTACCAGTATTAAATGTATGTTTACAAATGCAAGAAGTCTGACTGGTCAGTGGCTATACTTTGTTTCGGAGGGATAGAGGCAATAGAAAAAGAGGAGGGGTATGTCTGTATGTTAGGCAGGATTTAAAAGCTCATATAAAGGAGGAGGTTTGTTAGAAAATGAGGGGGCAGAAGTCGTATGGGTGGAGTTCTTCACCAATTGTAAAGAATCCAGCAAATTAATCATAGGAGTATGCTATAGACCCCCTAATGTAAGTGAGGAGGAAGAGACAAAGCTCCTAATGCAAATAGAAAAGGCTGCTAGTTTAGGTAAAGTAATGATAATTGGGGATTTTAATTACCCAGATATTGACTGGAGCAACGGTACTGCTAGATCAGTTAATGGGAACAAGTTTATAAACTTATTGCACGACAATTTTTTAGCACAGGTTGTTGATGAGCCTACCAGAAAAAATGTTATTCTTGATTTAGTGATCTCAAATGACCCAGAACTTCTAGCAAATGTGCAAGTCATTGAACCCCTGGGTAATAGTGACCATAATGTTATATCTTTTAATGTGTGGTGCAAAAAACAAAAAATACTGGGGCAACAAAAACCATGAATTTTGGAAAAGCTAATTTTAGTGCATTGAGGGCTGCCCTACAGAGTATTGATTGGGGCATTATGTTTTCAGCTAAAAACACAGAACAGAAATGGTTGTCCTTTAAAATGATATTAAATCATTACTGTTCTCAATTTATTCCCTTAAGGACTAAACGTAGAAGCTCTAAGAATCATCCTGTGTGGCTTAATACAGAAGTAAAGAAGTTAATGGGAAAGAAGAGAAAGGCATTTAAAAACTACAAATCTGTAGGGACAGAAGCTGCATTTAATGAATATAAACACTGTAATAAATTTTGTAAATCAGCAATCCGGAAGGCTAAGAAAAGAAATGAAGAGTTAATTGCGGTGGAGGTGAAAACTAACCCTAAAAAGTTTTTTAAATATATTAATAGTAAAAAGATGCAGGTTGAGAGTGTTGCTCCATTAAATAATGGTACCAGTATGGTTGTAACAGATGCAGATAAGGCAAATGTGTTAAATCAGTTCTTTTCTTCAGTGTATACAATAGAGGAGTCTGGGTTCACAGGCTCACTTAATAACTGCACGAATGGTTCAGCTCAATCTAGTCACTGGCTGACTCAGGATATGATTCAAAAAGCTTTAATACAAATTAATGTAAACAAGGCTCCAGGGCCTGATGGCATACACCCCCAGGTTCTAAGAGAGCTTAGTTCAGTTTTAGACCAGCCCTTATTTCTGATTTTCTCAGATTCACTGTCATCTGATATGGTGCCTATGGATTGGAGAAAAGCTGATGTTATTCCAATATTTAAAAAGGGATTATGATCTCAGCCTGGCAATTATAGGCCAGTAAGCTTGACATCTGTGGTGGGCAAATTATTTGAAGGCTTGTTAAGGGATCACATTCAAAATTTTGTCCTAATGAATGGCATTATGAGCAACAATCAGCATGGCTTTATGAAGGATAGGTCATGTCAGACGAATTTGATTGCATTTTATGATGTGGTAAGATTCTGGATAGTGGGGGGGCAGTAGATGTGATCTATTTGGATTTTGCCAAGCGTTTGATACTGTGCCCCACAAACGACTGCTTTCTAAACTAAGGTCTGTTGGGCTTAATGAAGTCGTTTGCAAATGGATAGGAAACTGGCTACAGGATCGGGTACAGAGGGTAGCTGTTAATGGGACATTCTCTACTTGGAGTAAGGTTCTTAGTGGGGTCCCCCAGGGCTCAGTATTGGGTCCACTTTTATTTAACTTGTTCATTAATGACTTAGGGGAGGGTGTTGTAAGTAATGTATCAGTGTTTGCAGATGACAAAATTATCCAGCCCAATTAATTCCATCCAGGATGTGGCATCCTTGCAACATGATCTTGACAAACTGGCAATCTGGGCAGCTAAGTGGCAAATGAGATTCAATGTTGATAAATGTAAAGTCATGCACCTGGGATGTAAAAATATCCAAGCCACTTACACCCTTAATGGGACTGCACTAGGCAAATCCATTATGGAAAAGGACCTTGGAGTCCTTGTAGATGATAAACTTGACTGTAGCAAGCAATGCCAGTCAGCAGCATCAAGGGCAAATAAGGTCTTGAGCTGTATTAAAAGGGGCATAGAGTCAAGGGAGGAGGGGTCATTCTTCCACTGTATAGAGCACTTGTAAGGCCCCATCTAGAATATGCCGTACAGTTTTGGTCTCCATCACTCAAACAGGACATTATTGTATTAGAGAGGGTACAGAGAGGGGCAACTAAGCTGGTAAAAGGTATTGAAAATCTTAGCTATGAGGAAAGACTGGCCAAATTGGAGATGTTGACGCTGGAGAAGAGGCGCTTAAGGGGTGATATGATGACTATTTATAAATATATAAGGGGATCATATAATAATCTCTCTAATGCTTTATTTACCAGTAGGTCTTTCCAGCTGACACGAGGTCACCCATTCCGATTAGAAGAAAAGAGGTTCCGCCTAAATATTCGGAAGGTGTTTTTTACAGTGAGAGCTGTAAAGATGTGGAATTCTCTCCCTGAATCAGTTGTACAGGCTGATACATTAGATAGCTTTAAGGGGGGGTTGGATTGCTTTTTAGCAAGTAAGGGAATACAGGGTTATGTGAAATAGCTCATAGCCCAAGTTGATCCAGGGTCTAGTCCGATTGCCATTTTGGAGTCAGGAAGGAATTTTTCCCCCTCTAAGGCAAATTGGAGAGGCTTCAGATGAGTTTTTTGCCTTCCTCTGGATCAACTGGCAGATAGGTAGTTAATAATAATAATAAAAAAAAAAGGTTGAACTCGATGGACATGTGTCTTTTTTCAACCTTATTTACTATGTTACTATGTTACTATGTTAAGGCAACAACGAAGCTGTAAAATGAAAATGCATTCTTTCCCTCTGTTCCAGCAAATAGTCTTTAAAGCCAAATAGCGTACGTTATTCAACACATGCAACATGATAGCTCAGTGGTTAGCACTGCTGTCTGTCAGGGGCCTATCGGCTTCTAGCGGAGAAGTCTGGACCAAGACGGAAGCTTCGGAACAAGTTTACGGTAATCAAAAAGGGTTCAAGAGTAATCGTAGTCAATTGCAGATAGTAGTTCAACTGGCAGGCAGCAAAGGATTGTGGAAACAGGTTCAAGGAAGAGTCAAAGTCCAGGAATACAATAAGGGAACAATTTAGGTACACCCAGGAAGTGGGACCTGGAAGTCCTTGGGGCAAATTCACTAACCTCTGAAAATTTGACAACGACGGCTTTGCTCACTGCGCAACACTTCGCCAGGCGTAGATTCACAAGGACAATGCTGATTCACTAAAATCCGAAGTTGTGTCCAGGGCGCAGAACGCTGGCGAAGTTGCATTAGCGTTACTGCACCAAGCAAAGTGAAGTTGAGCTAGCGTTGCCTAATCTGCATACGCGGGAAGTTAAGGTTGAATGGAAGTATATGCTGCAGCAAATACATTACACTATACAAACCCAGGAAAACCTTAATAAAATAAAGTTGTTATATTGCCCTACACATGAGCCCACTGTATAGTTTATGTGCTATATGTTAGGAAATGTAGGGGGGAAGCAGGTTACCGCCCAAAAAAAAGTACGTTTTTTTTCAGCCTATTTTTCAACTATTTTTTCTTTAGGAAGTCCTATCTAATCTATTGCACTTCGCCTGGTGAAGGCAAGTCTGGCGCAAGAGGTAACATTCAGTAAAATCCGCATCTTAGTGAATTTGCGTGGTTACGTCCATTCATCAGAGCGCAACTTCTCCAGGCGTTAGGGAGCGAAGTACCACTAGAGTCTATCTCCTTCACTAGCAAAGTTATGCCATTGACTGTTAGTAAATCGGTGATGTACCAAAGTGACGTCACTCTCGCGAATTTTCGCCTTCGTTTGTAACTTCGCCCTTTAGTAAATTTGCCCCCTTATATTTTCGGCGGCAGTCGCGTGACGACATCGAATGGGCAACGTCATCTTGGATGCAGCGCCGCCAGAGATGGGATCGCCACCAGGGGCGCTCCTGACACTGCCTTGCAGGGATCTTGAGTTCGATGTGATCTACATCAGTGTGTATTCCTTCCACAGTCAAAGATACAGGCAGCTTAAATGTTGTCTGATGAAACTGACCCTGGGGTGTGTTCAGTGAATGTGAAGGGACCTTTGACTGCAAGCTCCATTGGGTCAGGAACTGGTGTGAACAATAAACTATCTGTACAAAGCGCTGAATAACATTTGGGTACTAAATAAAAAAAAGAGAATGAAGTGAAAACTGCCTTTTAGTTGCTCTAATGAGTGGGAATGTAATCTCTTATCCACAGGTTTTAATGAATCCATGTGTATAAGCTGGGCAAAGGTTTATGGAAAATTAGAATGGTTGATAAACTTGATTGTGCTTGTTTAACAACACATTCTGAATAAGGCACGTCTCAGACACGCGATTACCCTGGTTTTAGTCAACAAGAGACTCACTAGTAATGTGGAGCTGCTCACTGCAGGTTGTTGCAGCTAAAGCTTATCATTTCATTGGCGGGATAAGTGTTTACAGGACCTGCCCTTGTCCGATGTTTGCTGAGGGGGTGGGGGCATCACTTCTCAACCTCAGGTCAGGTAGAGTCGAGTCAAGTCAGAGTGAGAGCGGGTTGGAAAATTTCCAACACACACCCAATTTAATTTTTTCAATATTCAGTGTATTTTCCCTTTGATACACATGTTCATTACAACCAGTCTTACTACTGATCTCCCAGTTACAAAAACGGTTACTCCATTTTGCCTGAATTTAAGCAGTTTAACATTCTGGTTTAAATGTATGCATTTAACAGAAAACCTCTATCAAAATCTCCCCGTATCCACTTTTGGAATTGGCTAATGATTTCTAGTTGTCCTTCTGCATTTCTTCTTCAAGTACTCACCCTCAGATACTTCTTGGGCATAAAATCCCTCATGCACATATGTTGCTGTCTATATAAATTGACAGTACTGGAGACTGTGGCCCATGAAGCACTGAAGCTATCTGCACCTAGGGGGTTATTTACTAAAATCCAAATTTATCTCATAATATTAATAAAGAAAAGCTCAGCCAAACTCTCATGCCCGATTTTAGCTAATGTATTTAAAAACACTATTTAATTGGATCGTGAAAAAACTCCTTTTTCTCTTTTTCTGATTTTTTTCCCGAAAACCCTGAAAAGGTCAGATTTTTGGGCTAAACTAAGCACAGACCACGACAACTTCAAATTGGTATAGGCGCCTCACCCATTTACTTATACAGGACCTCAACAGGTCTGAGATGGCGGATTCTCGGATTCTGGCTTTTTGCAGCATCGGGGTATAATACATCTAGGTTTTTTTTTACCAGTAAAAATTCACATTTTCTAGTGAAATAAACTAGAATTTTTTGAGATTTCATCACAACTCGACCTTTAATAAATAACCCCTAGAATGAAGATCCCCCACCTTTTTTTAACCTGTAAGCAACATACAGATGTAAAAAGAGTTGGGGAGCAACACATACATGAAAACTGCCAAATAAGTGCTGTGATATTTGGTAGCCCCTAAGTGAACTCTCAGCCTACAGGAGGCTCTGTTTGGAAGTAGATCTGGTTTTATGCAACCAAAACTTGCCTCCAAGTCAGGAATTGAAAAATAAGCATCTGCTTTGAGGCTGCTGGGAGCAACATCCAAGGAGTTGAGCAACATGAGAGTTCAAAGGGCTGGACTATTCTACTGTCTGGGCACCAGCCCAATATTTATCCCAAACAAATCCCACAGTACCTAAATTCATGTAAGCACTAACTCCTGTCTATTAACCACACAGTATTTCTTCATGTGTGTGGCTTAGGACAATTAGGAAAGAAACAAAATGAAATGTTTACAAAATCATCCATAAAATAAATTCTTACCACTTTTTAAACTGGCAACTCCGAGAGACTGTGCAGAATGAAGTGTTAATCGGCTGCCATCATCCTGAACATACGCCATTGAGGTCATTGGGTAAACATTAGCTTGAATAGGCAATTTACTTAAGGTGCGTCTAGGCTGAATCTGAAAAAATGAAAGAGATGAGTGATTAAAAATTCAATTGCGATTTTTAAAGATATAGAAAATCCTGACATTACAAGTAAACATGAATTCCGCAAAGCTGAAGATGGATTTTTTTTATATGCACCATATAGATGAATTGAATATGAACTCTTAAGAATTTTTAACTACTCATACACATGTATGTGAATTGTTAGCATTTTTATTATTTATAGTAGGGTGGGCAGACACTTTTTTGAAGAAGATGAATAAAATTATCTATGATTAATAATCTCTGTATTGTATATTGATTTGTATTGGTTGTAATTGAGTAGTGTCCATCACTACAGCGGTTCATTCCATTGAATTTTCAGTCCTTCAAAATTCTAGTTTACATATGACAACCAGTATGGAAAAAATGGAAGCAAGATGGTTGCATTTCTCAGCCAATATCTAGTTTCATGATTACAGAAAGAGTTCCAGCTGAATATCTTTATATATTATATATATTTAGGAATTTATCTAGAATACATTGTGTTTCACCATATGTTGATACTGAGCAATAATTTACTATATTATGTGAAAAATAAATAAATACCTAATGCAAAATACCCAGTTCTGTCAGTGTTGGATAAGGGTGTTTGTAATGGACATCCTTTAATCAACAAAATGGACAAATGAAAACTGTTGAATGACCCTAACAGATTAAGTGGGACTGTATACATTCAATCTGCCTCTATTACTACAACCCCTTGTTAGAGTATCTACTGCCAGGACTATAGCCTGCATACTTTATGTACTGTATGGATCTTGATTTATTAGTAACAAAATGCTTGGTAAAACATTATTATCGTTGCTGTACTAGGCAGTTATTTACTAGGGATGCACTGAATCCAGGATTCGGTTCGGGATTCAGCCTTTTTCAGCAGGATTCGGATTCAGACGAATCCTTCTGCCTGTCTGAACTGAATCAGAATCCTAATTTGCATATGCAAATTAGGGGCAGGGAGGGAAACCGCATTACTTTTTGTCACAAAACAAGGAAGTAAAAAATGTTTCCCCTTCCCACCCCTAATTTGCATATGCAAATTAGGATCCGGGTTGGTATTCGCCAAATCTGTCCTGAAGGATTCGGGGGTTCGGCCGAATCTGTCCTAAAGGATTTGGGCGTTCGTCCGAATCCAAAATAGTGGATTCGGTGCATCTGGAAAGAAAAAAAATATATACTGCAAATACAACATTCTTACCTGGTATCCATTCAGATCAGTATAAAACCTATTTTTGCTGTTTATGTCCGAGGCTATCCTCATCACAATTTCCCGGTTGAATTCTCCTCGGATATCTACAATATTGGTTATTACTGGAGACTGTCCTTCTAGTCCTGTGGGATCAAAATAAATGCTCACACATATGTAATGATGTCAACTTGCACATAAAACCTTACAATGTGTGTCCCTTTCAAATATGCATTCACATGATGCTTTTAATAGGAGTAAATTGAAAGCTATGAAAAGATATCAACTTGTAAAACTAAAAGTTTAAGCGTGCAAAATGTTGCAGTCTTTATGCAAATATACCAAATCAAGCGCACGTATTTCTAATTTTAAAAGAGTCAAAAATCTTTTATCTCAATAATTCCATTAACTAAATGAATACAATTTTATTTCCATATAAAACCAACCAACATCATCCAGATTTTCTTCTCATCTAAAACCAGAACACAAACAATGCTATTTTGTTTTTTTTGCATTTGGAAGAATATTTTGTGACAATCCAATAATATGCTTGGTTATTTTATACTACATAAATAATGTTCGTAGCTATAAAACACTGTAGAGCGTTACATGAAAAACTCAAGACTTAAAGGGATACTGCCAACACAAAATTGTCAATTTTACCATAATAAAAGGGGTATTATAGTCTTTGATTCAACATGAGTTGAATTCCTGCAATAAAATAAGGGCATAAGCTTTTCATTAGAAGTGTTTTCAGTAGCATGAAAGTGTTCTGCTCATGCAAGCATAAAAAGTGCCATTCATTTTTTCAGAAGTTACATTCCCCCCCCCCAAAACAATTCTACTCTAAACATTGTATTCCAGTGTTTGTATAGGAACATATGAATTTGGCTTTGCACAAGAGGAGTTTCAGCATCAATATAAATACACAGACACAAAAACACATATGGGACCTCTTATTTTGAAACCCAATATAAAGAAATCTCTATCCCCTCAAAAAAAAAAAAAAAAAAAAAATGGACCAGCACTCCAAGCATTTTCAATTGAATGGTGTATTGTTACATCACTCGTGTATCCAACGTTTCGGGCCTCTTTGGGGCCTTTATCAATCAGTGTGTGTGTGTGTGTGTGTGTGTGTGTGTGTGTTTTTTGTGCGTCTGCAGCTTTTTTAAAATCTGGCTGGTAAAGTGGTAAAATTACTAATGAGTAATTCACCTTATAAATAAAAATGAAATACAAAGATATGATGTAGCAGCCTTCCAGTTTGGAATTTCAGCAACTATCTCGTTGCTAGGGTCCAGTTTAACCCAGCAATCAAGCAGTAGTTTGACTAATAGATTGGAAGTTGGATGTGCGAGGATTGAATAGAATGATATCCAATAAAAATACTAAGAATCTGCCATTCTATAATATACTGAGGTAACAGGTGAACTACCACTGTAATCCTTTTTTCAATAACCTTTATAGGAACTACGTAGCACGCAGTGGCTAGACCATGCACTTAAATTGAGTGAAAAAATATAGAATTGTCATTCATAAATAATGGAAACATACTTAGCAAAGACCTTTTAAAGTAGCGTGTGTCATTGTGATAGTAATGCATTCTGAAGGCTGCTTAATTTTGCATCTAAAGCCAAGAATAGTAATTATTGAGTGACTTATTGACTGAATCAATGACAATGAACAAACGGCTTTCATTTAACCGTCACCACTATCAAGGAAAAACAGATTCAAGTGACATGATCATGTTGGTTACTCCCATAACTGTAAAAACACTTAAAACAGAAAAAGAGCCATCAAAAAATGATTAGCCCTCGTTCAGTCCTGCCAATTCTGATGCTGCCCCAACTAATGTCCCTATAAATTCCCTATAAGTTACTGCAATTGTGCTCTGGGTTAGCACTGGTAGCAGTTAGTTATAAAACTATAAAAGCAAGCCTATTATTGCACATGATAATGAGTGCATGTTCTACAGTTACATGATACCAATGTTGGTCCTTGGGCTGGATATGTATTGATTAGTGTTGGGCGAATTTGTCCTATTTCACTTTGGCGAAAAATTAGTGAATTTCCCGCAAAATGTGCAAAACGGCAAAAAAATTGTGAAATGAGAATTTTGACGCCTGAGTCAATTTTGACACCGGCATTAAAGTCAATGGGCGTCCGAATAATCTTGACGCAAGACGGTTTTAACACGTGCATACAAAAATGTTTGACGCCTGCAAATTTTCGCAGCTGTTTCGCAGGAAATTCCACACGAATTTGAGCATGCTGAATTTATTTGCCCATCACTACTATTGATTGAAGATTATGGTAATAATACATGATAAGGCTAATCGGCATGTCATGTATTTTTATTTAGGCAGACTATCACCTGAAATTTCAGCCCCTACACCCTGTGTACCCCACTAAACTCAACCGGACACATGCAGCTGGCAATAAAAATCCTTTAAAGGGGTTGTTCACTTTTGAGTTAACTTTCAGCATGGCAGAGAGATTGTTATTCCTAGACAATTTGCAATTGGCTTTCATTTTTATGGTTTTTGGATTACTACCCTTTTTTTTTTTTTTTTAAAGATTTTTCCATAGTTTTCAATATCCATGCAATCTGGTTGGCAGGGCCCAAATTACCCTAGCAATCATGCAATTTCTTTTATATTTAAAGCGCCTTTATTCGTGCTTCATAGGGGCCGTGATGCCCCTGTGAAGCATGAATAAAGGCGCTTTAAATATAAAAGAAATTGTTGGTGCTGTCCTGAAGTTCTTGTTGATTTGTGGTGCCAGTGGAAAGTGGCCACTGGTGGACGCGCACCACCCACTAAAGGAGTGAAAATCGTTGTGCTGACTGCTTGTCTACTACATTGATTTGAATAAGAGACTGCAATATGAACAGGAGGGGGTTTCGAATAGAAAGATGAGTAATAAAAAGTAGCAACAAAAAATATGTAGCCTTAGAGAGCATTTGTTTTTAGATGGGGCCCCCATTTGAAAGCTGGGAAGAGTCAGAAAAAGAAGGCAAATAATTAAAAAAAACTATAAAAAAATAAATAATAAAGAGCAATTGAAAAGTTGCTTAGAACTGGTCATTCTAGAACATACTAAAAGTTAACCTAAAGGTAAACCACCACTTTAAGAACGGCAGTGTACAACACTATGTAAAAAGGAGGTGCCATGCAGGGCTGAGTATTACAGGACTCTTTCCAAAGTAGTCTGTTTATATTTATTTGTTGCATTACAACATGGAATGAAAATGAATTTAATTGGGATATAATGTCACTGATGTACAGAAAATAATATCAAAAAGGAAAAAAAATCAGTATAGATTTAAAAACAAAAAAAAAACTGAAGAGCATAAATATACCTCTTCTTTTAAATGAAAATATAAAAATAGTCTGTTCTGCAACCAATTAACAAGCAAACTGGGCTTTATGGATGAGAGTTGAGTAGAAAGCCATTGCTGCAGTCAATAAAACACAGTGGGGTCATTTATAAACAGTGGGCAAATTTGCATCTGGGCAGTAACCCATAGCAACCAATCAGATATTCGCCGATAATCACTGATAGGTTGCTATTGATTACTGCCCAGGTGCAAATTTGCCCACTGTTTATAAATGAGCCCCAGTGGGGTGGAAAGTCAAAGTTGCTCATTACCCTGAAAGCATCTCAATAGTGCAGCTGGTGGCAGAGCAGTGTTGTGGAAGCTTGAGATTTACTACAAAAGAATCCCAACTGTAATTGCAACCAAAGTGCCAGTATTTATGCAAGAAACAAATGTCTGCTATTATTTCTTTAATCAAATTTTGTGTCAAAATGAAATATGTTGCAAATTCAAAGCTTTCACTACAGTGTTTATTGTATTAGTCAAATGGCAGCATTCCCATATCCCAATGGATGATTTTAGCTCCAGGCTGTGATACAGAATTTTAAAAAGTATTTTTTTTAACACATATCTTTATAAATATGCCACTATATGTGTTTTGGTAACTGGATAGACCCTGATCCTTACTTATGGCATATTTGGCTACGGCTCTTAAAGGAGAACTAAACCCTAAAAATGAATACGGCTAAAAATTTCATTTTTTATATACGGAACCCATTGCACCTGCCTAAATTTTCAGCTTGTCAATAGCAGCAATGCTCCAGGACTTCAAACTTGTCACAGGGGGTTACCATCTTGGAAAGTGTCTGTGACACTCACATGCTCAGTGGGACATGAGCAGCTGTTGAGAAGCTAAGCTTAGGGATCATCAAATTATCCAGCAGAAAACAAGATTGGTCTGTAATATAAACTGATGCTATAGTACTGATTATTAAATTCTCATGCTAGTTGCACTGGTTTCTGTGCTGCCATGTAGTAATTATTTATGTGTACTGTATATTGTTAGTGGGTCCCTAAGCTCAGTTAAAGTATATCATATCAAAGGCTGGCTTGTGTGTAGTGCATGTATGTGGTTAATTGTACCCTTTAATTACTAGGGAATCATGAATCATGTATGCTTAATTTGATAGTTACATACAGTAGTTAAATCAGGTTGAAAAAAGTCCATCAAGTTCAACCCCTCCAAATGAAAACCCAGCATCCATACACACACCCCTCCATACCTTCACATACATTCTATATACCCATATCTATACTAACTATAGAGTTTAGTATCATAATAGCCTTTCATATTATGTCTGTCCAAAAAATCATCCAAGCCATTCTTAAAGGCATTAACTGAATCAGCCATAACAACATCACCCGGCAGTGCATTCCACAACCTCACTGTCCTGACTGTGAAGAACCACCAATGCTTTTGCATTGTAACTGGGTGTCAGGAGGAAAACCCCCAACTAGTTAAAACAGAAATAAAATCTTAAAGAATTTCCAATAATCTCACCGTGTATATTATAAAGGCGTACGGTGTGTGTCAGGTGCTTGAAGAAGACCACAACCTCACTGAAAAGGCTTCCGTGCGTCACTCTCACAACTGGTGGATCAGCATGAATATAGGGCTAAAAAAGAAAAGCAAATAATAGAAGTTGGAAAAGAAAAAGCCCAGGCTGGCATATACAAATACAGGGAAATGTGATGGATATAAACATGCTTCCAAAATGTAGAAAACCCTTAACTCTTTTTCACAAACAGAATTTATTTTCTGCACGTCATTTTTAGATACAGTTTATTAATGCATTTTTGCCACTTAAATTTGTCCTACTGCAAACAACCCAACCATGCTCATTGTTAGCACTGCTTTACAAGTTGCTGAAATCTGCCAGTTAGAGCTGGTAAAATCTGTCAGCAACTCGCAGCAGGGAATTCTTAAATATCCAACTGTAAGGGGAAAAATATATGATTTGGGAAAAAAGTTATGAAAATGCTAATGATGAGTTTCAATAGTAAACAGTTGAGGATAAATGCATAAAAAATTAGGCAATATGGATCCATGCTATAATAAAACAGAACAAATGCATTTTATTAGGATTTTTGTTTAACCATAACGTTGTTTCGCAACAGATATATATATATATATATATATATATATATATATATATATATATATATATATATATATATATATATTTGACTTGCACATCTCAGATTTATATAGAGTTCTGAATAATACATTACATGCATTGTTATGTGATTAAGTCTACAATAAAGCATTTGGTAAAACTATAAATATTTTATAAGATTCAACTAAAACTATACTGTATTTATATTACAGGTATAGGATCCCTTATCTGGAAACCTTATTTCCAGAAAGCTCCGAATTACAGAATGGCTGTCTCCCATAGACTCCATTTTATCCAAATAATCCAAATTTTTAAAAATGATTTCCTTTTTCTCTGTAATAATAAAACAGTAGCTTGTACTTGATCCCAACTAAGATATAATTAATCCTCATTGGAAGCAAAACCAGCCTATTGGGTTTATTTCATATTAATGAATTTCTAGTAGACATAAGGCATGAAGACCCAAATTACGGATAGGTCCGTTATCCGGAAAACCTCAGGTCCCGAGCATTCTGGATAACAGGTCCCATACCTGTACTATAACTTCCTCTTCCCTCTACCACAAAACCTCTATGGACCACAATCATCTATCTGAAGGACTGAGTGGTCTTGCTTCCCAGAGAAGTGAGAACACCAGTAATAGGAGCCTCAACACTGTTTCATGGAATGGAAGCAAAAATCACATATACAGTTGAAATAGTATAGAAATATTATTGTCACACATCCTGATAGCTAATAAAATATATATTTTTCATTCCTATATGTATTCCATATTTAAATTAACTGGATTGGATTACAATCGTCTTTAATGGAAGGAGGACTCTGGCACCTGTTTAAAGGGGTTGTGCATTTTTGACTTAACTTTTCGTATGATGTAGAGAGATATATTAAAGGGATACTGTCATGAGAAAAATTTTTTTTTTTCAAAACACATCAGTTAATAGTGCTGCTCCAGCAGAATTCTGCACTGAAATCCATTTCTCAAAAGAGCAGATTTTTTTATATTCAATTTGGAAATCTGACATGGGACTAGACATTTTGTCAATTTCGCAGCTGCCCCAAGTCATATGACTTGTGCCTGCACTTTAGGAGAGAAATGCTTTCTGGCAGGCTGCTGTTTTTCCTTCAGAATGTAACTGAATGTGTCCCAGACTGCTGGGTCTTCTTCCTCTATGGTTAATAAGAAACCCCCCCATTCCGCAGATTCGGGGAGATTTAGTCGCCCTGCGGAAAAAAAACCTCTTCGGGACGACTAATCTTCCCAAACCGCCTCCCGCCAGATAGAATCCAAATCATGGGCGAGATGGCACTCAAAACAATTATTTTTCCGAAGTCGCCCGAAGTTTCCTTGAGAGGAAACTTCAGGCAACTTCGGAAAACAAACCGCACGATCCTGCCGGCGATTTACATTCTAGGAGATTAGTCGCCCCGAAGAAAAGATTCTGAGCATGTGCCTCTGCCCTAACCTGCGACGGGAAGCAGAGACACGGGGCGGAGAGTGGGTGGAGTCCAGGCGGGGAGTGGGCAGGGTCTTGGCAGAGAGTGGGTGGAGTCAGAAATAGAGTAATAATATATAGTCAGAAAGATGAGTAATAAAAAGCAGTATAGAATATAAATTTGTAGCCTTATAGAACATATGTTTATAGATGGGGTCAGTGTCCCCCATTTGAAAGCTGGAAAAAGTCAGAAGAAGACGGCAAATAATTTAAAAACTATAAAAAAAAAATTTAAAAAAATGAAGACAAATTGAAAAGTTGCTTAGAATTGGTCATTCAATAATTTACGAAAAGTTAACTTAATGGTGAACCACCCCTTTAAAATACAAAGATTTTGCAATAACCACACCGGTGCAATTCTATCCAAATATGTCCCTATTCCAAGCAAAGAAAAGTACTGCAGCAAAATGGGACTCAAGTCATGCAAAAGGACTGTGTGTATAGCTCCAATGATTTAAGACATAAACACACAAATGTTTCCAGTTGTTTAAAGTTTTATCTGCTTTATTCTGTAATTGGTCTGCAGTTCACTGTACAAACAAGGCCTTATATAAGGGAAAAGGAAGTACATCATTTTCAACTTTTATTTGCATGTGAAAATTACAAATGAACCTAAGACATTCTACTGATGTAACATGTAAAGATTCTGTGTGATTTATCTTACCTTTGCTTCACCATCAGGCAGAAACAGATAAGCTCCACTTTTATCTCTGCTATTTGTTGTTCCGTACCAAATAAATTCAACTTTCACACTGTGTGTTTTTCCATCTTCTTTACTCTGTATTTTCTAAAAGATATTTTTTAAATATTCAGACATATATCATGCTGGGCATGAGTATGTTTTAAAATAGATTAGATACACAGGACAGAATATAAGAATACTTCCCATAAACAAACGCTCTAATGTTCAGACGCTGAGGTCCTGTTTATCATTCAGTTCTGCAAACTTTGCACTTTGAGCACAAATATGCTGGCACTGTACCATTTTTAAATGGTTTTAAAGATTAAAGATTTTAATATTCGGCTCATCTCCTAAGTACACAAGTGTTCTCACACAAAACAACACCTGGCAAAATTCCCCTAACAGTAATGACATATCATCAACAATGATGCAAACGGTTTATGAGCAATTGGAGGCCTGAATGATAAAATTAATAAAAACTTAAAGCAGAAGAAAAAGATGAACATAGCATGGTAATACTCATTCCACAGAGTGTAAACAAAGGGTTCCCTGTGTGTTCAGCAAAAAGCTTTAGGCTAGGGCCACACAAGGCCGAAATCAGTCCCTACCCAAATCTGTTGAATGCGATTGCGCTGGAGCAAACACAAGGGTTTTGGACGCAAAAGAAGGAGGCTACTACTCACAGTGGGGGCTGAAATCAGCCGGCGGATTTCAGCAGGCTGATTTTGATCCTGTGTGGCCCTACCAAATTAGATCCATATATACAGAGGACTGTAAATTAGGGCCTTACCTCTAGAAGACCAGATGATGAAAACCAAAGCTTTAAGTAGGAATTTTCAATTGTTAGCTCACCCACAGCAATATTAACTTCCTTTATCTTAAAATTATCATCTGAGTTTATATTTTTGTGCTTTCCTTGTACAAAGATTGTATAATCTGCCTTTACTGATTCAGGAATGTCTGCTTCCACCAATTTGTAGACTGCAAGGCCAAGAGCAGGTAAATATGCAAGAAAAGACACCTAAGATAAAAGGAATGGGGACAAATTCAGCACAAAACATGTAATGGGTAGTGTAGCTACTACTAACAAATAATAGAGTATTTCCCTATTTCATCTATAAAGAGTTATGCAGTAAAGAGCTAAACAGTTGCATAGTTCATTTGGTTAAAAAGTAAACGTACATCCAATAAATTCTGCATTTTTTAAAACCTGCCTACCTACTGGTTGATACAGAGAAAGGCAAAAAAAAAAAACCCCAAATCTGAAACCTCTATAATTTGTCTCTATAGGGCAGTGATCCCCAACCAGTAGATCGTGAGCAACATGTTGCTCTCCAACCCCTTGGATGTTGCTCCCAGTGGCCTCAAAGCAGATGCTAATTTTTGAATTCCTGGCTTGCAAGATTAACTTGCATAAAAACCAGGTGTACTGCCATAAAGAGCCTCAATGTGGGTTGACAATCTACATAGGGGCTACTAAATGGCCAATCACAGCCCTTATTTGGCACCCCAGGAACATTTTTCTTGCTAGTGTTGCTCCACAACTCCTTTTACTTTGGAATGTTGCTCACGAGTTCTAAAGGTTGGAGATCCCTGCTATAGGGTCTCAAAAATGGCGGACATGTCCCTGGATCAACTCTGTACTAAAAGCTACTTTCAGTAATATATCAATTTCTAAAAAGGCATTCAACCCTTTCTTGAAGCTATCTAATGTATCTACCAATAGCCTCAGAGAATTGCAAAAGGTCATATCCTATTGTAAACCAGATAACTTAAATTGCAAATATAGTTAAGCAATAATAATAATTCACAACATTGTTTGGTACGGGATTACCAATGTAGTACAAAGAGAAGCCTTGAGATTCCTTTTTAAGTTTAAGGTACTATACCTGGTACATGTCCTGTACTGTAACGGAATCTCCATTCCAGACTGCACTAATTTGAGCTTTCACAGCCTTTCCAGATGCACTGATAACTTTGACTTTGGATGAACTTACATACACTGAAACCAATGAATATCGTTCCTGCTCTGTAGGGTTATAAACTGTTAGGTACCTGTAATAAACACAAAATAAAAGATTTTCTCCATTCGCATACTGAAATAGGCCTAGTTGCAAAAGTTCCCAACACCAGCTATCGGCAGTTTGACCCTAATTGACAGTAGCATCATGCACGGGTCCGTTTGATAAGACCTGCACCCAACTCGTACTTGTTGCTTACCTGCCTTCTTAACTCCATGGATTTCCACCCAACCCACTCCAGTGCAGACTGGAAGTAACATCACATTAACTGAAAGTGACATAACTAAATGATTTTTACATTAGGAAGCTTCAATTTCGTCCATCACCCCTGGAATGGTCGACTGCCCCCCTCCCCCGATGGCAGCCCTGACTATACCAGTAATGAACCATGTCTTCCATGTGTCAATAACTGCACATGCTCAGTGTGCTCTGGGCTGTCCATGAGAAACAAAGCTTAGAGGTCCAAAAAATCCAACAAAACTTCAGCAAACAATGTGGTTACAGATGTCATAGATGCGAATATATCAGGTCTTATTATTAATTTATTCCATTGAAACATATACAGAGTTCTAAACTGCCATCTAATGTGAATTCTTCTACAGGTGTGGGATCTGGAAACCTGTTATCCAGAAAGATCCAAAATTAAAGACTCCATTTTAAGCAAATAATTCTGTTTTTTATTATTTCCTTATTTTCTTAATAATAAAACAGTATCTTGTTCTTGATAGTAACTAAGCCGAATTAATCCATATGGGGGTAACAATACTGCATATCTTTGAACCCCATTCTGGGGTTAAAATTCCTTAAAACAGAATAAAAGGTGTCAGTCTTGCCCTACAGACCTATTAAAGAAGACCAAGCACTGACCAAATGGGAAACCACAATACTGTAAACTCTAGCACCTTATATTAAACACACAAACAATGAGAACAGTTAAGCAGACTCTTATAACCCTATGCAATTTTTTTTGGATGCCCAGCTCTCTTACAGACACCATTGCACAATCCTTGGGAGAAAAACTGCCCCATACAAAATATACTTGTGATCCTCTGTATTTATGGATATAAAATGTAACCTGGGGCAGGGTGTTTGCATAAAATTAGTACGCCTTCATGGAAACATCAGTTTCATACCAAAAAGCCTTTACATTTTCCTTTAGCTTGCTAAACAATAAAGTATTTATTCCCTCACCTGGGATTCTTGTTGATCTTTATAACAGTTTTCTGAGGTAATGAGTCCTGTGATGGCTGCACATCATCCTTTAGCAAAAGATTCAAATATTAGAATAGACAAGCAGGGCTGCCGTACAGTAAGAGATTAACACATACATTTTGCAGATTATAAGAAACAAAATATGGATTAGAAACTTTAAATTGGATTTTTGGACTGAAATACAGTAGTTATATATTTTGGCAGGTCAGATAGTGTTTATGCACCTTTTTTACGTAAGCCCAGGTGAATGAATTTACTTTAATAAAAGGGGGGGGCATAGTTATCTGTTAACTATCTTCTTAAAGGAATTGTTCAGTATAAAAATAAAAACTGTGTAAATAGATAGGCTGTGCAAAATAAAAAATGTTTCTAATATAGATAGTTAGCCAAAAATGTAATGTTTAAAGGCTGGAGTGATTTGATGTATATTATGTCAGTCAGATCACTACTTTCTGCTTTTTCAGCTCTCTTGGTTTACACTGACTGGTTACTCTGGATACCAGGCAGTAACCAATCAGAGACTTGAGGGGGGGCCACATGGGTCATTTCTGTTGCTTTTGAATCTGAGCTGAATGCTGAGGATCAATTGCAAACTCACTGAACAGAAATGTACCATGTGGCCCCCCTTCAAGTCGCTGACTAACTCAGAGTTATAGAGCTGAAAAGCAGGAAGTTGTATTCTGGCTGTTTTATTAGACATCTGTTCACTCCAGCCTTTATACATTACGTTTTTGCCTAACTAACTATATTAGAAACATTTTTTATTTTGCACAACCTATCTATTTATCAAGTTTTTCATTTCACACTGAACTATTCCTTTAAGCTTCCCCAGTAACTTGAAAAGAAAGAAGTAGATGTGATCAGATGACACTTCCAATGTCATATTTTTGTTATTGCAATATAATAAATATATTTTTTTTAAAAAAAGGTAGTCAGAATGCATGTCCAACGCATGCCTAATTCATTCATGTTAATTTAACTAGGTTCTCACTATACTGCTGTAAGGAGCTTACGTTTATACTTCTATATATGAAACTAGGGTTGCTGAAATACAGGGCAATCGTGTATTTATATTTCATTCTTTAGGAACCCTTTTTATTTGGTGCGAGCCATACTCAGTGTGAGGATGTACACGTGTTTTTGAAGGGAATACAGGGAAAGCTTTGATGCACTGTGAGGAGTTTTTCAAATGCATATAAAGGGATGAAGCTAAAAGTTGGGGACATCAATTATTGTAGTCAATAAGAAATCTCCAAATTTTTATGGAAGATCTAATTAGGATCACATTTTTTAATATTTGCTGGACTATGCAATCTCTTAAAAAAAACACACATAGTGAATGTGTTTGTGTGTGTCAAATACCAAAAGATTTTGTTTAAACAAGGCAAAGAGCTCAATATTACTGAAACACCATGAATCCATCACTTGTATGACTAAATAAAAATATAATGTATACCCTAATTTAAAATATGCAGATATTATAAGTCACTATGCAGTTTCAGGACCTTGAAAAATTCACTCATCCTTTAGTCTTGCTGACTTCTATTATCCTTATAAGTTACAATGGTTGGGCACATTATTACCATTGTAAGGTTAATTCCCCCACCCCGGTCAGGTAAGAAAATACCATATAGCTTACCATGCTAAAGAAAGGAGATGATGGATTGTAGGTATATGTATCTTTATCTTTCAGAACAAGCACATGTGCAGCATCTATGATCACCTTCTTTAAATTCATAAGTGAGTGGAACAGCCTGCAAAAACAAAATGTCTTCTATTTAAAAGCTGTAATTCTCTGATATTTAATTCCAAGTAGGTTATAAAAAAAGCACAATATGATGCTGTGAAAGCTGGCCAAGAAAAATGACAGCTGCAAAAATGAATGCAAATGATTAGTAGTTACGATCTTCCAGTGAGACTTTACTTGAACAGTTCGACCCATCCTAAAAAAGGGTTTCTTTTGACAAGACAATGTATTTGATGTAACATTTAAAGAAGAAGAGAAGTGATTAATTACATAGAAGATTTTAGTTAATCAGATTTTATCTGACCCACAAATTCTTGTTGTGCAACACAACTTGATACTGTAGGATCCTACAAAATCTGATCCCCACACCTGTAATACAAGTCAGATGAGATAAAGTTGGATGGTGTGTTTCATTTCTGCATCTACATCCAACAGTCAATGTATTTCAATGAGAAGAACAAGTGGTTCAGACACCATCAGATTCAGACTCAGCATGCAGCATTCCCTTCAGACAGGCATGCCGTGTGTCGGATGAAAAATCTTCCACGTCATTTACACAGATTTCTTTTTCATCAGTCCCATTATTTTTTAACCCACACAACTAAATTCAACTTGTATGATAGTTTTGTAGATCCAACACCATCCTACAAAATCTCCTGTGTAATTTTTGCTCTAAGATCAAGGTATTATTATTATTATTTTATTATTAACATGTATTTATATAGCGCCAACATATTGCGTAGCACTGTAAAGTAAATGTGATTATACAACTAAATCACAAATTCTATACATAGAACATATGGAGTAACAAACATCACAATCAATACAGGTACAAAAAGGTGAGGAAGGCCATACAGTCTAAAGGGAAGGGAGTAATACACAAGGTGTGGGAGTGAGCAAGATCAAATTAAGTGGGTGAGAAATGTGGTACTGTATGTGGTGTTGCGTTTGGTAGTTAAGCAGAGTGAGGGTAGGCTTCTCGAAAGAAGTGCGTTTTCAGAGATTTCTTGAAAGCAGAGAGGTTGGGAGAAAGTCGGACAGACCGAGGGAGAGAGCTCCAGAGGAGGGGTGCAGCCCTTGCAAAGTCTTGAATGCAAGCAGTTGAGTAGTAGGTCAGTAGAGGAGCGTAGTAAGCGATTGGGTGAGTATATAGAGATGAGTTCAGAGATGTAGGGTGGGGCAGAGTTATGAAGTGCTTTGAAAGTCAGTGTCATTAATTTGAATTTGATTCTGAAAGGTAACGGAAGCCAGTGCAGGGATTGACGGAATGGCGAGGCAGAGGAGGAACGGTTGCTGAGGTTGCAGCAGTTTTCATTATGGACTGGAGAGGTGACAGTCTCTGGAGGGGAAGGCCAATTAAAAGAGAGTTACAGTAGTCTAGACGCAATATGATTTTTGAATTTTGGCAGCATCTTGGGTGATAATGATCGTATTTTGGATATGTTCCTTAGGTGGAAGTGACATGATTTAATAAGTGACTGGATATGAGTAGTGAATGACAGGGCAAAATCTAGGATAACCCCCAAGGCACCGGGCCTGGGGAAAGGGGGTGATAGTGGAATTGTTAGCTATGATGGATACTTCTGGGATGTTACTGGTGTTAGTTGGAGGAAACAGAACCATTTCAGTTTTGGAGAGGTTTAATTTAAGGTAGCGTTGCGACATCCAGGTAGAGATAGCGGACAGGCAAGAGGAGACGCGAGTTAGGAGTTCTGGGTTGAGATCAGGAGATGAGAGATAGATCTGAATATCGTCAGCATAGAGGTGGTAGTGGAAACCGTACGAGTTGATTAATTTGCCAAGGGAGGAAGTATAGAGGGAGAATAGTAATGGTCCCAGGACAGAGCCTTGAGGAACTCCAACAGAAAGAGGTAGAGGAGAAGATTATACTCCATTGTAGGAGACATTGAAGGAACGATTGGTGATGTAAGAAGAGAACCAGAACAGGGCTGTGTCACGAAGGCCAAGCGACTGGAGAAGGAGAGGGTGATCTACAGTGTCAAATGCGGCTGAGAGGTCAAGCAGTATTAGTAGTGAGAAATGATTGTTGGCTTTAGCGGTTAAAAGGTCATTAGTTAGTCGAGTCAGGGCAGTTTCCGTGGAGTGTTGTGGCTTAAAAACATATTTTAGGGGGTCCAGCAGGTTATTGTCAGAGAGGAATGAGTCGGTTGTAGACTAGGCACTCAAGTAGTTTAGAGATGGAGGGTAGCAGAGAGACAGGTCGGAGGTTGTCAAGATTTTTCAGAATGGGGGTGACAATAGCATGTTTTAGTTGAGAAGGAAACAGTCCAGTTGAGAGCGAAAGATTAAATAGGCGAATTAAGGCTTTGATTAGACAAGGATTGGTATTGCAGAGAAGTTTTGAAGGAATTGGATCAAACGGGCAGGTGGTAAGGTGAGAAGAGGCCAGAAGCTTTGAGACTTCCTCATCAGTGACAGGGGTGAAGGAGCACAGGAGAGACTGGGGAGTGTGGAGGGAGGGTAGTGGAAGTCTAGGGGGTTGAGTAGTGTAATGTCCCTTCTGATAGTGTCAATTTTGTTTTTGAAGTGCTCAGCAATATCTTGAGCAGAGACAGATGTGCACGGAGGGGGTGGAGAAGGGGAAAGAAGAGTGTTAAAGATAGAGAAAAGTTGTGCTGGTTTTTTAGAAAGGGAGTTAATGAGTGAAGTAAAGTATGTTTGTTTGGCTTGGAAGAGGCTGGTGTTATAGGAGCGCAGGGCAGATTTGTAGCTCCAAAAGTCTGATTCTGAACGGGATTTGCGCCAGCAACGCTCAAGTGCACGTGAGTGTCTTTGGAGCACTTTTTTATGAGCAGTATGCCAAGGTTGAAGTGGTTTGGGTCTAGAATGTTTAGTTTTTATAGGAGCAAGCTCATTAAGGGCAGTGGTGAGAGTACTATAGTAGACAGAGGTAGCCACATTAGGACATGAGATGGCTGAGATTTTAGAGTGAAGAGAGTCAAAGGAAGAAGAGATATGTGACACATCTACAGCTTGCAAGTCACGGTAAGTACGTGTTTGGGGAATAGCAGGGGGTGAGGAGGGAGTTAGTGAGAGTTGAAATGTGAGCATATTGTGATCAGAGAGGGGAAATGGTGAGTTAGTAAAATTGGTGGTTGAACAGAGTCTGGTAAATATGAGATCCAGAGCATTACCATTGGAGTGAGAGGGGGAGTCTGAGCACAAAGATAAGCCTAGGGACACAAAGTCAATCTAATAATGTATTTCAGCCAGTGTAGAAATAGCAAACACTTCCCCATGTCTCCTGCAATTAATTTGCTCAAATTGGCATTTTAGGTCTAAAAATGGTGTAGAATGAAGGCAGGGTGTGAATCACTGGTTTCTTCACTAGCTGAATATATAAATATGAATAATAATATGGATAATAAAACATGATTACAGTTAGAAAGTATGTCTATATACCAGAGCTGCGGAGTTGGAAGCAATTTTGGTTACCTGGAGTCGGCAAATATCTACTGACTGACTCGTAATAAATTTCAATTGTAATGAAAAAAAAAAAAAAAGTATGTTACAATGTCCTATTTCACAGATAATGGTCATAATAAAGTACTTCTCTGCTGCGCTCTATCGTGCGACGCTCGATTCCTCCTCCCTGCCTTCTATAGGAGTAAGCGAGGGAGGAGAAATTGAGCACCGCATGATGGATCACGCCCTGTCGCTGTTTCTGAAGAGGAGCGCAAGCAGAGAATCGGTAAGTAATTTCTTAATAAACACTTTGCAAATTGAAAGTTACACCTGCCTTGGTGTTTTTTTTCCATTAAGTAGAAACTAATTTTTAAAAAAAAACCAAAAAAAAAAACCATATGTTACTGGTCTTTTAACTAAGAAACTACACCATGAATTTCTGCAGCACAGAGATTAGGGACAGATTTATGATAGGTTTTCTATTTAAATTGCTTTTTTTATTTGTCACAATCCAAAAATGTTTTGTTTTTTTCAAAAAAATAGAAGCTTGCCACCTCAAAACATGGCAAGTTTTTTATTTCTTTAAAAAAACACCCAAAATCCCAGACAAATAAAAAAAAAATTGATGAAAAAAGACACGAGCCAGATGTGAGTATAGTACAGTTTGCAAGACACATAGAACTGTTACTCCACCCACAAACATTAATAAGATGTATGCCTTGAAAGCCTGTCTATACTATGCCTCCCTATTCATCCAACATAAATATTAGGGAAAATGTAACAACATTTCTTAAATGACAACAGGCAACAGATTCATGCTTGATATTTATAATGTAGACAGCTAATGTCAGCATCCTATTGGGATAGCCCAAAACTCAAGCTTCTCGATAATGAAGGCATAAAGCACAGCAATGCTGGATTTATGAATTTACAACCCATATGTATATGAAAAGGAAGCTACTATACTAAAGGAGTCCTAGCTCTGACATCTTTAAACTACGAACACAAACATTTAAAGCCCAGACACACTCAACAGCCAAAAAGAGAAGCATCATTTATATTGGGTTTTTGGCTTTACAATATACATATTAACTATTGATTTTTATATCCTGTATGCTTAGTAAAAGAACAATTTGTGGTTTGCATTTAAAACCTCGCTCACTGCTGGCATCCAAACATCAACTCTGGCAGCATTCAAAGTGTAATCAATCTCAGAATGATGTTACAATTAGAAAAGAATGAGTTTATTGTGTGACCTTGAGCCAAGTCAGAATGCATTTACATTTGGCTCACTTAACCAAAAGGTGCTGGAATATGTTCAGTAATACGAACACTGCCAAACTGCGCAAGTGTAAATTTGAGCAAAAACATTTTCAGTCAATTAATATACTAGAGCTAGCTGGAAAGCAATATGCAGATAGCTTTTAATTAAATAAAGTGTAGGAGCGGATTTAACTTTGCAGATTTAACTTTCTGTGTGGGGGTAAAGTATATACAATTTTTTAAGTGTATTTTTTTAGGTTAACTAAAGGATACTACGTAAATGCATATAGCTATTTTAGCCTTTGCTGCTATTTATCTTGCTTGTTCTGGGCCAAACAAAAACAAGTGTCTTATCTTAAAATATTCTTTAATCTTGATCTCTAAAACCTTCCACAAACGAAAACTATGGGGATTATTTACTAAAATTTGAATTTATCTCATATATTTATTACAAAAAAACTCTATACAATTGGATCGATATACGATAAAGTGTAAACTCGAACCATACAAATTTTTCTGGCTTTTTTCCCCGAATTGCTGATTTTTTTCTATTTTTTTGTTTGAAAGCCCAAAAAGGTCGGATTTTCAGGCTTAACCCTGCGCAGACCACAAAAACTTCAAATTGAGATAGGTGCTTCTCCCATTGACTTAAACAAGACAGGTCTGAGATGGCGGTTTTTCAGATTCAGGCTTTTTGCAGGATTGGGGTATAATAAATATTCTATTTTTTTTCCATGAAAAAGTCTACTATTTTCCCCACAAAGCCCAACCAGATAAATTCAAGGTTTAGTAGATAACCCCCTAAGTATATTTGAATATTAATGTGTACAAGTTAAAAAAAAAAAAACTTTTAATCGCAAACTGAGACCAATAACTTTATCTCCTTCTACCTACTAACTAAATGAGCACAATGTTCCTAATTCTCCCCACACCCACTTTAAAGGAGAACTAAACTAAAAAGAGAAACAGATGCTGCAAGATGAATAGTGAAGATAAACTTAATTATTTCAGAAACAGTACAAACTTTTGAATTGATTGTGTTTGGAAATTTTATTATTTCAGTATGATGAAGCTTATGTTAAATTTTCTTTTTCGATATAGTTCCACTTAAGCTTAGCAATTGTCTCAAACCATCAAGCAGAAAATAAGGTTTTCCTGTCATAGAAGCTAATGCTACAGTATTGTTATACTTGGATGCTAATAGTGCTGGTTTCTGAGCAGCCGTGTAATGAGAATCTGCATTAATAATCAGCCTTGTATTGTGACTTTTGATATTTGATATTTTCTATATACAGTATATTGTGAGTGGGTCCCTAAACTTAGAAAGTGACAGCAGCACAGAGCATGTGCAGTGAATCAGCAGAAATAAAGATGGGGAGCTACTGGGGCATATTCAGAGGCAGAGATCTTCCCTGCTAAAGGGTCGTGGTTGCCTTGGGCTGGTACAGAACCACAAAACATAATGTACAACATTTCTTAAGCTTTAGTTCTCTTAAAAAAAAAAACATCCTAGGAATTTCAAAGAGCAGCAAAAGCTATAGGACAGTTGTATATTAGACTGTATATATTATCTAAAGAGCTGCTGTTTTATTCCCAGATCTGCATCTTTTTGAACTTGGTAAGGTAACACCAGCAAAGAGCATTTTCATATAATGGCCAATTGTTATTAAAGGGGTGGTTCAAGAATGGCCATTTCTATGCAATTTTTCAATGGATCTATTTTTAATGTTTTTTGAATTATTTGCCATCTGACACTTTCCAGATTTCAAATGGGGGTCACTGACCACATCTAAAAACAAATGCTCTGTAAGGCTACACATTTTATTATTAATAAATAATTATAAATCACTTTTACCATTTCTAGAAAGCGTGATATTTTTACTAAAATTAACCATAGTTCCATTTGCAGGCTATACATGGGGAAAAACAACAGACTTCTGGGGAATGGCCAGATCTATTGGAGAGATTGGAAAATCTTGTTGGCAACAACCATGTGCTCTCTCTCAATGCATAGCCAGGTATTTCCTGACAACTTTTGTCTGACAGGAGCTTGCAGGTGATTCACATGTAAGACAATGGTATAGTGCCACTTGTGTCTGCTACTTACAAATGGAATGCCTAGCATCACCCCATGAAATGAAAATATATTGTACAGGCATGGGTTCCTTTATCCAGAAAGCTACAAATTATGGAAAGGCATAGATTCCATTTTATCCAAATAATCCAAATTTAAAAAAAAAAAAAATATTACCATATATACCCGAGTATAAGCAGAGTTTTTCAGCATCCAAAATGTGCTAAAAAAAAGTCTACCTCAGCTTATACTCAGGTCAGCGGTACCCGACCAGAGTAGCTGAGATTGCAGTCACTTTTAATCATTCCTATACCAACAGTTGACTTGGGGAGAGACTGCAATATCCCACAATGCCCTCTGTTGGTTATATGAAAGAATAACAGTGCGCCCTCTGTTGGTTATATGAAAGAATAACAGTGACTGCAATCACACAGCGCCATCTGTTGGTTATATGAAAGAATAACAGTGACTGCAAAATCACACAGCGCCATCTGTTGGTTGTATGAAAGAATAACAGTGCGCCCTCTGTTGGTTATATGAAGGATAACAGTGACTGCAATATCACACAGCACCCTCTGTTGGTTATATGGAAGAATAACAGTGACTGCAATAACACACAGTGCCCTCTGTTGGTTACATGAAAGATTAACAGTGATGGCAATATCAAACAGCACCCTCTGCACATGGTAGTGGGACAGTGGGGCAATGCACACAGTAATCCGTTTGGCAATTCTGTCACCATCAACTTTGCAAAGAAGTCCGGTTGATCGCTGGGGGGGTCGCTTTGGCAGAATGTGCGCTGCTGGGAGACAGGGCTGTAGTTGTGTCTAGGCTTATACTAGAGTCAATAAGTTTTTGCAGTTTTCGTAGGTAAAATTAGGTACCTCGGCTTATACTCGAGTATATACGGTACCTTTTAGAGATCCAAATTAGTTATCCAGAAAAAAACAGATACAGAGCATTCTGAATAACAGGTCCAATACCTGCACATTAAATTAATTATTTTCCTCTTTGGTGTCCCTGATCCTTAAATGAATTCCAATGTATATATAACTAGATTTGCAACACTTACAAATATTTAAATAAAAGTTAATAAAAAAATTACCTTGTTCCATAATCAACAACCACCCAATCCTTAGCTGTTCCCGTGATAGCATCATGATGCTGGAAAAGTCCCAAATTCCGCCTGGCCTCAGTGAGTAGTTTGTAATGCTCAACTGATGGAAAACTTTGAAGTTTGTCAGATTTTTTGATTTGCACCAATGCAAAAGAATAAAGGATTTCTGCAGCTCTGTAATTAAAAAAGAGGACGAAAAAAAATCAGTATCATTAACATTATTTAAATGCATTTACTATACATATGGCAGAAAAGTAATTCTTGAAAACATATTAAGACACCCAGCATTTTCAAGAAGACAAATGAAGATCCTTTCCTAACCTACTTTGCCATTTATCTTAATATATGCTTTATTCACACTAAAGTGCACTTCAGTATAAAAATACCGGGGCAGCAATAAGTTGCAGCTTAGGGTTGCCACCTGTCCAGTTTTGACCTGGACAGCCTGGTATTTTGAAGGGCTGCTCGGGTCAAATCTTCCTGCCTGGTTTTTCTAAATAAGGAAAACCAGGCAGGATTCCCCATGATTGAAACGGTGATCGGCCAATCGCCGCGCCATACACCTGCCCCTCAGTGACATGGCCCCGTCCCATGACTGGGCAAACCTAGGACAACTGCTGAGGGCTCTAAAATGCAAAGTTTATTACTGTTGGCCTTGGGTATGTTTTGGGTCGCTCATATTGTACACTTACACAGGGCACTATAGGAAAATGCACATTTCTAACTGTGGTACTGAAGTTATTCATTATACTTCATTGCAATGAAGAAACGACCTCAACTGACATCATTCAGTATTTATCTATGCACAATACATATATCCAGGCCCTACAGCATGTACAAATATATGTACCCGCAGAGGATTCAAAACATTTCTTAATTTCCTTTTTACCAAGTAACACATTTATAAGATGTATTGTTGTGTTTGCCACTGGTCTAGCAGACAAATATCTTGGAAATCAGCTTCTTCGGCTAGACATATGGTTGATTTTTGGTCAGATATTAGTGATTTAGTCCGCACCACATACAGAGGCTGATAAATGACTTTCTCGGCCACTGAAATGTAGCAAAATGTAACTAATTGTAAATTGAGATGAGCTACGACTTAGGTAGGAAAACCCAGGAACACGTAAACTGGTCTCTGAATCTCTCTTTAGTTAGAGATTTCTTCCATGAAAGACACATTTAACTAGAAAATAAGATTTATTCTCCAATAACTCAAATGTAGCATGACAAGTACACCAACTTTATACTGTAAATGGATAATATTAACTTTACTTAACATTAGGGGGGTTAGTTATCAAAGGTCAAATTCTAGAGTTATTTATACCTCATGAACAACATGAAGGCTATTAACATTTACAAATGGCTCAAGGGACCTCTGCCATTCACTCCTACATGACCTCGACAGGCCTGAGATGGTGTATTTTCTGATTCGAGCTATTTCCTGGGGTTTTTTTAACCAAAAATAAATAACTTTGAAAACTCGATCAATTCAAGCATAATCACCAATGTCACCACAATCACTGTGTCTTTTTCCCATTATGTAGTGTTTTCCCACTTAAATTCCAGCTATGCTAAGCTCGCCAGGTGGAGTTAAACCTCACGCAATTGCAGCAAATGATATTAGATTAACACTATTGTGCCTGCACTTCGTTGTGAATTGGAGGCAATTGTATTGAATGAAATTATATGAATATAAAGTCGTTTGGTGTCATCTGGTGTACGAGCGACATATACACCATATTCTTTCAGACTGATACAGGGCGCCGTGTGAACACTGGAGCTACCACCTGTTTTGAAGCACTTTTTTTGCCACAAATAAAGTCCCTTGAATCAATAAGTAACTGTTTATTTCGGAATGGAAGCTAGGAAGAACTGTGGCAGGGAGCGCAACTATATAGAAGTGCAAAGAGTGCCCTTTGATGCAAGTACTTCTAGTGAAAAGGATTATCTGTGCAACCAAATGCGGGAAAACTTGCGCAACAAACTGCAACAATAGTTGTGAATCCCTCCAAAAACAGTTAAGATTATTAAAAAAAATGCAAAAATATTTATTAGGACATTGTAAAAAACAGCCTAAAACGTTTCATGCCTGTTGGGGCACTTACACAAACACATTTTGGCTTGCTTGCATAACTTATTGCAAACTTTTTGATTGTGGTATTGCACACACTGGCTCCTGTTCTTTCTGTTTTTGTTATCAAAACTTGTGCAACCACAACAGTGGCAGTAAACGTAAATGCCTCCCATTATATTTCCTCTTTAGTAAGAGACTGCTACAGTGAAATGTATGAAGAACAGCAACTCCTGCATTATCAGCCATTTTAAAGGACACTATAAAGAACAGCAGCATCCCTGTTTTCCCTTTACTAAACAGTACATTTTTACAGAGGCCAGACTGACTAAATCTGGTTCCCCTATAAAAAAAAACAAAAAAAAACACATTTTTGCTTCCGTTCATTTTATACAACAGCATTACTTGGTTTGAAAATATAAACTTTAAGCACCAGTATATTCTCAGAAATAAGCCTATAATTAATCATTTTAACTTTTTGGAATATGAGTATTTTTATCTTGGCCTCAAACAGCCAGAGGCACAAAATCGACCTGTGTAATATTGGCCTAAGATAAAACATCCTATGATCTCGATATCCTTGAGTATTTAACCTTGTGTGGGAAAAATATATAATTTTTTTTAGACACATATTTGCTATTAATACAAATGTGATTTTTCTTATATTAAACTATGACCAGATACTTATCCACAGATGGTAACCATGTATCGTCTCATTAACCAAACTGACATAATCCATACAAATATATTCCTGTTTCCTAAATATAATCCAGAATTAACAATTAAGGCTGTAGGTTCCCATTAATGTATTTAAAGTTTAGTTTAGTTTAAAAGCAATAATCTCTAGTAAAAATTCACCTTCATATTTTCACTGTTTGAATACAAATGTGATGACGCAAGGCTGTGAAGGTTGTAACAAGACATATTAAGACTATTTAAAACGGCATTTTACTTGCGGTATATTATTCATGAATGCAAATGGAGATTACATTACAAAAAAAATTATTTCAAAGTAAAAGGTTACATTTACAGTAACTAATGTAAGTAATTCTTTGAATTCATATTGAACACAAGTGTGCATTGAATAACAACTTTGAAAGAATATGGACAGGCATTCTGCCTACTGTTTTCATTAAAAAGACCATCAGGGCAATAACTATAATGTAATTTGTCTAGGGACAATGGGGGTCATTTATCAATACTGGGCAAATTTGCCCATGGCAGTAATCCATGGCAACCAATCAAATTGCTGCATTCATTGTTCTACTTGCAGCTGGCTTTAAAAAGCTAGTCACTGATTGGTTGCTTTAGGTAACTGCCCTTGGGCAAATTTGCCCAGTGTTGATAAATGAGCCCCAATGTGTTTATAAGTTTTTTGGGGATGTAATGTAAGCAGTACACTTTAATGGGGCTAACATGCATTTGATGTAGATTAAGGTGTAATGACAAAACTCTATAATTTTAGCAGTGATGTTATTTGTGACCATCTACAGATACAGTTAAGTGAGTGAAAAGCCTGACTTTGGCCAAACACCTAACAATTTCACTTTAAGGCCATGGTAAACCATGTAAAAGCATGTGAAAAACAGTGAAATGATTTCATGCAAATATACAGAAAAGCACAACCCCCATATAAAAAGGGAATTAGCTAGAAAATAGCTGCAAGGAGGGCTTCTGCTTTTTACACAACACATTCACAACAAAGTGGTATCACCAAAGTGGTGTAAAATAACGGTGAAATCTAAGCAACAGTTAAGTGAAAAATATCCCTCCTTTATAAATGTGATAAATGTAAATTGTTATCAATTGGGGTAAAAGATTTGCATGATTGCAAAGATTACCATTAAATCTAGGGATGCACCAAATCCAGCATCTGGTTTGGGATTCAACATAGATTTGGCATTTTTCAGGACGATTCGGCCAAATCCAAGTGCCTGACCGAACCGAATCTGAAAGATAAATTGACTTTTTGTCACACAAACAAGGGCCGCGAGCTGCATGTGCGTTCTCTTTCCCCCTCTTTCATCTAATTTCCATATGCAAATTAAGGTTTAGATTCAGTTTGGGATTTGGAAAACTCTTTAAAAAAAGGATTCGGCTCAATCCTTAAATAGTGGATTTGCTGCATCTCTAATTTAATCAAATGTAAGGATTGTAGAGGTTGTAGACCAAAGTGAGGTAGCCAAAAAAAATTTTTCCAGATATGCCCAGCTTGAGCAAATTTTGAGAAACCTGGTCAAATGTGTTTGTAGAAATCTTGCCCTGTCCTTCTTTTAGGACTGTACTATCTAGATTTTGGCATAGCATAATAATCATACATAACATATTGGGGCTCATTTATAAACAATGGGCACATTTGCCCCTGAGCAGTAAGCCATAGTAACCAATCAGTGACTGCTTTATTCAGCCATCTGCAGGTTGAGCAATAAAACCAAACCTTTGATTGGTTGCTATGGGTAAATGCTCAAGTGCAAATTTGCTGTCTTTAATAAATGAGCCCCATTGAGTCTATGGAGATCTCAAGCAGGCCAGAACAATAAGAAACATGCAGTCAGTGGACTAGAAGCAAGAAGCTAAGAAACATATTTCACTCCAACTTCTCAAGCCATTTTCCACACAACAAATCCAGATGGGATTCCAAATGCTGTGTTTCAAGTGCAAAAATTCTATGCTACTTTCATTGTTTTCTTTATTTGTGAGCTATTCTTTATCTGTTTAAAGACATGTTGGTTTGCATAATAGACTTCACATGATTATTTTTTTTTACCTGGTACAGACATAAATATTCAGTCAAAAATAAAATGAATAAACTTGCCTCAGATGGGATTCCATGACTCTTTCAAGCCGTTTATAGAAAGGACGAGAAGTAAAATAACCACTCCAGTAGTGATCATCTCTGTCTGCATAGGTAAAGAAATCTCCACTTAAAACTGGAAATGATTCACTACTGGGATCATCAACCTTGGCAGCTTTCCGTAGAGCTTTAAAATAATCAGAGATCGTCCCAAATTGTGCCTGAGGAAAAAAACAAAAATAATCACTTAAATATTGAAATTGAATTTAAAAATCTTGCTTGATGGGAATGACTAAGCAGTAGTCTAGCTGTCAGTAAACATTGCTATTGGGCCTCTCATATTTGCAGCCGCTGCCTTCAGGTTTGTTTCTGACCTTAAAAAGTTTATTATAAGCAATCTGCTCAAGGTACTATTGTTCATCTAGACAGGAGTGGTTTCATTAAAGTCTGCAGCAATGTCAATGTGTATGCAATAAAATGCCTCTCTGAACACTCATGACTACAAACGAACAAAATATAATGGAATAAATTAGCTGTGTTTAAATGTTCACAAACCTGCATCTCAAAAATATATAAAATGTGCAAAAAAATGCCCCTGTATAATGGGGTAGTATTACATATTGTTCAACATGAGTTTAATAATTTAGGTTTGTTCTGAACTTTTACCTACTCTGTGTTTGGTCTTGGCGAGTTACATAAGCAGCTTAAACCCCTCCAATCACCCTTTATTGTGATTGTTTTCAAAGCACAGAGGGATAACCTGTGTAAGGATAACCTACTTTGCAAGGGACAAACATTTAGTAGCTTCAAGTTACCTGGTTGCTCTGTTTATCTCAATAAATAACAAAAATCAAACATTTTTTTTTCCACTTTATACAATATTAAAAAAAGTCTGTTTAGCAGATGACCTATTTTTTGCCTGCAATTGCAAAAGGTATTTTCAGTAGATGTCACCTGCGGGTATAACATTACGCCTTAGTGACTAATCTCCCATTGTGCCATAAACCTTGAAGGAACAGCAATACCAACAAATCAAAGTGTTTTAATGTAATTAAATTATAATGTACTGTTGCCCTGCACTTGTAAATCTGGTGTCTTTGCTTCAAAAACACTACTATAGTTTATATAACTAAGCTGCTGGGCAGCCATTTAGTCTGAAAAAAGGAGAAATGGCACAGGTTACATAGTACAGGTATGGGACCGGTTATCCAGAATGCTGGGGACCTTGGGTTTTCTGGATAAGAGACCTTTCCGTAATTTGGATCTTCATACGGTACTTTAAAACATAAAGTTATGAAAACATAATTATGCCTCTTTATAGGTCCCTGGTGAGGCCTAATCTGGAGTATGCAGTGCAGTTTTGGACTTAAGAGGGATATAAATGAGCTGGAGAGAATGCAGAGACGTGCAAGTAAACTGGTTAGCGGGATGGTAGACTGTCAAGGTTCGGGTTGTTTTCTCTGGGAAAAAAGGCGATTGAGAGATGATAGGATTACACTTTACAAGAACATTAGAGGACATTATAGACAAATAGCAGGGGACCTTTTTACCCATTAAATGGATCAATGTATCAGAGGCTAAAGTCCTGCGCAGGTCCATTTTTTGGGACCCGTACCCGACCCGTACCCGCAACCTGCAATCCGCATTCTTACCCGCTTGGAACTGCTACCCGACCCCACCCGCAAGTACCTTATCTGCAACCCAGACCCTCTGACCATCAAGAATCAAGAAGTGCTGTCATTGTAAACCAGAAGTGACGTCATCGGAAGTAGCCGTGGCCAGAAAAATGGAGTAAATATCGCTACTGAGAAGACCTGCAGCCCACAAACCCGCAGAACCGACAACCCGCGTCTTTACCCGCACCAAGAACTTCTCCCCTCAACCTGCAAGGTACCGCAGGTTTATACAGGACTCTACCAGAGGCCACCCCTTTAGACTAGAAGAAAATAGATTTAATTTGAAGCAACGTAGGTGGTTATTCACAGTCAGGACAGTGAGGTTGTGGAATGCACTGCCGGGTGATGTTGTGATGGCTGATTCAGTTAATGCCTTTAAGAAGGTGATGTTGTGATGGCTGATTCAGTTAATGCCTTTAAGAGGTATGGGTTTATTTAATTTATGTGAAAGTATGGAGTGTGTATGGATGCTGGGTTTTCATTTGGAGGGGTTGAACTTGATGGACTTTGTCTTTTTTCAACCCGATTTAACTATGTATGCAAATATGTACTATGTATGTATGTGACAGTTCATCTTCGAAGCTGGAGTAAGCACATTAGAATCAGGGACACTATTTAATCAGCAGAATACATAAACCGAAACAAGTTTCACATGGTACTATGAACTTCTCCTGTTATCAGTATGAGACGAACAGCTATTATTTGCAGGCAGGAAACAAAAATTAGGTTGACGGTGCGCACATAAAATTACATTTCTCAAATGCAATAAAAACATCCTACAAGGGCATTTGCCCTTCTTAAAGGCCATCATGGGAGCCATTTGAAAGGATGATATGTGTGGTGAACAGGATTGTAGAATGTGCCAGTATTTATGTATAAATCAGAAAATTTAGTATGCATTTTATTAAACTAACTCAGGTTTTATTTCTAGGTAACAGAAAGATACTTATGTGCTTCCTATTAGCTTTATAGACTGTTCTGCATCCACAAAAAAATGAAATCATACCTTAACATGCAGCTCAGGATGAGAGTTCATATAATTGAACAGCTTTTGGTAATTCTCGTATTGCTGATCCCATTCTAGGCTGTCGCTATACCGAAAATCATCACCCAGTGGGACCAAAAGCACTTTTGTACGGAAGAGCTTTGATTTTTTCCTGTACTGATCCAGAATCATCCAAGCTCTATAAACAAAATTGAAAACTGGCTTAAAGGGTAAGCTCTGGAACAAGTATTAAGATATCTTCATCTACCCATCCCACGCTATACATTTCCAACCTCTATGTGAAGTGTTTTACTGATCAAATATGACCCATTTCATTGAAATGTTTCAGATCTAAGTCTTCCTTTTGCAATGATTAGCAGAAGAGATTTAATGAGCATTTACATTTTCTTGGGTGATCGTGTTTGGTACAGAGGAATAACTACACTGACATTTATGGCATCCCTATTATAGGCTATTTATTTGCATTGTAAGAGGGAATTTAGGAAAGAGTCGGCCATGACCCACCCAATAAGAGGTAGATCATACTATTGCCCCTTGATCTATAAGCTGTAACCCCCACAGGCTTGTTGCTCAGGATAGACCACCATCAGGAAGGGTCAATTGAGAATGCTGTATGTAGTATAGCCTTTATTGGATTTCTGAAATCACAATTAAAAGAGTTTGATGGAATACCTGTGTTGTACATTTCCTTCATTGATCATTTCTGGGGGAACTCGCCAAGGACAACTAACTCTGCTACCAGGAAGGCGTTTGAAATCAAACTGACAGCATATTTTTGGATCAGGTCCACATGTATGAGGGACATCATAGCTGTAGAATGGCATCATATGGCACAGAATATCTGTGCTATGACCCAGATCTAAAAGGAATAAATAGAGAATATATTTTTAGTTTGCTTAACACTTGCAGTGCAATGAAGCTATGACTAACTGATTAAAATACAGAGCAACAAAAGATAATGTATCATGTACAGCTTGTGCCACACATGGGCATGCACCTATATTTGCACAAAACATAATGCTCATATATTTTAAAGTATCATTATTATTATTTTTAATTTCTCTTTTATTATTTTCAAGCCAAAAAGCAAACAATGTTCAGTAGTATAATTATTAAAGGGATACTGTCATGGGAAAAAATATTTTTTTCAAAATGAATCAGTTAATAGTGCTACTCCAGCAGAATTCTGCACTAAAATTCATTTCTCAAAAGAGCAAGCAGATTTTTTTATATTCAATTTTGAAATCTGACATGGGGATAGACAACTGGGGGCAGCTGGGCAATTGACAAAATGTCTAGCCCCATGTCAGATTTCAAAATTGAATATAAAAAAATCTGCTTGCTCTTTTGAGAAATGAATTTTAGTGCAGAATTCTGCTGGAGTAGCACTATTAACTGATGCATTTTGAAAAAAACATGTTTTCCGATGACAGGATCCCTTTAAGCAAGACTAGACAATCAAGGGGGTGGAGAATGTTAGTACGGGAGGTAAAAAAAAAAACCCAAAAATTCTGCCAATACTTTCCTAAAGTATCACTATTTTATCATAATGCAAATAAAACAGCATTTCTCAATTGTAGAAGCGTTATAATCTAGTACAGAGGAGTTGTCCAAATGGTTGGCCTGAAGGAATTTGCATGATCACCTGTCTAAACATGAGCCTAACTGTACTAACTGAGTAAGAAGCAAATTCGTATGCACTAATATTATCCTAAACTTTCACCCCCCTGTAATTACTGTCCCTGATCTTGTTCCATGGGTTGTTGCTCCTCTTTACTGAAGAATTAACTGGTCCAGGATACGCAAAATAAAGTATCTTGTGATCAGAAATGTTATTATGCCGTATATGGTCGCAGATAGTGAACAGGGTAAGAAGTAACAACGGCATAGCACACTGTTCAGAGCATTTTCCAGCAGAGAACCAGCCTAGGGACAAAGTCCTTGATTATAATCACCTGCTTGTACCTTACAAACTGGTACTCCTATGAAAGGTGGTCTGGTGAATGCACACCCACCGAAATAAAACAGTGACCGGTAACCCAAAATAGACAGTTAATGCTAGTCAGTAGTGCTAGTCCTTTTGTATGCATAACGTTTATGTCTGTACAAATAATTTCTATTCTTCAAAATTAATCTTTATTTAATCAATGTTTCGGTTCTCCCTTGGGACCTTTACCAAGATACCTTGATGGTCACAAGGGAGGACTGAAAGGTAGATTAAATAAAGATTAACTTCCCTTGGTGCACCAGCATCTATCCGTTTATATTATTGAATTTCTGGTAGCACCAGGGTAACTAACCCAAATAGAAGTGTGTGTGTGTGTGTTGACACTACTTTTTTATCTTTTACCTAGTCTGTTCTACAGAGGGTAAAATAGACTAGGTAATGTGTGCCCTACAGCTCAATTTCATCTTGAATGGCTGTTGCTGTGGTTACCTGTAGTAAGCAAACACCCATTTTCAACAATGCAGGGTATACATTTATTAAACACATACAAAACGCTTTTGTGTATTGGTGTCTTTACACTTTTTGTATATTAGTTTGCACAGGCCAAATGTCAAGGATATGGACAGTATGAAATTTGTCAACAAGCAGATGATGTACCATTTAGAATGGTCACAGATGACGGAGTATCTAGGAAGGATTGTGATCCCATTGTGGGCTCCAAGGCGAGTCACCTTCATATCTTTTTAAAACTGTTCACTCTAATGGAAGTGCTGCTAGACCTTCGACAGGGACGTAGAGGGACAGTGAGAGAGCAGGAAAGTCAAACAGCTGACAAATGACTTCACATGGCTGCCACTCAATGTAAAATTTCCTGAAGCCAAGAAAAAATACTTTAGGTAATTCTCGGCTATATGGCAGTGATGGTATACTTCTGCTACATACAGTAGCAAAGCTATTGAAAGTGCGGATATACTTCAAACTAGCAAAGTGTTATCAATATGTCTCACATTCTAACACCTTCTAACAAATAACAACCCCAGCACAGCTATTGTAGCTACAGCAACATTAACTGTTCTGCAACTTGAGACTGCCAGGGGTGACAGATAAGGATTTGGGAGCAGAGACTGAAAGCACTGCCATGTGTTTCAGATAAGTTTGCCCTGATCCTGCAGTTGACGAAGCTACTGCAGCAAATTTAAGATCTTGGTGATGCAACAGAAAATCATCATCATCATTTCATCATCATCATCATCATCATCATCATTTATTTATATAGCGCTGTCAAGATACGCAGTGCTTTAAAATGATTTAAAGCACTTTTACTTAGTTAATTCATAGCTGCACTTCAAAGATGCTTGAAGAATTGCTTTACCATCTACAAGTAAAATGTTAAATGCAATAAAAACACCTATATCAAAGTTATCACAGTACCCCTTTTGGGGGGAGGTTAAAAATATAGTCATGGCATCTAAAAAGCTAATTTTATAATACCCAAAATAGACACTTACCCCAATTTTGTCTCCAAAAAAATTCAAGCGTATGTTTTGATGCATGATATTTCTTAATGGAATAATGAACTCTCTGGATTAGCATGTTTGACAACCCTGAGCTTTTCAGAAGGTAGGCCATAGTGGGCGAGTGTCCAAATGGATCAATGGCCCAACCAGACTTTGGTTTAACACCTGTTTCAAAAGAAATTAAATAATTTGCACTTAATATTTTACTTCTAAATTCTTGTGATTTTGTTATATTGCTTAAATGTGTAGTATCATGTATACACCCAGATCTGCCATAAAAACGTCCATCCAAAAGAATAGGTAAAAGAGTTGGAGGGAATTAGAGGAATATAACTAGATGCAAGAAAATACACATCATTCTTTAGTTGTATTTAGTTTGTTGTAATGTTTTATGCAAATTCAAACATTTTAATTATTAAATTATTGACTCCACAGGGAGAAACTTTGTAAACCAGCTTGCTTAAAACCACACAATTAGATCTTACAAATCACAAAACCCATATCTATTTTATATCAGAAAGTTTTAAAATACAAGTTTTGATTGGCTAGAGATGCTTTTCATATACTGTAGGTGCCAGAGTCTAGTCTTTGTCCAGCTACAAAGTCTTACATCACAGCTACAACAGATGTCAGACACTAATAACTATCTGTTAAGGAAGGCATGGGTTTATTTTTTCTGTAACTGTTTGGAGGCTGGTTGCTATTTGAACCACTGTGCATTACAGTGCAAACATCTGTGCAGAATAGATCACAGATCTGACAGGAAATATAGAATCTACAAATCAGGCAATACAGTACATTCCTTTATAACCAGTGCCAGATCCTACATTCAATTACACTGAAAAGGCTAAAAACTAGGAACAGCACTGGGAAGATGTACAAAGTAATACTGAAACTAATACTCAAACTTGTATGTTCTTATGCTTTGATCATAGACATTAACTCAGTTTGCAACCCAACAAAACTGCAGGTAATGAATAAATATATATTACCCAAATTTTTCTCCAGCCATTGATGTCCTTCTATTAGTTGGTCAACCAAGGAAAAATAGTGAGGTGTAGCTTCATCAGGCATAACCCATCCACCTGTTGCAATTTCAAACTGCTCAAGTTCAATCAACCTAAGGAATACATTTCCGGACATGAAGTAACAAAGTTTTCTGGCTGACAGGAAATGCTATTTACATCAAACAAAGAATCAGCAAATAAATAGGGATTAACACTGAAGGCTACATTAATGAATCTTTATGTGATCGTTGAAGAAGAAAAAAAAAAAAAGAACTTGAATAATCACGACTAAATGTAACATGGCCTATTCCCTACAATTGATGGTTTTTTCCCACGTTTCATTTTTAAATTGCATTTCTCTGGAAGGGATTGCCTTAATTTGGAAGGTAAATGTTTCATGAACAAGTACAAAGCTGTCTAAAAGATCACCGCAATATGCATCTAAAATTTTTGTGAGATGACAGCTCTGCTGCTGCACGTTAGCCTAAAAACAGCTTTTGATGATGCCACAGCAGCCCCAAAACAGTTTTTGATATAACAGACTGCACAGCTCTTTGAGCAGCGACCAAGCCAAACATGTTACCTAGTCCTTCCATGGATTCTGCAGGCCATGTATCACCTAACATCTTTGAGCTGGCTATAGATGCAAAGATAAAGTCATACAAATCTTTGTTTAGTATGATTTTAGGACTGTATGTGCATCGTCCCAACATTTTTCATGCCATGGCAATCGGTTTCAGGTCCGGTTTGTGCCAAGCCTTTTACTACCTTTTTTCTACATGGCCGTGTGAAATAACTTACTGCTGCAGGTAAACAAGTTCTGTCAGCTATCCAGTTTACTGATATAACAGCTACTGAGCTATTTGAAAGGTCTTAATTTTTAAAAAAAAAACACCCGTAAAAAAATGTATTTGAACAGAGTTTCTCTCTCTCCAGAAAGAACAAATACTAAAGGTGGCCACAGGTCAGTAAAATCTGCTGATTCAGTTTCTCCAAAGCAAGTTGGCAGCTATTGGCCTGACCAATGGGACTGCAAACCATTTGTTAAATCAATCGGGTAGAACTGAAAATCCTGCCAGACAAAGACCAGCGTGTTGATGTGGTCCTCCTCAGGTCTTGGTGTATGAGCAGCTGGCGCAAATGATCTCTGATCAGCCCAATTTGAACCTGCATGTGGATGGCCAAATCATGCCCAGATGCACTCACTTGGTGATCTCGCCTCGATGTTACAGTGTATAGCCAGCTTTACTCACAAAGTGTATTTGCCAAAATTGTAGCAGAAATTTGCACTTGTATGCAGAATAGGTTTTAGAAGTATAGATATACCAGGCACTATACAATAAACTGAACAAGCATGCTAAGCATTAGGGTCTTAAAATAAATTGTATCCTCCAGAACTAAGCATGGCTATTTCCACTTGCCAATAATTAACTCTAAATAAATATTTATATTTTTCTTGGGTTGCACAGTCTTGTGAATTATTAACTTATGTGCAAAGGCAAAGCCCTATTACAGAGGTATTGGAAAAGCTATTATATACAGTTTATATATGGAAAGTTAGTTTAGTTTTAACAGGGGGCAGTAACTTAACCAGACATCATACTTATGCCTATGGAACATACATTAAAGGAACAGTAACATCAAAAAATGTTTACAAAAAAATTCTAAAAAAAGTACATATAAAAAAAAAAAAAACAAAACACCAAGACAAATTAAAATTTAAAATAGCAAAGGCTTTATTAAGAAATAACTTACAGAAACTCCACTTCCTGTCCTCTTCAGAAAAGGCGACCATCCATGGAGCGGCACTTGATTTCCCCTCCCTGGCTCTCTGCTGCAGGATCCTTTCCTTCAGTGCTTCCGTGTTATCTAGTGCAGCGGCGCTTCCAGCATGAACTCTCTGCAGATGAAACAGACCCACTAGAACACAATAGCAGAGCAGTGTCGTTAAGGGAGCTGGTTGTCATGTGCTATTTCTGATTGCTTTGGCTCTGGGCAAAGATGGCACTCTACTGCGCAGGAGACGCTAAGTCGTACAAGTTCATGCATTGCATCCGCTGACAACTGGGAGTTTGGGGTTCAGTTCTTGCAATATAGTGAGGATAAAGATCCCCATCTCATTGGAGCGCCCTTGTACATCATTTGCAGCCTGGCTGCTGCTCTAGATGCTTTAGCTTGTGCTTCACTCGCTCCCTGAGGATGAAGCCGATTCCCGCCACCCCTGAGCACCTGGAGCAACACCAGCACAGCCCCCGCCATAAGGACAAGGGAGAGGTGGAATTGGAACGGCAGAGGACCCAGGAGACATCGCCTTGAGGGGAGAGGGTTTTGAGGTGGATGGATGGTGGTGCCGGGAGTGGACAGCCCTTCTGCTCCATTACTACAAGCGGCAAAACTTCACTGGCCTGCTCAAGTAGGGCGCCCCAGGGTCCTCTGGATTTGTGCGCGCTGTGATGAGGGGTGACCCTTTACAGCAAAGTGCAGAGGCCTGGGATCGCACAGAGAAACAAAGACAGCAGAGTATGGCAAGGGGAGAATGATGGAGCCGCAGGACAGGTTGGCAAAACTGCAACTGTCTGTGCTTTGTCACAAACTTTACTGTCTTGAGAGTGCTGGGAATTGTAGTTGTTTGCAACACAAGTGCCTGGATGTGTGTAGTGACAGGCTGTATGGCAACATGGAGAGCATTTGAGTGTTGCAAGCGTTGAGTGTTGTCAGTAGTTGTCAGCGGATACAATGCATGAACTTGTACGACTTAGCGTCTCCTGCGGAGTGCGAGTGCCATCTTTGCCCAGAGCCAAAGCAATGAGAAATAGCACATGACAATCCAGCGTACCCCCTTACCGACACTGCTCTGCTATTGTGTTCTAGTGGGCCGGTTTCGTCTGCAGAGAGTTCATGCTTTAAGCGCCGCTGCACTAGATAACACGGAAGCACTGAAGGAAAGGATCCACCAGCAGAGAGCCAGGGAGGAGAAATCAAGCGCCGCCCCATGGATGGTCGTCATGTCGCCTTTTCTGAAGAGGACAGGAAGTGGAGTTTTTGTAAGTTATTTCTTAAATAATGCTTATGCAGGTTTTTGACATATAGTGAGATTTGCAACATTTACCTTTTCACTGCTTCCTTTTTTTGGTTATCTATACCATCCCACCATTTGGCAAAGTAGGAGATTTCAGACCACATAAACTTCCTTCTCTTATCTTCTTGAAGCTTAATAACCATATTATTAAGTATGTGTTGCGTCTGATCTCTGAAATAATCATCAAATGTTTTCAGCCAACCTAAAAACAAAAGTATGTATGCAAAGTACGTCCAAAAATGTTTTGAAAAAAAATAATATCATACAGACAAAATTTCAAGGCCTTTTCAACAAGTTTTAAAGCAGATTACACAAACGGATAAAGAAAAAAAGATATAAACTGAGAACCATACTATGAAAAGGAGCAAACTTCATCAAAATCAAGGATGATTTTATGTAATCAAATAAAGGACAAACCATGATTATCATGGAACAAGCTAGCTTTACCAGGGAGGGTATAATGCACAATTGTCCTGATTCAGTATGACAGAAATTATAGCTTTTTGGTTTATTTAGTCTGACATGTCAGAAAATGCACATTTTTCATCTATTAATTTTTAACTTTTTAATTGTGGCTGGTATGACCCTTTGTCAGTTATAAGCTATGAAACCCTCAAACGGTTCATTACATCTATATAAATACTAATACTGGGAGAAAAGTACTTTTTAGGTAAATGCCACACCAGGCTGATTGCTTGCATATAAAAGAATACTTAAAGTTCTTGACAGGCCATGGATAGGAGCCTGCTTGCGAGAATATAAACTGCTATTGGCATTTAATCTTGCTTGTAGAAGTGTATCCTAAGATATTACCAAACCACTCGAAAGAATGTAACCCCAGTGGCACTACGCTAAGGGGGGTATTTACTAAAACTCTAATTTATCTAATATTTTTATTAAAACAAAGTCAACCTGACTCCCACCCACGAATTTAACTCATTTACCAAAAAATCTGCTTGAAAACTCAGTGCAGAATAACATCGTGATAAATTGTGCTTCAATTCGAATCGTATGACGTTTTTGAATCAACACCCTGAAAACTTGACTTTATTGAATTGTTGCTGCAACAAATCATATTTATGGGAGTATAAGACAAAAACCAGAGTCGCTCAGGGTGTCTAGAAACATCTTCACGGACATCTGATGCCAACATGAGTTTTTAGCTGGAGTATTTTCAGATTTTAGCAGCTTTGTGGTATAATAAATTTCGAAAATTTTGAGTTGCCCCCTTTAAAAACTTGACCAGAAAAATTCAAGTTTTAAGTATAAACATCTGGGGATGGAGGATTTAAAAAAAATATAGTAGTATATGATTAGTTTAGTAGCAAGCCCTAAGAAATATAGATTGGATTAATGCATCTCTGGATTCAATGAAAGGTTCTATCAAATTTTATATATAAAAAAAAAAAATTCTTGATTAAGGTGTGATATTCCTGATCTATTTGTGATACATAGTATGTGTAATATTTAGTTGCAGATCGGAATAAAAATTCACAAAAGATCGGCATTTCTTCAGAAAATCTTTCCCTGTGCAAAATTCTCCAAGGGAGAAAAGGAGGAGGGTAAAGTGTTCTACTACAGTGTCTTGTAATTGAAGAAACATGAAATGCATCATATTTCAGAATGCATTGTGATCTCTGAACTGAAGTCAGGAAGGAAAATGTTTTTCCTGATAGATGTCTTTTTTTAAGGGATTCCGTTAGAATGCCTAAAAACAAGTACATTTCCAATATACAGTTAGGTCCATAAATATTTGGACAGACAACATATTTTTCTAATTTTGGTTCCGTACATTACCACAATGAATTTTAAATGAAACCAGATGCAGTTAAAATGCAGACTTTCAGCTTTAATTCAGTGGGTTGAACAAAAAGATTGCATAAAAATGGGAGGAACTAAAGCCTTTTTTTAACACAATCACTTCATTTCAGGGGCTCAAAAGTAATTGGACAAATGAAATAACTGAAAATAAAATGTTCATTTCTAATACTTGGTTGAAAACCCTTTGCTGGCAATGACAGCCTGAAGTCTTGAACTGATGGTCATTACTTGTGCTTGGTTATGCTTCACTCTAACAAGAGAGAGAGGCATGTTTAATATGTTGAAGCAACACAATTCAAGTTAAATTCTCAATTCTTTAAGAGGGCAGCCATTTTGGGGTCTGTCTTAAAAAAACAGCAATCAGTATCAAGTGAGTACAGTGAGAATGAGAAACTCATGAAAAGGAATGCATAAAGTGCCATTAACCTTGGCAGCATCCCACAGCAAACAAGCGGCTGGCATCATGAGATATTCCCAGAATTCCAGCAGTTTCCCCCCCAACATTTGTGTTAATAATGTGGCTTAATAATAGCATTAGTGCCTGATTAAGTTTGCACAACTACTGATGCAAGCTGCTAGAGGAACCCAAGAATTACAGCTAATTCCAAGTTGATGAGAATTCCTGGGTTTCCTTGCATCAATGTGTGCACTGGAGCATAATTCTGCAAAGTAGTCTGAAAGTATGCATTGGAACAAGTTGCAAATAAACATGTATGGATGTGTATACCTTTCGGAATATCATGAATTCATGCTCTCTACACTTGTGTTTGAATTAGTAAACGAGCACTTCAGTCAGGAACCAAATGCTATTGTGGTTTCTCCAGTAAAGCTAGCAAAGTTAGGAGAAGTGAAGACTGCAGAAAATGTGAACCGAGATTAAAAATGTCCAGTTTAAAGGAGAAGGAAAGGTTTAAACTAGCGATGGGCGAATTTCTTCGCCAGGCGCAAATTCGTGGCGAATTTGCGCGATTCGCCGACAGCGAATAAATTCGTGAAACGCCTGCGAAAATTCACCGGCATCAATTTTTTTTGAAAAAACGGACGCCGCCATCAAAAACGGGCGCCGGCGTCAAAAACTGATCCTCTCAAGTTCATGTCCTTGTCACGGCAGCATGTGGATAGCCAATAATAGCTCTGCTCTCACACACTGAAAGTTATACAGTTAGTGTAATGTTGGGTCCTGCAGCTCTCCAGAACAGCCTTGGTATGTGGCCAGGTCAAGTGAGGTACGGTTGGGTAAGGTTTTTCAGGAAATTTTCATAAAAGCAGGCAAAGGTAATGATTTAAAGCATATTCCTTCTATATTGAAATTGCAACTTGGTACTAGATACCCTCTTTAAAACTGAGCAAAGAAAACTCATCTTAAAAATTGCACGGGCAAACTGTAAAAATTGAAATTCCTAGATGAGATTTTTCTAATATTAAAGGATTGCATATAAAAATAGGTCAATAATAGGAAGAAACAATTGGCCAGTTCACATTTTAAAGAGGAAAAAAAAAAAGTTTCCAAAACCGAAGAAGTTTTACCCTCTCCCTTTTATATATTTAAAAAGAACAGTAAAAGAGGATCAAACAAAAACTCCCCATAGGCTAACATTGCACTTTGGTAGCTTTAATTTGGCGAAGTATGAAGTCGAAATTTTATTTAAAGAGACAGTACTTCAATTATCGAATGGTCGAATAGTCGAACAATTTTTACTTTGAAACGTTCAAATTGAAGTCGAATGGTCGAATATAGCTTATTCCATGGTCGAAGTACCCAAAAATTTACTTTGAAATTCGAACCATTCACTCGAGCTTAGTAAATCTGCCACTAAGTGTTTTGTTGTACCCCAGGGTTGATAACATACGTGGGACTCTTTGGGAATCCTATGCATATTGAATGTCAAACTGTTAGGCGGTCCCCTGGCATTCATATGTATGATGTTTAGTTTTTGTACCTGATGTGGGGGATAACATGAAGTGAAAGCTTTGAGACTATGGCCCTTAGTAAATAAAATTGCAATTTTCTGTTTATGATTATCCAAAGGCATTTAACAAGTGTATTCATTTGAAAAAGCTTTATTTACATGAAGTAGGGCTTTCCATATGAGCTGTTTGACACAATATATTATTATAGAGACCTATGTTGTTCAGGGCAATGGTCGTCCTTTAATTTCTATATTGTATACCTGATTTATTTATGCATAAATGTGTTTATAAATATATATATATATATATATATATATATATATATATATATATATATATATATATATATATATATATATATATATAAATATAATTTTTAACCAAGAAATGCCCCTTAAGTGAAGGATCAAAATGTTCAAAAATCTGCTGCCAGGTAGTCAGGCAGCTGTCAGTGAAAGAGTTAAATACTTAGAAGACCTTAAACCTTCTTTTATGCATAAGATGAAGCAGCTCCATTAATTACAGTCAGGTGGGTAAATTATTTTTCTATTAGTCACTGAAGTACTTTCACTCTGAAATACTATACATTTTTATGGATTGATTGATGGTTTAGTTAATAGCATAAGAAACAGGAGAATGCAGACACAGATTTTTTTTTTTTTAATTATGCTTTTGCCTCAGTTACATTTTTCTATTGTTCATTGGAATGTGTTATTGCATTTTAAAATGAATGCATGTTACTGGACCTGAACAACAATTGTTAGAAATGTGTCCTTTAAAACTAGCATTCCGTTAATAGATTTTTATCATTTACCCGTCTGCCAAAAATATTTTTCATTAGGTGGGAAGTTAAAAGCAAAAACCTTTGAACCCTAACTTTCTGTTTTCACTTTGCATTGTGAAAGATCTACTGTTATTATAAGCCAGGACAACATAGGCTTGTTGCACATACCAGTTGTGTGGCAGATATTGTCAGATATGTGTGTGCCTTACTAATACAATTCATGAGTCATAAACTAGCTAAATTTGCATTTGTCAAATGTCATGCTTCGCTTTACTTTGGCATGAGAGTTATGAGGAAATACTAAGACAAAAATGTGATGTGCCCAAGATAGCATTGTATGTTTTTACACTTCCTGAAGTATTGGTTCATTATATTCAAACTTGCTCCTAAACAAGAGATGCTCATTCCAGCTATACATAGTAAATACAAACTAACAGATAGTCTTAATTTACTGTTAAACCAACAATAAACTCCCATTGTAGTCTCTAACAGAATAACAATAGTAAGCAAGAACTTGTGTTTGGTGTTGTGAGTACAGGTATGAGATCAGAAATCAGGAATATTTGGGAACTGGGGGTGCAGAGAAATTGATACAACACATGGAAGCCACGTTCTTTGCAACAAGAGTGTAGATAAAAGCTGTTTTTTGTGTGTGTGTACATATATTGGTATATTTATAATTTTTTCATTTTATTTTAACATGTGGGTGCTTGGTCAGTCAGAGTATAGAATGTTCAAAGTAGACTAGCACACCAAATCTTCAATTAAAAAAAGGTTTATTTCAACATCACTCACGTGTCCAACGTTTCGGCACATTAGGGCCTTATCAAAAGCCCTAATGTGGGCCGAAACGTTTTGTGCATACTGCTACTGAAAAATGCCTTACCCTTTAAACAAGGGCATAGGACTGGCCAGATATGGGATGACTGACGTAGTTGGCCATCTTAAATATACTGCAATATATGGACAAACAATCCCTGTTTTGTTTAAAGGGTAAGGCATTTTCAGTAGCAGTATGCACAAATGTCGCTGTCTTAAATATATTGATAATGGGTTGAGTGCAGAGGACTCTTGTATTTGTCTAAATGTATTTTGTGGTCACAGCCTCATTGCACCCCCGCCTAATGGTTTTAAAAATTAGTGGGGAGCACAACTTTCCCTTGTTTGTTATAGTTATACAGGAGCAGTGACCAGCTCCATGTTGTAGCTCCCACCCTTCCTAGCTATAGTCAGGTGATCCCACTGGTGTCTAATAAAAGGGCAGCCAAGTTTGGGGGTTTTACTTTGAAAGCAGCAAGTAAGTTGCAGGTAAAACGTAGTCCCTTTGTAAAATGTATAATGAAGCAATAGAATTCTTAATGAATCAGATGAAAGTTGAGCGTAGGACTGGCCAGATATGGGATGACTTTGACGTAGCTGGCCAGCTTAAATATATTGCAATATATGGACAAACAATCCCTGTTTTGTTTAAGGGTTAAGGCATTTCTCAGTAGCAGTATGCACAAAATGTCTCTGTCTTAAATATATTGATAATGGGTTGAGTGCAGAGGACTCTTGTATTTGTCTAGATGTATTTCGTGGTCATAGCACCCCGCCAAATGGTTTTAAAAATTAAAATTAGTGGTGAGCACAACTTTCCCTTGTTGTTTCCCTATTGTTCATTATGTACACATAAACGCACAGTCACATCATGAACAGGGTGAAAGAAGAGAACAATACAAAGATTTACCACAATGCCACGGTTATAACACACATTTTACCTGGGTCGTTGTGGGAGTGAGGCACAAGAAAAACTTGAAGTGGCTCATTATCCCATTCATGTTCATCATACGATATGTCAAATCCTTGCTTCCAAACTCCACCATCTGGATTATCGAATGGCAGAATATCATATACGTCTAACATCTACAGATAAAATAGGAATGAAATAGAGGTTTCTCATTTGTAAAAAACTTGCAGTTTTTACATTTAACCAAAAAAAAATGTTGCTTTTTTTTCCCCATACTGGACTTCCAGTTGTCCAGATATGAAGCCCAAGGGATTTCCCTCTATAAAAGTGATGACAAATCATAGATTTTCTCCACCTATACTAAAAAATGTTTCTTTAGTTCACAACATGACATCACTGGGGAGCAAGTAGTGGTAGTGTGTGGCCATTATTAGTGACAACATTTTTTTTTCAACCACCAGTAATCCACTAACCATAAGGAGTAGTGAGAAAGTGTTTTGACTGTCACAGTCATGTGAAAAACCATATGTAATAAGTCACTCAATTTGCGAAGGTGCAGTAAACCATGATAACAAACAAGATGTTTGCTTTTAAACAGGTAACCAATAAATGCTAACGTAATTCCTTCACATAAGCCTCCGGAAGAAGCAATAAGTAAAGATGGTAATGTTCTTATGCCTTTTCAGTACACATACAACTGTATTGGTGTGTGCGTTTGCATACAAAGTGTGTGACACAGGAGGGTTTTTTTTACAAGATGTGACTACAACTATGTGATCTATTATCCGGAAACCAGTTATCCAGAAAGCTCCAATATCTGTCCATCATTTACCCATGATGTCTGTTTTTGGTAGTTTTACTAGTAGGGGTGTTAAAGTAACACAAAATTAACATTTGTTTTATATCACGTGCTATAGCAGCAACCCTGAATCATTTTATGCACTATTCTTATTCTGGTGCCTACGGTTTGACATAATTTAAAAACACAGTAGAATTCAAACAATGGTGTGAAAACAAACTGAGGGTTCAACGGGGCATTGTAAATCACCAGTTTTTATGGTGCAGTATTCTCCCCAGAAAAAAAAGCCAGGCTGGAAAAATAAATACATATGTGCCTCCCCATGTTCCCCACTCTGTAATTATCTTTTTCTATGCACAATGTGGGGACAGAGTGGGAACAAAGCAGAGCTGGTTGGCAAGGAAAAACAGCCGGGCACAAATGGCCTGGGGAGAACATTGCTGTGTTTGTATCACTCATTATTATACATTTTATAAATCAAAGGATAAAAAAAATGTCACTGAAATCAATATAAAATATATAAATAGGTAAATTAAAAGTTACCTGAACATTGGATTTGTGGCCACCAGCTACAGACGCAAACTGACAGTCCTCGTTATTTATTGGAAGGTAAACAGGTAAAGACGGCTCAAGCTGTGAGAATGATCCTCGACTAAAATTTTGAGAGTCAGAGTTCTTCTGTCCATCTTTCACAGACTCACTCAGGTTGATTACAGAGTCTCTTATATTTGAAATGATCTCGTTATTTTCTGCTAAAAGGCGCTCTAGGTGATCTATTTTGTCTTGTAATATTGACAGTTGACCCTAAAATGAGCAAACAAAAAAAAAAGAATTAAAAATTGTCTCAATATTTTGTATTTAAAGGGGTTGTTCACCTTTGAGAAAACTTTTCATATGATGCAGAGAGTGATATTCTGAAACAATTTGCAATTGGTTTTAATTTTTTATTATTTAAGGCTTTTGAGTTATTTAGGTTTTTATTCAGCAGCTCTTCAATTTGCATTTTAAGCCATCTAGTAGCCAAGAAGTAGGGTCCAAATTACCCTAGCAACCATGCATCGATTTGCATAAGATACTGGAATATGACAAGGAGATGGGCTAAATAGAAAGATGTTAACAATAAACAAGAGCATTTTTTTTTATTTAGATGGAGTCAGTGACCCCCATTTGAAAAAATTAAGTCCAGTTGAAAAGTTGCTTAGAACTAACCATTTTATAACATACTAAAAGCTAACTTAAAGGTAAACTACCCATTTAAGCAGCACAAGGATTGCTGATTTTTGCCATGACCTTGTGCGTGTGGGTCTGACCCATTGATGGGGGAGAATATTTGTTAAGAATGTTTATTCACTCCCCTATGTATAAATGAAAGATCAAGTTTCTGAAGATCATTTCAGATGAGATTTGGGATGAACATGTTGCTCTTATAGGAATACTTGGTTGAACCAAGTACATCATTGTTTTCCTTTAATTATCTTTAACATTACTATGACTAATAGGGCCCTGATCAATGGTTAGACATTCAAGGGCTTGAATGCAAAAAGTTTAACAACCACTGCTGGTGGACGGCACCAACCCTTTTACAGCATGATAGACTGGTCTAAACAAAGATATCTGAGGAGCAGAAAGAATCTGAAAATACGAATGATAATAAAAAAAAAAGTAAAAAAAAGAAGTATAGTGCATTAGAATTACATAGCGCAGGCTTTACGTGAATAAAATTATAGACAATGAGAAGAACTGTGCAGTACCCAGTTTTAGTTAATATTATAAACACTTTTTAAATAAATACAGATACTGTGGGAAATTGCTTTGTGGTATTTAGAAGGAACTGGATAATAGAAGGCATACGTGTGTAACTGTTCAAACAGACAATTCTTCGTTTTTACCGAGTGACCTTTGCTTTGTAAACGTAAGTATATTGAACTTATTGAACTTATATATACCGACTAAGTTATGATCAATCTATGTTCACAGCAAAGCATATGGTTTTACTTTTTTTAAATTATTTTTCTCATCCAGGGTTATTCACTTGAATGCCACTACTTGCAACAGGTGGATTTTAGCCAAACCCACCCCAAAGGTGTGAATATAGGTGAGAAAATACCTAGTTTTGTATTTTCTCGCCAAATATCCACCCTGTGTATCTGCACACAGACCAATGCTGTGCCTGTCAGTGAAACACTGCGCATTGGAGGGGAGCACACGTGGTGCAGAGAAAACAAGACTGCATCACGTGTGACATTAGTGTAATGTAACCACGTTACCTAGTTTTTGGTTGGCAAAATCTCTTTTCCTCCCCAAACCAGACTCTGATGGAAAATAGCACCAGAAAGTCGCAGCAAGAAGCAGAAAACTTTATGTTCTACTTCAGTAGGTGCTGTTCCCCGATTTTATATCATGTTTTCCTGGCTTTTACTACAAAACTTTATCCTGATGTTACCAAAATGGCCGTGCGCCCTCTGTAAATGTAATTATTAGTAAAATTGAGAGGTTTAGTAGTAACCAGCTGCACCTTTTGCCATGGCTCGGTCTGTAAATAGTTCAGTTAGTCTGCCCTCAGATAGTCATGCACAAATCACTTATTGCTTTAGGTTGTGCATGTGACTGGCAGAGAGGTCTTGCACTTGCCTAGCATTGTCACTACTAACTAATACCCCAAAAGAGGATTACAGGGTGATTTAATGGCTCTTATTTTTCTGCACTTGCATCCAAATTAACAATCTCCAGCTGATTTCTATCAGGAAGGATGACAAATGAAAAATAAAAACCTTCCAATACTCCCATTGTGATACTGCAAATAGCTTAATTAGTTCATATTAAAGGTTACCCCAAACTAGGCCTCGTTTAAGTGAACATCTGAAAAGCCGTTCACAGTATTACAGTTAAAAGTATTCAAGGTCTTTCTTTTCATTCCACTGAGCATCTTGATAATGCCATGTCAATCCACAGGCATGAATAACATGTAATAAAAGCTTTTTCTCTATAAGAGAGTCTAATAAGGCTACTGCTTGGTATATTATACCATACAAAATACAATGCTCCTACTGTCTTGTTATAAAAAAAAAGAAGTCATTTTTATCCAGAGAAGGAACTATATAGTCTAGGTTCCACTTTTTTTATTCAGTATTTGGCACAGTTAAGAGAATCAGGAATTTTCCTGGAAAACCGTTTGCAGGCATTCCTGTTATACTTGACAGCGGTGCAGAACCTTTAACATATACTATGAAATGCACACTGTAGAAACGGATAACATAAAACATATGTTGAAAAAATTTTAGATATCCAGAAATCTGTTTTTAACGTGTGCCCTCCTCCATTGTTTTGTCGGATAGTGCTTTACTGCAGTGCTGCCACAGGGAATGGCAGTCTATTGAACACAATGGTCACTCTGTGTCTACAAAGCATGAAAAGGATAACAAATAAGACTGCACTTCTCCTGTCTGGCACAGTTGCTCTGTATTTGATGGTCCATTAAGGGCACTTATTCTTTTCTTTTCAACTACCAGCACCCCACTCATGGCTGTTCTCAGGTTGCAGCATGCCAAGCACAGCAATTACTTGGGCACAATAACTTTGAACAAATATTTGTGGGCATGGAGTTCAGATAGGAGATAGTAAGTGTGTCTGTATAAGAGCAGCAGAAAGGTATTCATTGCCCAACAGTGTGATATCATGGCAATATTGGGTTTCCTAGCGGAAGAACAAACAAGTTTAACAAGTTGGAGCAGTTTTAAAAGCTGTGCTTTCCTCAGCTATAGGACAGAAGTGAATTAAGAATGTTATAGAAATACCGTTGTTGTTTATACGCTTTAAGGAACAGATGAAAACCAAACACGTCCTAGATGCACAGACTGAAATAGGTAAGGAGCAAGCAGTAATGTTATGTAATGTCATACATATTCATTTATGCATTTCTCTTCCATCAAAGTTCACACAGAATGCAGAATTTGCAACAGGTCTAATCACCAGTAGCAACCAATAACAAGTAACTTTTACTCGCGCCTGTCAAATAGCAAACATTGTATTATTTGCTATGGGCTACTGCACCTGGCCAAACATTAAGCCTTTAATCATGAGGCAAGGATCCTGTTCAAGGTAAAAATAAATAAATAAATAAAAACAAGACATACCTTTGTGCAATAACAATTGATCATGTTGTGAAGTGATCTACAAGAATTCTATGCATTTCAACACCAAATCTATAAAAGGCATGGAAGAAAAAGCAGACAAAATGCCACATGTGCATCTTTAGGCGCTACCAAGGGTAAAATTACAAGTGGATTCTGAAAACTACAAATGTTCTGTATATTTTTCAACCTTGAAAAATAAATCAATTTACCTTAGCAGAGCAAGGAGTATTGCATTCCCCACGCATGTGCAAATCAGCAGACATACAAGGCTAGCTGTGTAGAATTACATAAAGTCAGGGGTATAACAATTACTTCAATAATTTTATAAAAGTACAGGTATGGGATCCATTATCCAGGAAGCCATTATCCAAAAAGCCCTGAATTATGGAAAGGCCGTCTTCCAGACTCCATTTTATCCAAGTAATCCAAATTTTTTAACATGATTTCATTTTTATCTGTAATAATAAAACAGTACCTTGTACTTGATCCAAACGAAGATATAATGAATCCTTATGGAAGCAAAACCAGCCTATTGGGTTTGTTTAATGTTAAAGGGCAACTAAAGTCTAAAATAGAATAATGTTAGAAATGCTGTATTATGTATACTAAATATAAACATGAACTTACTGCACCAGCAGCCTAATAAGACAAATGATTTATGCTTTCAAAGTTGGCGCAGGGGGCTGTCATCTTGTAACTTTGTTAGACATTTCTGCAATATCAAGACTCGCACATGCTCAGTGTGGTCTGGGCTTCAGTTGGGAGGTTAAGCTTAGGGATCGTCATAAATTATCAAAACAGCACAAGTCAAATAATATCTGCCATAAAAGCCAATACAGCAAGGCTGATTAATAATCATAATATAGAGACTGCACTGCGTCTCTGGATACAAATCTCTACAGGGAATCCAACAATGCTGCTCGAGTTCTGGGAAGTAAGGTGGGGGGGCTCCCCCTGCCATTTGAAAGTATGATCGTTTACCTGCACAGCAGTTGGGGACCATCTGACAATTCCTATCAACAGCAGTAAAAGAAGGGGGAATTGCACTGCATACAGTCAGGTTTATGATAAAATCTGTAGACATCTTTTAATTAAAGTATATTGGAGATAGATTTCTTTTTCATTAAAGAAAGTAAAAATGGGATTTTATATTTTTGCCTTTACATGCCCTTTAAACAGATTTTCTAGTAGACTTAAGGTACAAGGATTCAAAGTATGGAAAGATCCATTATTCGGAAAACCCAAGGTCCCAAGCATTCTGGATTACAGGTCCTATATCTGTACACACTTCCTATAAAGTGGTGTACAGTGCACCAAAAATAGCTGAGAATATATCACAGCTGCACCTATTAAATAAGATAATGAGAAAGAGGTAAATACTATAAATTCTCAACTATTGTCCACCTTGGTGGACACTTTATTTCAGGGTATTAATGATTTAAAGCTTGAAGTATGATGTACTCTTGCAGTTTCTCAATGCCCCTTTTCACCAAAATCTCACATTTATCATAATCATTCACCTAAGGTAACAGGGTCTACAAATATTACAGGTATGGGACTCGTTATCCAGAATCTTTCCTTAATTTGGATCTCTACACCTTAAGTTTACTAAACAATAAACATTCAAGAAACCCAATAGGATTGTTTTTACTCCAGTAAGGATACATTATATCTTAGTTGGGATAAAGTACATGCCACAGTTTTACTATTACAGGAAAAAAATTGAATTATTTTATTAAAATGGACTCTATGGGAGATGGCCTTCCCGTAATTCAGCGCTTTCTGGAAAATGGGATTCCTGATTCAAGATCCCATACCTGTACTGCAATAATTAGACTTTATTTTAAAATCACTGGCTGCAACAATGGTTATGTATTGTTTCATCAGTAAAAAAAAAAAGTCAGAATTGCCTCCTAATTTGAGAAACGTCAGTAGTGTTACAATTTGCAATGGACTTTATAAATAGCTTACAAAATTACTTACTTTCAAAACCCCATGAAGACATTCATGGTCAGACTTAAGCAGCAGCAGTAGCCACCTATATGAGAATTTACACATCAGTGCTGCGGAATGTGCCCCGTGTGTTTTGCTTTTGTTATCAAATCAACAGCACTGCTTGTTTATGAATGTTCTTTTATCAAATGTTTGGCAGACCTTGGACATTGACTGCTCTAACTTTGTTCAGTCATGCTTTGATAAAAGAACTGCTACTTTCAACAAGGATATAAAATCTCTACTTTCAGCTCCTGTCGTGCTTTTCTCACATTCTGGTGAAGGCAGGGCAATGCTCCAGAATGTCAGAACGCTCCTTGCAGGTTAAGAGGCTTGAGGATGACCTTAACCATTGACTAGAAAAGCAGATTAAATAGATTTAACAAAAAAGGCATATGACCCGACAGAAGCATTTAAACAAAAACACAAAACAAACATTGACAACTATTTATAGAAAACAAGATTATAAACAAAGCACCGGAAACGTTTGCCAAAATTCTCTATGGCAACTATATTTTCTGCCTGAAATTCATAACTGGATAACTAGTATTGTAGACTAGTAGTGAAGAGAATAATACAAAGTTAATTGCATTAAGAAATGCTTGGTACGAGCTGACATTTATAAACCAATTCAACAATTCTTTTCATGATAACAAAAGGGCACCAATTTCACAGTTACAACAACCACAACTCAGCCATGAAGAAATAAGTCACCAGAAATACATTTAAGAGTTGGTGCTTTCCAAATAATGGTCTTTCTGTAATGTGGACAACCACTTAAAGCAGGGGTCCCCAACCTTTTTTACCTGTGAGCCACATTCAAATGTAAAAAGAGTTGGGGAGCAACACAAACATTAAGAAGTCACTTGGGATGCCAAATAAGGGCTGTGCTTGCCTGTTTTGGTAGCCCCTATGTTGACAGGCAGCCAACAAGGGGCTATACTTGGCACTATACTTAGTTTTTATGCAATTAAAACTTGCTTTCAGGCTTGAAATTCAAAAATAAGCACCTGCTTTGAGGACCCTGAGAGCAACATCCAAGGGGTTGGAGAGCAACATGTTGCTCGCGAGCTACTGGTTGGGGATCACTGACTTAAAGGAACAATAACACCAAAAAAAAGTGTTTTAAAGTAATGAAAATATCATGTACTTTTGCCCTGCACTGGTAAAACAGATGTGTTTGCTTCAGAAACACTACTATTGTTTATATAAACAAGCTGCTTGTGTAGCAATGGCTGAAATTGAAAAAATGCTATATGGCACAGGTAAACAGTGGATAACATCATTATGTTCTACAGCATACCTCCCAACTGTCATGTTTTTCGCTGGACAGTCACGATTTTGACAGCTCAACCCGCTGTCACAGATTGTTACTGAAATGTCATGACTTTCTCTTTGATCTCCTGCACTGAACAGCCACAAAAAGATACAAAGTTTGTAACTTTACTGCCTTTTAGCAGAAAGCCCATTATATGTGCCAGCAGCACTTTGACTACTTTAACAATTAAGATAAGCAAAGAAGCAACTGTAACAATTTAAGATAAGCAGGTATCTTGGGGAAACTGTGACTTGCAGCTTTAGGGCTATTCCACACTGGGAGATAGCGACGCGTTTGCGGCGACAAAGCGCCGCGACCGGCGCAGGCGACAGTTTTGTATGGGCGAGGCATTTTCAGGCGACTGTTGAAAAGTGCATCGCCTCGTGTGGTTAGCACAGGCGTTTTTACATAGGCGCCCATACAAAACTGTCGCCTGCGCCGGTCGCGGCGACTGTCGCGGCGCTTTGTCGCCGCGACCGCAAACGCGTCGCTATCTCCCCGTGTGGAATAGCCCTAAAGGGCAATTCACCTTCATTAGCAAAACTGTAATAACACATAAAACCCACAGAAATGTATTCAAACTTTAATAAGCGGACAAATTTTGTAAAATGAATATGGTAATTAGAGGGCGCGGCCACAGAAAATCAGTGCGGTTAAGCAATGTTGCCGAGAAACGCTCTGAAAATCTTTTTGTCCCTCTTTCTATTTCGAAAATGTTGGACCTGATGTGTAACCTGAGCCTTTTCTACTGTGAATGGCTGCCCCAATTGCTAGACAGCAGCTTATTTATATAAACAATAGTAGTGTTTCTGAAGCAACCACAACAATTTTACCAGTGCAGGGCCACACTGCATCATATTTTTATTACTTTAAAAGAATTTTTTTTTTATGTTATTGTACCTTTAAGGTGCACCAAAAACAAATGTTTTGCCATCAACATGGCTTTATGCTGGCTGCTAAACCTGAAGAACAGCTTTCCACATAAAATAACTATCTTTATGCCTGTAATTATGTTATCTTAATGGGAGCAGCAAATCCAATGTAGGCTTCCATGCACAAATGATGTTTTAGGTCACATTCATATAAAAATATAGAAGAGTTTTACAGGTTATTTTTTTGTTCAAAAATAATTTTTGGGTTAAAAAAAAAACTGGCAATAGCTTGAAAAACTCAACCTTTAATAATCCACTTGTGTAATCTAAAGGTAATCTAAAATTCCCCTCAAGGAAATGCCTCTAAGGGTAGGACTAAATGGATGTTTTCGGTGCGATCCGATGCACTGCGTCAAACGGAAATAAGGCAAGAGATAGAAATGTTGGTTCGCACGAAAACGTCCGTGTATTCCTACCCTAAAGTGAATTTTAATTGCGCACTTTTAGGAAGCGTTTGAAGGTGGCCTAATCTTTTAGAGCAAGCATGGCAACTATACTGCGATGGCAATCCATACTGTCTACTACAAATTTTATCATTTCCACAGGTTGGAATTCACACGCCTACTGGTTAGATGCCCAGCAATCTCTTTTACAACAGTGTGTGTTTTCCAGTTACAGACATAAATAAGCCAACATCCTATTTGGACGGATCAGGGGGCATTCTGCATACTCCCTTTAAGTCTGTTGACTCTAAGAATTTGGAAATTTCATCTTGAAGAAACATCATGGTCTGGCAATATAAAATCCATTTTGCACATATTCTTAACAGACCCGTAACAGCTAAATAATTGTTTTATATGCTTTAATTTTTTTTTTTCATATATAAGTGGTTACACAGCATTGTTAAAACGTGTGTGTTTATAAATAGGGTGCTATGTAGTCATGGGGCAGCCATACACATGGATCAGGACAAAAATGCTCATATTTATAATGCAGATAAGATTATGTAGAATACAATTGGTTACAGAAGTGATCTCCAACCAGTGGTCCATGAGCAACATGCTGCTCACCAACCCACTGCATATTACTCCCAGAGGCCTCAAAGTAGATAGTTACTTTTGAATTCCTGGCTTGAAGGCAAGCTTTCATTGCATAGCAAACCACATGTACTGCCAAACAGAGCTTTCTGTAAGTTGCTAGTCCACACAGGGCTACCAACAGTTAATCTCAGACCAGATTTGGAAGCCGCAAGAACTTCTTGCATGCTTATGTTGCTTTCCAAATTCTTTCCAACTTTTAATATGGCTCAAGGATAAAAAAGGTTGTGGACCCCTGGGTTACAGGATAAGATCTAGTGCCCTCCGACTACGTATTTGGAAGCAGACATATGTGTTGCAAATGTACAAAGGCACAAAGATGTTCTGGTCAGTAGGTTCCAAAATGAGTGACCATTAGGGGTGAAAAGTAACTTCACCGCAAAGAGCAGGAAGCTTTGGAAACACTTGATACAAATTTGACCATTAAATATTGGTCCTTCACAGATGTAGGCAATTGTGTACTAGTGGTACAATGAGTCACTATATGCGTGTCAAGACACAAAGGGATTGTTCACATTAAAATTAATTTAGTATGATCCACAACCACTGGCCTGTGAGCAACACATTGCTCTCCAGTGACCTCAAAGCAGGTGCTTTCTTTTTTTAATTCTTGGCTTGGAGGCAAGCTGTAGTTGCATAGAAACCATGGGCACTGCCTAACAGAGCCGACACAGTAAATATTCTATGGCAGGGGTCCCCAACCCGCGGGCCGTGGACACTCCCACACTGGGCCTCCGAGCACAGTGCGCAAAAATGAGGCGCGCCGCATTGGACGCCGATGCGTCCAGACTTGCTGCTGACCCCCGCCAACAACATACCCCCCACCCAGGCCTGGACTGGCAATCTGTGGGTTCTGGCAAATGCCAGAGGGGCTGCTGTATGGTTCCATAGAAAGATACCATAGAGTGGGCTGGTTGGGGGCTGTTTGGGCTGGTAGGGGGCTATTTGGGCCTCTGCGTACTTGGAATGGCAGGGCCTATTTTGACTCACAGTCCAGGCCTGCCCCCACCCCTTGCAAAAAGAATTTTTGAACCGGTCCACAAAAAGTTGGAGACCCCTGTTCTATGGTGTTACTTATTTAGTTTTCTGTTTGTAATAATGATGGATATGTGGAACACTGATTCTTTTGTCTATGTTGATATGTTCATATGAGGGAAAAAATAAAAAAATCTCACAGATCCCCCACTTTACCAGTACTGCATCATTATGTACATAAACTGCACACTCATTTTGATTGCTGCCACAACTGTGATGAAAACAGTTGTTACCCTCCACTTGTTCATTACCAATGGCATTAACAGCACAAACTGCAAGTAGCCCAGCACTGTGATTACAACTCAAAAAACGTGCTATCTTGCAGTGATGGCTCACAAAAACAATTCTGTGGCTACACATGGTGCTTTTTTTCATTGATGTCCACACACAAAGTGCAATCACTCCTTGTAGCACTGATCAAAAGATCCTATTAGGCCACAGATCACAGACCTATGCAAGGAACAACCAGAAAGAAAATAAATACAAAATAAAAGCAAAAATGCACTAGAATATCAAAATGGGCAACACAATTTTAGACCACTGCGCTTTAGCCTTTCAATTTGAAAGAGAATTGTGTTTTGTATGGCAAGGTAGCAATGATTTGCATAAAGAGCAGAAAGAAATAATACTAAAGCCTGAAATAGATGGCACTGATGAGAAAATATTTGAGAAGTGTATCATAAAGAATATACGGATATATTTTCTCTTTTTTAGTAGTATTCACTCGCACAAACAAACTGCTGTCCTTCGCATCAACAAACACAGCAGGCAGCTAGGCTCTACCTGAGAAAAACTATTTTTGTACAGGTATGGGATGTATTATGTGGAAACCCATTATTCAGAATAGACTAAAACCACTTCAGTGTTTACAATCACTTCAACAGCAGATGGCTCATATGTTTCATGTAAAACCCTAATGATTTGAAACAACTGAATACCAATTGGAGGTTTACACTGAACTACATATTGTGGAAGTGACATGGGCATTCAATGAAAACTGATTTGCAATGGAACCATGCTTAGCCTTTACCAGGAGCATGCACTGGAGGTTAAGCGCTCAGCAGTTTGGGGTGGCCAAATCGGGCAATGATCCACTTGGATCTTTAACACAGGCTTCATCTCTCTCTACAAATTCCCTTTAAGATGTACTTACACACACGCTAGATAAATCTATTTGGGCACAATGTCAGGGATTGAGGGCAACAAATGTGAACTCTTTGGAGGGTGTCAATTTGTTGGACAACCCATAAATGTTAGCACAGGAAGCACCGTGCCACCAGGCTATCTTGGGGAACAGCTACCTTGTTTCCTGCATGCACAACTTTGGAAATGAAAGAAGTTTAATTCTCTCTACTGCACATGAGCACCCATCAAGGACAACAGAAAATATTGATGGAAATTATCAAAATGGTGCTGGGGCTAAGAATCCCTTCTATGCAAGAGGGTATATATTTGAATTGTATGCACATCTGTTATTATTATTAGTAAAAAATTAAATACATTAAGGGGGTTATTTACTAATAAACAAATTTTATTTATTTTTTATTTTAAAAATCCACGGCAAAACTCCCATGGCCAATTTTAGCTAATATATTAATTAAAAAAAAAAAAAAAACTTGATTTAATAGGATTGCAGAAAAACTCCATTAAATTAAGTGAAAACCTGAATCGCTCAAATTTTTTGGCCTTTTTCCTCAAATTGCTCAAATTTTCCAGGCTTTTTTTCCCCAGAATTGCTCAAATTTTTAGAGTTTTTGCCCAAAAACGCCGAAAAAATTGGATTTCCGGGCTAAAACCAGCACAGACCACAAAAACTTCAAATTGAGATAGGTGCCTCTCCCATTGACTTATACAGGACCTCGACGGGTCTGAGATGGCGGATTTTCAAATTGGGTCTTTTTGCAGTATCGGGGTATAATAAATCTAGAAAAAAAAATCTAATTTTTTCCCTCAAAAATGAAAAAAAAAACTCAACCTAACACCCTAATATCTTCACTGTGCCACAACTGGTTATTTAACCCAACAACTGAATCATTTAGCAGTAAATACAATTTAATTTTTTTGCAACACAACTCACATTTGACAATTCTTGAAGTTCCCACATAAAACAATTTTTGAATACCCATGATACAACCTCCCAGTGATCAGTGTTTGCCTTACAATTTCCAATCACAGAAAAATAACAGAGTGAAAAAAGGAAAATGCAGCTTCCAAATGGAATTTCAAAACTCAGCAAACATTATCTGCTTGCCTAAGCCTAACCTTATCAGTGATCCTTCCTCTTGCTCTGTGCCAATAAACACAAAACATGAAAATGTTAATATGCTATGGAGAATAAAAGAGGAAACAAGATCTGTGATAGTGATGCATTCCACATTTATCATTAACATGTTACTTTTAGATTAATAATTAATGTTGCTTGTTGCCCCCCTGCAAAGTTGGGGTAGTGATCCTATGGCAGCTCCTTTCCCTGATATCTTAGGGTCTGGCCACACGGGCTAAAATGTAAATCGCCTTGGGGCAGGCACAAGGAGCATTTCGTTTTCCGAAGTCACACGAAGTTTCCTTGCGAGGCAATTACGGGCGACTTTGGAAAATGTATCATTCCATGTGCCTGCCTCCAGGCGATTTACATTTTAGCCAGCGGAAGGCAGATAGGGGAGATTAGTCACTGCGAAGAAGAGGAGATTTGTCGCCTGGCGACTAATCTCCCCGAATCTGCCTGTGTGGCCAGACCCTTAGACTTCCGGATTGTGGTGGCGGGCTAAAGTTCTGATAGGCTGGAGGCAAATATAAACAATGCCAAAGCCTATTGGGAGTTTAGCCTGTCCTGAAAGTGAAGCATTGTCTGTTGGGAATGCACAGAAATGAGAGAATGGAGCCAAGCCTGATTCCAACACAGGTCCCTAATGGAGGTCCATGGAGAGGCAGAGGGGCACAGAGGTCTTGGCAGAAAGGCAGCAGATGGTTTATATTGAGCAGATTCTGATCAGAGTGGAAAAAGCATCCCTTTAAATATATAATTTATAATAGATGTCATTGCAGCTGCCAAAATGGACCCAATGAAATTCCAAGAAACGGAGACCGGTGACTTTCCATTGCTGCTTTTGCTAGGCAGTGAAAATGCATTGGCTTTTAACATGACCCATAACTACAAAAACTGTGCACATTTCAAGATATTCAAGGAAGGGTAAAGGTAGTTGTTATCTCATATAGGTTACATTTTATTTTTCCAGAGCCATGGAGCATCATCAGTAGATCAAAACAGGTATTTGAAGCAGATTTCACAGGTTTAAAGCTTCGTTTTGGTATTCATCAGGCTGAAATTGCATATTAAGTTTATCAAAAATAATATAATTTAGATTTCATCATTTAAAATTCGGGGAGATTAGTCGGCCGTCGACAAATCTGCTCTTCTTCGGGGCGACTAATGTCCCTGAACTGCCTCCTTGCCGGCAAGAATGAAAATCGTTGGTGGGATGGCACTCTGAGTGCTGCACTTTCCGAAGACGTCGGTGTAAACTTCGGGCGACTTTGGAAAACTAAGTGCTCCGAGTGCCATCCTGCTGTCGATTTTCATTCTAGCCGGAGCTGGGTGACTAAAAATAGAAAACTTTAAAATAGAAAACTAATGTATATTGCAAAAGTACTCTTATCCCTGAATAAGTTTACACCAATTAATTTTTTGGGGTTTAGATCACCTTTAAGGGGTTTTGTCAAGCCCTATATTCTAGGCATGCTGTTGTCAGAATACGGGTTTAATTTTGGCTGAATATAATGTGTCGTATTGGGTAAGGTAGAGTAGTTCTGCAACAAATGTTTTGCTTCACTGCTGGAAACATTATTGTGACTTTCTATGCCTGTATTGGAAAACTGCTTCCTTTTATTCCTGTGCCTCCTTTTTCCTTTCTAACAAACAGTAGAAGAATAATCTTTATTTAATAACATGGATTCTAGATATACACTCAATATCTGTCCATGTCCCACAGGACAAAGCTGGATCCATTCTTCTTCACCTCAGTAGCTCCTCTGCTGCTTGGGATGCCTGTGGCTAACACTGAGCACATGCGACATGAGGCTAAGCTGAGGCAAAGGACACTGAGATGCATTGAGTTATAGCAAATCTAAACCTCTTGTTACAGAAGAGAAGAGGATTTAACTATGAGATGGACCAAATTACTGGACATCGAGGATGATAATGTTTTGAGACGCAAATGGAGAGAATATAATGTAGTTCCAAAAATGTGCTTCTGAAGCACTGCTCCCAGTATATAAGAATTAGCTGCCGACTTCTTGGTGGGTATTTACAGTGTGCACAACAAGGTCCCTATACAACATACAAACAGGAGGGTAACTACAGGGGAAGCAGGGGGCCCGGGAAGTATAGATGCTCCATGAGGCTCTAATTCATTTTACAATTGAAATAAATATGGTTTAAACGGGTCAACCTTTAGACATTTTGGGAGCCTGAAAAATAATTTCAGAGGAAGCAGACCCTGTGATTGCAGGGGGGGGGGGCAAAGGAGGTATAGGGGCTCCATGTGGCTCTAAGTCATTTACAATTGAAATAGATATTGGTTAAACTTGCCAACCTTTAGACATTTTGGAGGCCTGAAAAATAATTTGCTGTGGGGGCTAGAAATATCTAGTTATGTCACTGCAAGCAAACATGGGAGTGAATTTGTTTTTCTTAATTTTAAAACAAAAATCTCCCCCTCAAGGTCCTTGATCAGTCAGCTGAATGTGCCTTTAGCAGGAAGTGTCACGTGTCCGGCTGTAACGAGACTCAGGGCTGCTGTACTGCCAGTGACAATAACAGCACGGTGCCTGGGGCTCTGCTACTATACTACACAATGTAGTGAGAGAGAGACGCTATAGTGACACACCAGCAAACACACACCAGTAAGCAAACACACAAGCAAGAAAACACACAAGCAAGAAAACACACAAGCAAGAAAACACACAAGCAAGAAAACAAACACACAAGCAAACACACACAAGCTAGCAAACAAACACATGAGCAAACACACCAGCAAGCAAACAAGCAAACTAGGAAACACACACAAGAAAACAAACGAGCAAACACACAAGCTAGCAAACACACAAGCTAGCAAACACACAAGCAAGCAAACACACACACAAGCAAACACACACACAAGCAAACACACACAAGAAAACACACACAAGCAAACACACACAAGAAAACACACACAAGAAAACACACACAAGAAAACACACACAAGAAAACACACACAAGAAAACACACACAAGCAAACACACACAAGCAAACACACACAAGAAAACACACAAGCAAAAAAACACACAAGCAAACACACAAGCTAACAACAGCAGCGAGCCCTACAATGTGCAGATCGTACAGAGGAAGTGACAGTTCGAAAGAAAGATCCAGACAAGAAGTTAAAGGGACACAGAAATCTGGGGGTTATGGGGGGGGCAGGGAAAGGTCACGTGGACAGGTGCAACCCATATCCGATATGTGTCAGTGACTCTCATGCAAGTTTCTGCGAGGGTTGAGACAATGTATGTGGTGGGGAGGGGAAGACCAAAAACATGGAGGGGGTGTCGGTGTATGTTTCTCACCTTGGGTAGAGCCACTTCCCGGCGGGGGCTCTTGGGTTGGTCAAAGTGCCCCCGGTCCAACATGAGATAGAGGGAGAAGATGACCACACAGAATACTCCACTGCCGAGAACCGTGATCTGCCGGCTCAGCTTCATGTTCCCACGCGGGGGAGACAAGGCGCTCCGGTATCAGAGGATCATAGGTGGGGCAGTCCTTGGGGGCATAGGTCCGTCCTGCTCCAATCCCACAGCCGGCGAGTGTCAGCGCCAGAGCAGCCGCGCGAAAGCCACGTCCCTGCGATTCCTTCTTGCGGAAGGGCTGCTACACTGCCCCCGACACACACACGCGCGCTGAAGTTACAGCGGACACAGCGCAGAGTTGTAGGCAGAGTCCCGCACACAGCCGCATATACCGGCGCCAAACCGTAGCACTTCTCCAAGCTTATCCCCGCACGGGATACCGGCCGGCCTCACTGAGGAACAGGCTCAGTCCGAGAGAAAAGCCGATTGCTTTGCAGTCCGAGTCCTTCCGATCCGTCAGCTGCAACAAGCGCTCCTGCCCAAAGCACAGCAGCCGCTCCGCAACTCCTAACAGTATCTTCTGCTGCCGAGAAGGCGGGGCCTCAGGGGTGACTAGGGGCGTGCTCACCGAGACAAATGGGCGGGTCTTATTAAAAAAACTAAGGCCTTGCGGAGCTTCCTTAAAACTCAAGCGAGTTTTTGAACTGGGTTTCTTTTTCATCTGTTGATTCTCTTAATTTCCCGGCGGGTGTTAAAGCCGTGATATAACAGCCGCTGTAAATTAACCAGATTCCAGATCCCTGCCAATGGAGAGAAGGAGCCTGATGACGTCACGCTTCCTTCAGTCAGAAGTGCCCGCCCTTTCCCTTAGATGTAGAGGGAATGGCCTTTCCTCGAAACTCAAGTGTTTGCCCCGCCTCCGAGCCGCCCTGTCACTGCGTATGGTGGGAACTGGGAGTAAGGAGCTGCCAGCGTGGGGTGGTGTGTCTTTATCATTCCCACATGTTAGCAGCAGCAGCGAGATAGCTGGCCCACAGGATTTCTCTCAGGGTTGTAGGAAAGATTCTGCCATTTCTGCGTCATATCATTTGCAGCTAAGCCCATTAGCCAGCGCCTGTGTCTTGTAATAAAGGAATTTACTGACCAAAATTCCCTCTTCATTAATGTCTTTCATTACTGCTGCTGGCAAATACCCATTTGGCAAATACATTTCACTAATTAAGGGCAGTTAAATGTGTGCAGGTGCCTGACTCACATAAGTACAACATAGGCACAGAAAGAGTTGTGTTTGTGGTAAAAAAAAAAAATACCCACATAAATCTGGCTGATAAATTTGCTATGACTGGTTTTTGCCACTGCTGGTGAAGTGCTGCCTGACTGAGGCAAGGCTAAAGCCATATATAATGGAAAAACAGCAGCAGTCCAAATGTGTCATTGCTTTCCATTAAGTGAGCTTCCCTTACAACACTTAATGCCTGGCAGACCTGTGCTCATAAATGGCCGACCTATAACTATTATACATATAGTCAGTGTCGGACTGGGACACCAGGGGCCCACCCAAAAACCTTAGACCAGAGGCCCACTCTCCGTACTATTATTCTTCCTCTCCTCACTCAACCTCTATTCTCCTAGTCTCTTTTTTTTTTTATCTACTATAATCGATTATTCCCTCTATTTGGCATCTTTTTCTCATAGAAATAGGGAATGACCATGAAATAAACCAAATGTTTAGCAACACAAGGGCCCACTGACACCTGGGCCCACCGGGACTTTTCCTGGTATCCCGGTGGGCTAGTCCAACACACTTTATATAGTACTTCCTACAGATTACTGTGGGAAGTGGTGACCGGCGATTGACCGCTTGGTTTCAGCCTGGTGGCAGAGGTTAAACTGCCACATGTGATATTAGACTTACAGACTGCCTCATATAAATGAAGAGGAAGAAGCTTAGCTCCTGTTGCAAACAAAACGACTGCAAGGCTTAATTATGGAGATTCTAGTCCAGCAGCACACGGAATTAGTGAAGAAAATAGTGTTTTATTGTGCCACAAACAGGCAACATACTTACTCCATATCTGAGCCAACAGTCCAGTCAGGCAGCAGTTAGTGCCTATTTAGTCCATGCATCAGCATGAGGGACAAGAGCTTGAATCTATTGATTCAAAAACTGGGCAGAGAAGAAAGTCAGCGGCAGCTAAATAATAACTTTACCTCTGCCTGCAACAATACAGGCACCTGTTTGCTAAAAAGCTCATTCCTGAGACAGGTTTGAATAAAGTGATTTCTCAACAAAAAAAAGGTGCAACATGCAGGGGGGCTGCTCTTGTGCACAAAGCTGCATGAACCAGGAGCCGGCAGAGTGCTTGGCAGCCTTCATGCACATAGATTGGTGGGCACATGAAACATGGAGTGTGCTCACAACCCGACATGCAGGAGGACCTGTGTAGCGTTGCCTGTTGGGCAGCTGACAGATTCTGACTACATCTTTACTGCAAATTCATCAGACTATATCAATAGATCATTTTCTCACATTACCACTTGTATGTATGTATGTATATTTTTATTTGTAAAGTGCTCCTTGAGGGCAAAGCACTGTACAGCAAAACAATAAATTAGTAGTAACAAACAAGGGGTCATTGGAATAAAAAGTAACAATAAGTGCATAATTAGAAATACAATTCACATAAATATAAAAAATATAATTACAATACAGATTAAGTCCTCAGTGTCAAGGAAACAAAAGGCTAGAGGACCCTACCCCGTAGGGCTTACAGTCTAAATTCACTTGATTCGTAGTCTCTAACTACAACCAATGATTGGCTGCAGTGTGCCTTATTCATACAGTATGTGCATTTATTTATTTGAACGTGCTTTTGGTAACGCTATATTTTCATTTACAGTATTTTAGTATATATGGCTGGGCATATTACCTAGACTTTGTTTTCTATGACATTATTGGTTCTTGTATGGGCAGCTTTAGTCTCAGATACAGTTTCTACAGTGTTGATGTAGCTACAAATCTGGCAAAGGACATTCCCAGCTCTCTGCATGCAAGATATGCAGCTGTTACATGCAGAAGTCCATTAGACCTGAACTTATGGCAGTGGGTATGAGCCATAATATAGCATGAGCCATAATATAGTATTTACATACAGTGTATCATTGGAATAACAGGGCCAGCAGATGGGTTTGATATGTGTCTCTACAGGGTCCTCTAGGCTCTCCTAAGAGAGTGTAATTAGCACTTGTTTAGGAACAGAAGTGCAAAGCACAATATTATACTCAGAACTGTTTGCATTTAAACAATTAATTTAACCATATTTCATTAAATCTGGAGGAGCCCTATAAAACAACATTCTCTCTCTTCAGCTGCTTGTCCCTCAATCAATTCAGTATTACAGATCCAGTTATTATATTATTATTTTATTATTATTATGCTTTATTTACATAGCACCAAAACATTTATGCAGCACTTTATAGAAATGTTTTAATGTTTCCATTGGTCCCTATGCCAGTTGAGCTTGCAGTTTAAAGTCTCGATCACATTTACACAGCACACTAGGGTCCATTTCACCAAAACCACCTGCAGACACAAGAGGTCATTTACATCCGCAAATTTAATGCAATTTCGAACTCAGTCGCCATTGATTTCCCATAATGCAGCATTTTTTCAGATTTCCAGTGTCATTACAGTCACAAGGGTGCATTGCTCCTGACCCAATAGTGATTCATCTGAAGCAATTGTGTTCAATTCACCAAGCTGAATACAATTGTGCAGCCAATATTCATGTACAAATGCACAGAACTGTGTCTGCCATCATTTATGGTGTTTGTTGTGCGAGTGACATCTGCAACCTATTCTTTAGGCAGAAGCAGTCAGGAGGTTCCCCTGCATCAATAGGTGCAGCAACGCTATATTTGGAATGGAAGGCATGAAGAAGGACTGACTGGAGCCCAGCACAAATATACAAAAGTGTGAAGAGCGCATTTTAACACAAGTACATTTAATGAATTGGATTTAACAAGCAACTCCTATAATATTGATGAGTAGCATGTATAGCATGCATTAATTTATTGGATGTTACAGAAAGGGAGCAAATTGTTTAAGAATGTGAGTATCAATAGAAAGGGATCAGTAGTCGATGTGCTAAACCAAACTTTTATTTGTAGATATTGGGCAGGATATCCAATCATATTATAATTATGGATGGACAGGTATGTACAATATCATGCAAACAGTTAATTTAAGTTTCAGTTTAGTTTTATTTTAGCAGATTTTTTATCTAATTTCCTTTCACATCTGATTGAACTGAAAGGAAAAAGTTGCAATTTTTAGACCTTGATAAAATATCGTATTAAAATACACATTGCTTCTCATTCAACAACAGATACACAAGGCCTTTACAATTCTCCATATGTGAATATGTGATGATGAAGTTATTAGGAGACTGTTCCAGAACATTCATATGATAAGTATATAACTGGTAATATTTAGATTGCCTTCAAAAAGAATGTTGTAGCAGAAATGCAAATGGTCCAAATAATGCTGTATATTGAAGTGTTGAAACTGGTACCAGGAAAAGAAAGGGGTTCAAGTGTGATAGGTGTTTATATAATAAAAAAATATCTGGAACAGTCCAATTCCTATGACGGACGAATGGCTAGTGTCAGAGGGTTGATATTTGTCACCCCCACCCTCTATGACGCCATAACGCTATAGGGCCCAAGGCAGGATGGACTAATGGTCTACTGTGGACAATGGTCAATAATATAGCTTATACTAGGCCATACAAACAAAAGATCATCACTCTGTTACTTAAATTCCAGAGTGTCAATCTAACGCCAGTCTGTCTGTTGGGGCCCCTTACTGCTGAAGTGCGGCTCAGATTACTGGAAATACCACAATGGCCTTGGTTAGCCGATAGCTGATTGCGAGGCTGTGGACCGTTGGAGCTAGGCACAGTATGTTACAACATTCCTTTGATAACATGTAAGACTAAGTAAATCATTTAGACATTAATTGTATAAGGAGGAGACAGACTATGTATGGTATTTCCGTGAAACCCTTGTCACAATTATTGTAAAAGCCTTCTGAAAACTATATAATGCCTGGACCAAGAGGAGGGTCTTTGGTAAGTCCTTGGCTGACATTCTGTGTGTTACTCCAACAGCTTACCCAGACAAAACTGTTATGTTGTATTATGTAAGAATAAATTGCCTGACTATTACTAAAGGTTTTCCTTTACTGAGTTTTGTCTTACACGAGGTCAAAATGGTACTACTAAAAATACCATCATATGGTGACCCGCCGACTGTGATCCAGTTTTTTTCCAGTCATTTTTTTCAGGCAATGGAGGGCTCCAGGCTGTGTTACTGGAGTGTACCTGAGGACCTTTGTTCTCGGATGTCTGTAGATACCCGTGGATATTTTCTTTTCCAGGATGGTTTCCCCGTAAAGCTTTACTTTAACGGATGATGGATACACGCGCGTAAGTACCCCTCTGGGTGGGGTATATATGTTTTTCTAGCTTCTTCTTTTTGCCTATTGTTTTGTTAATTGTTGTGTTAATCAGCTGAAATTATCTGCCATTCATGATAGGAATCCGCAGTTTCCTTCCTGTTTTTGTATTTTGTACGTCTCTTATTCCTTATCATGAAGTGTAGTCTAAAACATCTTGAAATAGAAATTACACGTGTATGTTGTTTGATGAATGCAAAAGGATCCATGAATGTTGATGTTTGCCTAGCTGAGTGCATGAATAACTTTAGTGTAACTGTCATGTGTATGATGGTGTGTGAGAGAATGTGTGGCTCTATCACTCTATCAGAGTCTGCTTGTTGTTTAGGAGTTTTTCTGCGGTTCCTGTTTATGGGGCGACCTAGCAGGCCAGAAATATGGAAAACTAGGTTTTCTGAAGGAAATTCTTTAGAGTGTGAAGTGTGAATCACTTTCCTGTCCATTTGAATTGTCAGATGAAAAACGAGAGCCCTACAAACATTTAGGTGTTGTCCATCTGCAACTTCAAACCTGTTTTCTCCCTTTCCACTCAATTGTAAGCCTGTTCTAAATTACAGAGAAAAGTATAACATCATTTTTCCTGCAGGTGACTCCAGTTTTTATGTATGTTTGTTGCCCTGTTTGTTTTATAAACCAATGTTAATTGCTTGCTGCTAAGCTTTTTTGCATCCTACAGGTCTGTTAGAGCATATTTTGAATGTAATACTTGTGTGTATGTTAGAAAGAAAAGGACTTGACTTGACTTGACGGTTATATGACTTTGATGTGTCTGTAATGAATATGTTTGCATAACTGTTTTTGGTTCTCGTTAATGTTTATAAGTTTTCATAGGTACCTCTTGTAATATAATATTTGTTCTATGTGTCTGTCACTAAAATACTGTAATTTTGTCTTAGACTATCATGTCACTATTCTTATCTTATCATAACATTGTCTTCTTTGTTCTTATTCTCATAGTAACATTAGTTCTCTTGTGTATCTCTGTTTGTGAATGGGTTACTCGTGAAGAAGGTTAATTCACTCCACTTGTCTTTCTATTTTAACAGAAATATTAGTGTTGTCTCTTTAAATGTTCTCTGTTGCAGTTTTTGTCTCAAAAAACCTTATTTCTCTTTTTTTTATCTTTATGTGTCAGATTGATAACTCTTTTCTAAGTGTATTATGTTTTACTTGTGATCTGAAAGAAAAAAAAACATGTTCCATCAGTTTAGAATATCTAACAATCCTCCTAGATATGCTAGTTGAGTGCCCAAAACATTTTAAGTTTCAAAGCCTTTGTTAAGTGTCACAGTGGAGGGGACAAGACTGCGTTTTCCTGGCCAGAAGGCGATAGTTTTCTTCCCTCACAACTTGAAATTCTACTGTGACAGATAAAGGATATGTATAAGAGTAAATATTTTACTATACTAATTGCATGCCATTAGATCTAGCAGGCTTTTGCCAACAATAGAAAGTGATATTTCTCACATATACTTCAGCTGAGACATTACACCTATTCTCTGCTCCTTGTTCATCAAACTTGGATCCAGTCCTTTATATGGATACACAGGAGCAATTAAATGCTATTTTGAATGTGCCTATTGGCAATTTTAGAGTGATACAGGGTTACACAATCTCAGAACTTTTGGTTTCACAGACGGTGCAGCCCCCAGTAATGAAGATAATGGTTCAGAATGTTTTAAGCTTATTCACAGTAGTACTTCCCCTGAATATTCTGAAGACAAATGTCCTGACGACCAAATAAATCATGGTCAGTTGTTTCACACTGAAGTACTTAATGGTGCATTAGATTTACAGCACCCTTTAAGAGGAAATCTAGTTCATAGTTCAAGAAGGATTCTATTTGCTGGTACTGTCATACAAACTACACTTCCCAGAATCCTCCGTTGCACAATATTTCAGATGGTTAACTTCTCTCACTGTTTTGTAACTTCTTTTTTGTCAGGCAGCTGGCTCAGGAACTTTTAACCACAGCAAATATTTTTAACTTTACTGTTTCATACTCATCTGTATTTTTTTTGTCTCTCCTGCATCTGGATCTTTTTCACCAACATGAAGGTAAACTTGATGCAGTTTGGATCCATACCCGATTCATTCATTGGTACAGGTTAAATTCCTTTCATTATTCTCTAGACAGATGTGAATCTATTATTTCATATTATTGTACTGCATTTGCAGTACAACAAGAGAGGAGTATTATATTGTGGGTTATGTTGTTGTTACTATTTTTTCTAATTAAATAAGTTTCAGTTCATAGAAATGCAGCTTATGTGCTTGTGCCGCTGCTACAGAAAAAATTCTTCCGTAACCTTTGCACTTGTGTATCTTGCATCACACGTCTGCAAGTGTAAGAAAATGCAGAAGTGACTTAGAGTTATTGTTGATTTCATCTGATAACCAGTAATTTCACTATTTAATTTGTAGAAATAAATGATGCTACTAAAATGGGTCTATGTCATTCTCATTTAGGCTAAAAATATAAATATATATATAAATATATAAAGGTACAATAGAGAACTTGTTAAATGTTTTTCCTGGTTATGATTAATCAATATTATTTTGTTATAAGAGGAAACAGTACAGGTTGTATTTGATAGTTTAAACAATTCAATTTTCGATTCTATTACAAATTTGCAAATGACACTGATATTAAGTGGAATTGTGTCTTTGTACCATCCCACTTCCAACAACACAATTACTGGCAGCATTTGGTTGGATTTACTCCCAGCTGTCCTGTCAATTCTCTGCAACAATCCTATCAGGTGTTGTGGACTTTCTTCATATGAATTAACCACAAGAAAACAAAAGTCCTTCACTCATATCATACATGTACAACCACTTCTCATTACTGACAGTTCATACAGTAGTTTCAGTAGAGTTCTTTAGCTAGTACATTAGATAAGTCAGTATTACCAGAACACCAGATATTGTCACATTGTCTCTTTGTTTCCAGGTTGGTGATCTGAGCAAAACTCCATCAGTAGCTGTTGAGATGATTCCAATCCATTCTAAATAGAACAGCTATCATTGATCACACCACTCATTGAAAGAAACTCTGCATGCATACAAAGAGTCATTTCAAAGTTTGCCATTCGTATCTGTGATGCCTTTACATTTTTGCCTATCCTAATATCGAATCCATGGACTGATTATGAACTCTTAAGAACTGTACAGAGACTGCTGCATTGACTGAATACAAGTGACTGTTGAATATTTCTTCATATGTCTATCCACCGCCATGATGTTTCTCTGATTGGACTTTCCCCTATAATGAACTGATGGACTGATATTGAAACGGGTTAATTTTAAGTTTAAGATTCATGCAGTATTGAATGTCATATAGTCAAAGTTTTAGAGCTGCAACAATAAGTGTAATGTTTTTTATAGAACAGCTCAGTTATTCCAAATGATTAGGTAAAATTTTATAGCTGGTTAAACAACTCCATTGGAAGTTTCATTAAGTCTATCCATGTCATCCTAGCATTAATACTTAGTCTATATTTCTCTGTTAGAATTTGTGCTATAAGTACCTTCCAACTTCTGCTCACATTTGATTTACATCTATAAGATAAAACTTTTCGCAGCCTTATGGGGGAGGTTTGAGAAAAAAAAAGACAAACAGCTCAAAGATAAGTTCTCTGAAAGTTATAGCTCAGATACAGATGAGCAGGCTGTCCCCAGCCCCACAGCTAAGCTCTACCCCTCCCGTACAATACAAAGTAGAGAAAAGGGGGGCAATGGGGGATGCTGCAGAAGTGCGTCTGACTAAAAACACACAGATTAACTCATAAGGCATACATAGAGCTGTCAGCCTCCCCACTCTATGATGAGTTGTTTTCCCGTAATAGCTAAAAGAAAGACAGAGGCAGCAAAAGAGGTAAAAGGTCAAGTATGTGCCCTAGAAAGTCAGGAAAGTGCCTGAGAATCAAAGGAAGCTAGAAAGCAAAGAGAGGAACAAGAAAAGTTGATAGCAGAAGGGTTAAGTTAGATAATAGAGAACAGAAAAAAATTGAATTTAGCATTTTTAGCCTCATTTCAGTATTTTTCATTTTTAGCTTCATTTTAGTATTTTTCATTTTTACTAAATCTTCATTTTTACATTTTTATCTTACTTAGGATGATTATTACTATGTCTCATTATCTCTATGCAATGATTTCCTTTTATTATCTCTCTGTAATGCTTTATTTTGCTTTATTTTGAAACCTAAGTTCACTATAATCATATATTTGCCTAAATCTTAGGCTACATGTTATATTCAGACAGCTCTTGCTTCATTGTGCGGTTCCAGCGGTTCGTAGTCACGTTAGTTCCTCAAAAACAGGAAATACCTCTAGCCCTCTAGCTCCCTGTTTTCCTTGTTTTTATTCATTTCAGCTTTTCAGCTGCACTTCTGTATTGGTGCTGCCACGACAGTTGAACTGTAACTCACAGTAGTGCACACCACTGTCCCATTTATAATAGACCTCCCTTGTTCCTGGGGGTCCTCTCAGCACTCTCCCAGTGCCTGTAATTACTTATGTGAAACATATTTAATGTTTCAAGAGAGGAATGTTTATATAATATAAAAATATCTGGAACAGTCCAATTCCTATGACGGACGAATGGCTAGTGTCAGAGGGTTGATATTTGTCACCCCCACCCTCTATGACGCCATAACGCTATAGGGCCCAAGGCAGGATGGACTAATGGTCTACTGTGGACAATGGTCAATAATATAGCTTATACTAGGCCATACAAACAAAAGATCATCACTCTGTTACTTAAATTCCAGAGTGTCAATCTAACGCCAGTCTGTCTGTTGGGGCCCCTTACTGCTGAAGTGCGGCTCAGATTACTGGAAATACCACAATGGCCTTGGTTAGCCGATAGCTGATTGCGAGGCTGTGGACCGTTGGAGCTAGGCACAGTATGTTACAACATTCCTTTGATAACATGTAAGACTAAGTAAATCATTTAGACATTAATTGTATAAGGAGGAGACAGACTATGTATGGTATTTCCGTGAAACCCTTGTCACAATTATTGTAAAAGCCTTCTGAAAACTATATAATGCCTGGACCAAGAGGAGGGTCTTTGGTAAGTCCTTGGCTGACATTCTGTGTGTTACTCCAACAGCTTACCCAGACAAAACTGTTATGTTGTATTATGTAAGAATAAATTGCCTGACTATTACTAAAGGTTTTCCTTTACTGAGTTTTGTCTTACACGAGGTCAAAATGGTACTACTAAAAATACCATCATAGGTCAAAGTAAAACCTAGGAAGGAGAATAAAGAGAATGAATGGAGAGTAGTGAGATGGAAGAGTGCTGGAAAACAATAAAGAGATAAACAGATATGGTGAGGTAGTAATACAATGTAGGAAAGAAAGGGATCATTAATCCTATATAATAAAGTTGAAGTGTCTCTGCGTCCAGTCCCTGTGTCCGTGGGATTGCGCTACTGCGCATGTGCCCCACGGACCGTCTCAGCGCCCGTTAATTTAACGGGCTTAATGTCTAGTATTGTAATATAACCAAAGAAATGTACTGTATGTAGACAAGCAAAGACAAACAGAAAAGGATATTGAGAAGTGGGGTGGAAGTAGAGAAGAGCCGCACACCGTTTAATTAAGATTATTTCGTGTGTCAGGGAAGTCTCCCACCTCCTTTGAAAATATATATTGCATATTATATGGTGTAGAATAAAAAGATTACAGGTATGGGATCCGTTATCTGGAAACGGTTACCGAGAAAGGTCCAAATTAGAGGAAGCCCATCTCCCATAGAGTCCATTTTAATCAAATAATTAAATTTTTTTAAATAGTTTCCTTTTTCCTATAATAATACAGTGCCTTCTTTATTAAAACATACAATTCACAAGGATTTTTTATATTTTTTGCATGTCTTCCAAAATGAGTGTTGGTGCTATATACATACCAGGAAATAAATACAATTAAATAAATATCTACCCAAAATATGTTAGGGTCATATAACGGATGTTGACCGTTTTAGCCTATATCTATACTAGCATAAATCCATGTAGACTGGGGGGGGGGGAACTATAGGCAAGTTTTTTTAATGTTTAACCTTATTTGTGGCCCACATCACCTTTGCATGTTTTTATCAATGGAATTTGGAAACATAGAATTTATTGGGCGTGGACAGTCAGGCAATTAATTCCAAATCAGCCGAGTCATTTTGTTATATGCATTCCTATGTTATAGTTGCATTCAATACATTTCTTCATTAACTGTTTCTTAGGTTACACATGTTCTCAGATTTTATCAGACACATACCTCATTTACAATGAAAATAAATTCACATTTCAAACACATAAAACATAGGAGATTGAATGCTGCCACACCTCATATTACCTAAGGAATGGAATTATGTATTCAAATGCTTCAGAAATAATACACCATGTAATGTTTATTGCTTCCTATCACCTCAGGGCAGAAGTTCTTGAGATAGAGTTGCACATACAATTTATTTGTATCTGCACATTGAGCGAAACCAAAGAGCTGCACAACAAAGTAGGTTTCCTTTTATCAGAAAAATTCTAATAATTCATTTCAGTCTAGCTGGTGTTTCAATTAAACTAATTAGGTCTTAGAAATGTATATCAATTGTATTAAAATTGTTTCACTTACGTTATTCTGCACTATAAACAGAAGTTAAAAAAAATAATGGAAAACGTCTGTGAATATGTATTACTGGAGAGTCCTTTGCTTCAAAGCGGCTTCAGTTTTTCTCTGAATTGTGTTCAATATTTGTGAATTGTGTGTGTGTGAATTGTGTTCAACATTTTTGAAATTGTGTTACTCCTAGTCTGTCTGCCATGTGTATTGGGATGTTGTATATATTGTATTCTGGGATATTTGCAGCACAGGCTGTATATAGTTTGCCATATGGCCTTCATAAACAGACCCAATGATCTCCACAGGATGGTTTTCCATTCCATAACTGATCAACATTATCTTACAAATGTCTATTTTTTTAGCCCCTAAATTATACTGTATGTATATTCTCTCTCTCTCTAAAAAGATCCAAATATAAAATGTATGACTGAATGATTGAAAAAAATACAAATATCTCTAAATCCTCTAAAAGTTTGAGGTTTTTTGCACAATTACTAGTGAAAAAAATCCAAGCTCCTCTAAAAGTCTGAATGGCTAAAAATAAAGTCCAATAGGATCAACACAGCTCCCACTGACTTCTATGGGACCTCGACTGCTTTTACTGTACGTGAAGTTTTGTATTAGAGTGTTTCGTGGTTCTTACACTTAATAAATCTCAAATTTTTTTAGTTTTAGATTAATAAAAAAAACATTACTTTTTAGAGGAAAAATAGTAAAAAAAGGAAATACAAATGTTAGTAAATAGACCCCATAATGAGTAAATTGACCTCTAATCCTAAACTGCAATCTTAATCAGTTTTCGAAACTCTGTGCTATCCTCAGCATTACCTACTTGTAAGCATGGATACACTCAAAGACTGAAAATATTTAGAAGGTTGTGACTCCCAATTTTATAACTAAATGTACAAAAGCCTAAAAAAGGGAACTACAATTTTAAAAGATTTTGCATTCTCTTAACATTTTGGTGCAATATTCTGCAAATACTTAAGAGGGATGGGTCATTGTCATGAAGGCGCAGAGCAATGACATCAATGGGTGAAACAATGACATCAATAGACATTATAGGATGCATTATGAGGGAACAGGATGGAAAATGAAAGAATTAGCAGAAATTGGGGTGGGTCACTGGCAGAGCCCCCTAGCAGCTCCACTGTAAAATTCCCTCTGCATAGAAATCTCCACCCTTTCATAAGTTGAGTATGATTTTTCTGCATATTTATAGCAGAGCACTTTGCTCTGTCAATATAGCAAGACTATTTTTTTCTCCAGAAAAGGTGGCACCCAATTTACAGCAGATGCATAAATGCCAAAAATAGTGTTCTGCATTATCACAACATGTATAACATGGTGTTAAATGATAAGTGGGTGCATTGTTCGATCTAAATCTTTACAGAAGAACAAATTATTTGTTCTTCTCATAATGAAGAAAAGCTCTAAAGCAGTTAATTAGGACATTGTGAAGCAAACCTACCTCTGCCACCTAGTGGCAAAGAACTTAAAAGTATTTTAAGAACCAACCTGCATATTTTCATAAATAAAAAATTTAAACAATATGGCGCTAATCACAGCTATCTAGTGTTTGAATATAACAAAGTACAGGTATGGGATCTGTTATCCAGAAACTCGTTGTCTAGAAAGCTCAGAATTTCCATTTTCTCTGTAATAATAAAACAGTAGTTTGTACTTGATGCAAACTAAGATATAATTACTCCTTATTTGAAGCAAAACCAGCCTATTGGGTTATTTAATGGTTACTTCATTTTCGAGTAGACTTAAGGTATAAAGATCCAAATTACAAAAAGATCTGTTATCTGGAAAACCCCAGGTACTGAGCATTCTGAATAACAGATCCTATACCATTAGTACCCTTCTAAGCTGCAGCTAGGAACAAATCAGTTGCAGAGCCTGCACTGAGATATTATCTTGATTTTTGTGTACTAATTTTATTCTGCTCAAACACAAGCAGATCCTTAATCTAGTTCAATAATACATAAGTAAATTTGGTGCTACTTAATACTAATCTCCAAACACTCAAGCCATACAGCTTTATATTCTCTCCGTGCATTAATAGGTATAAAACCTACATTTAAACGGGTGGCAGCAGGTTACCTTACATCAGCTTAATTGCCTCGGAAGTCTTGTCTGTGTTTTATACTGTTAATAAAAATATTCATGTAAGAATTCTGTGCATTATTAATCAGGGCCAGAATGTTAATAGAAGTGCTTTCAGTTAATTGCAGCATGCACTGCTCTCATGTCTGTGATTTTTTTTTTCCTGACAACTGTCCATGGTAATCGATTCATCTTAGAGCGTGAGACAAAGTATAAATACTAATTTTCTTATTTATTGCAATAAAAGGTCTAACCAGATGATGATATTTTAAACAGAATGCGATTCTATGAAACATAACATGTTGACAAGAATGTCAATCAAATGGCGTAAATCACACGTTTTAATAAAACAAAACAATAGTGCAGTATTTAAACATGAGTTGTCAGTAAAGGGATACTGTCATGGGGAAAATTTTTTTTTTCAAAATGAATCCATTAATAGTGCTGCTCCATTAGAATTCTGCACTGCAATCCATTTCTCAAAAGAGCAAACAGATTCTTTTTTATATTCAATTTTGAAATCTGACATGGGGCTAGACATATTGTACTGCAAGTTGGAGTGATATCACCCCCCTCACTTCCCCCCCCCCAGCAGCCAAATAAAAGAACAATGGGAAGGTAACCAGATAACAGCTCCCTAACACAAGATAACAGCTGCCTAAGAACAACATTCAATAGTAAAAACCCATGACACATTCAGTTACATTGAGAAGGAAAAACAGCAGCCTGCCAGAAAGCATTTCTCTCCTAAAGTGCAGGCACAAGTCACATGACCAGGGGCAGCTGGGAAATTGACAAAATGTCTAGCCCCATGTCAGATTTCAAAATCGAATATAAAAAAATCTGTTTGCTCTTTTGAGAAATGGATTTCAGTGCAGAATTCTGCTGGAGTAGCACTATTAACTGATGCGTTTTCCAGTGACAGGATCACTTTAAAGGACATTTTGAAACATTCCTACACTTAGGGGGTTATTTACTAAAATCTGAATTTATCTCATTGTCCCGATAAAAAAGGGAAAACTACATCATACTTACCGTGATTGTCCTTTCCTGGCCATCTTCCATGTCAGCTACGTGTGGGTAAGCTCCTCCCCTTGACCCCAGACAGAAGAAACTCCCCTCCCAAAGACTTTTGAAGCCTCCCTACTCCCATACAGAGGTGTCAAGTAACAAGCTGCCAGGTTAATCTACAGTAACGGTGGAAATAAACTTGCCGACATGGCAAGATGGCAAGCAAAAGAAAATCACGGTAAGTATGATGCAAGTTTCCCTTTTAATCTGGCCATCTCCATTTCAGCTACGCGTAGGATGTGCCCAAGCTTAACTTATTGGGTATTATAAGTAAATATTATAATGGATCTCTGAAGGCTTATAAACAGATGAAGATTGCAGATGAGGATCCTGCAAAAATAAAGATCTGCCTATAAGGAAATTTAAAAACCAGATGACAACCAGTACTCATTGCCTCCCTGATAATATATAGGAGTTGTATAAACTAAAATGTATGTATGCTGGCAAGTGTTCTTAAAATCAACACCACAGGGTGATTGTGAATTGTTCAAATTTGGTTGAGAAAAACTGAAATGTCTGCAAATGCATACAGGTATTGAATTCCCTAAGGGAATCTGAAATTATTCTATAGTAAGGAACATCTTCCTTAACTTGACTCCTTAACAATCTCACACAGAGCAAGCCCAAGTGAGACATTTGCTGAATTGGACTTGTGGGACCCAGGCCTTAACCATACTAAGCACAACGCAAGATCTCCCAACTCAGAAGCCAAGGCTAAATGCATTGTGCCCCTTGAAAGGCCCTGATATGTAAGGAAGAACCCTATGCAAGATTCATAGAAAATAAAATAAACTACCCAAGAGTTCCACAATGTATACAACAGTATAACTACAGTATATGACCTATTAGAAAACTCTGCCTTCAACAAGCCACCTGCCACAAGCCAGAAGATGAACTGCGAAAAAACCCCTGTTTATTCTTAGGAGAGGAAATACAACATCAGTTAGTCACCAAGAAGTGAACTGACACTAAACAATAACTCTTCAAAATATTAATGTACATTAAAAGTTACCTATAGCTCATGTTAATAATTTTTCATTGATAGGTCTGTTTTTGTAATTAATTGTTACTTGAAGTGCCTAAACCTGACTGTTTTGCCAACCTGACTGTCCCTCTTCAACATGTCAGTTTCTAATGCTAACAGACTACTGAAGCTCAAATATGGCAGCCTCCTCATAGAGGGACATGGGGGAGGATCAGCTGGATAATGTAAAATCATCTGCAAATACTTTTATGTCAAAATTAGAGATAGCATCCAAACACAATGTTATAATAGATGTAAAAAAAAAGGTTTCATTTCTGGTGTCAGTATCTCTTTAAGCATTCTGACTAGGCCAACCTTAAGGGCTAGTCCACACGGGGAGCTAGCGACGCGTTTGCGGTCGCGGCGACAAAGCGCCGCGACAGTCGCCGCGACCGGCGCAGGCGACAGTTTTGTATGGGCGCCTATGTAAAAACGCCTGTGCTAACCACACGAGGCGATGCGCTTTTCAACAGTCGCCTGAAAATGCCTCGCCAGGCTTTTTCAGGCGACTGTTGAAAAGCGCATCGCCTCGTGTGGTTAGCACAGGCGTTTTTACATAGGCGCCCATACAAAACTGTCGCCTGCGCCGGTCGCGGCGACTGTCGCGGCGCTTTGTCGCCGCGACCGCAAACGCGTCGCTATCTCCCCGTGTGGAATAGCCCTAAAATGCCCACAAACGAGTTTTAGAACAGCTGCAGCAAGCCTTGTCCTTCACTAACGCTGCATTGCTGGGACATGGGAGACACCTGTGACTTGTCCAGAATCACAAGGAGTTCTTGGTAGCGGGGGTGTCTGCACTGAAGGCAGATCACTTGTCCACTAGACCAAGGACTGCAAAAGAGGACTGCTTAAATTATTATATCTTTTGGTATAATCCTATACAATCTACATCACAATAATTCCTAGTGCTGATGGTAGTCACTGCAACTGCATTCACAGAATGCCGATACTGAATAGAACTACCTCCTATTCAAGTGCTGCTTATACTACTGAAAACACCGGTATGATGGAACTGATAAACACAGCCTGACCATAACAGCTGCCTGCTCTTATGCAAGAGGCACATTCTTCGGGTATAATTGTATCCATTTTTCAGGTATTGTAAGGACATGTTGTGCTATACACATTTTAACTGGGTGACCCTATTGTAAGGTCCTATGATATTACACACAGTATACAATAACTGAATGTGCCTGACTGTAAAGGATTTGCCATGCTATACCCATTATGAAATTATTGAGTGAGCCTGCAACATTATACAGTCACTGATTGGGCTGGATTATACGGCCATGTAGTGCTATACACAGTATACTTTTCACTGAATGCCCCTAATTGCAAGGTCTTGAGATGCTATACAAAGCATGATATTACGGAGTAGTTCCTAATAACCAGTCTGGTGTAACTAGTATGGAAAACTAGTAGGTTTAACGTGTAAAGGTATCACCAGCAGAAGCATAGAAACTACGCTTACGAATTCAGTATGATGTGGAACAATCCAGAAGGCAGCCCAGTCTTTATTTTACAGTGCCAGCAGCACCTGAAATACCTGAATATTTTTAATCTTTTCTGCAATTCAAAGGAGCAATGAATATGCTTGAAAACCATACCTGTGATACACTTGTTTCCCTAATTCCAGTGCTTAACCTCTGGGTGAAAGTGAACAAGCTTCAGGGCCAGAGACCTGTAACAAGATCTCCCCCCCCCCCTTGCAGGTAAGTGGTTAATTAGCTCAGGTGTGGCTTAATGGGAATCAGCATGATACTGATCAAACCAGATCTGGATACAATTCCTTAGGTCAATCTAATCTGTATACAGATCTGCCCCACAGATATACTGTGTATAGCAACTTATTCACTTTCATACTTACTGAGGCTTTCATCACCTACAACAAGGTATACACTCACAGTTATCAGCATGGAGGATACAAGGATTTCTTACCAGACATCTCTGAGGATAACAGCACTGAGGTTAGTGTGGAACAGGCTCTTTAGGTATATGAGTAATTATTGCCTCCAGCTAGGGAGGGACTGGCAATCAGTGACAAGCCAGAAGGGTTTTTTCTTTTTTAAAAACCATGTATACATACCATATACACAAAAATATAGTGTGGTATATATAGTGTGGTAGCAGAGTCTATAGAACCCATCTCAAAAATACAAAAAAACCTTCAGATAACCATTAGACCACTGCACCGCAGCCGGTATTCCTATGTACCCGAGCTGCCGCCTTTTAGTAGGCAGATTGGGAGGACAAACCTGAGGGGGAATGGGGAAACAGCCACCTTCTCGGTGAGGCATGGGATAAAAAAAAAACAGAACCACTAGCGGCAGCCTCTGCTGCAGCCAGAAAATGCCAATTTCGCCTGCCATAAACAGTAGTAGTAGCCCGTCAAGCCAATATCACCACTATCCATTACATAACTGCGACCAGCTGCCGCCACCATTATCCCAGGGTGCCCCACCCCTACGTTCCAGGGCATACAAATACTGCTTTCCCAGCAAGCAGATCCATTATCTGGTACAGTATCTTGCCTGTACTACTCAGTAGCCCTTGTCAGTAAAACCTGACTCCCCCTAATGGCCGCCTTCTCAGCGAGGCCCTGAGATGGGTCCCACAGAGAGCAAGAAATTTACTGCCTGAGGTCCAAGGCAGAAGAAGAAAAAAAAAGACACCTATGTAGGGGAGTTTCTTCTGTCTGGGGTTAAGGGGAGGAGCTTACCCACGCGTAGCTGACATGGAGATGGCCAGGGTAAAAAGCTTGACCAAACACCCAATGCGCAATTTTGCCTTATTTATTAATGCATTAACTAAATTTAATCGGATCATTTCTCCCAAAAGCTCGATTGACCCAGTGCAGACCACAATAACTTCAGTTTAGGATAGGTGCCTCTCCCAATAACTTATACAGGACCTCGACAGGTCTGAGATGGTGGATTTTCAGACTTTTTACAAAAAGCTCAAACTGTGCTATCTTTAAGGTTTAAGATGTGATTTTGTCCATGTATATCTGATAGATATCTGGACAAAAATTGGGCAGATATCTATTGGACAGGTTGAAAATCTGGCTTGTCAATGCAGTCCACTCTCGATGGCCCTTATAGGCCATTATGATATGACCGTTTGGCCCGAGTGACAGACGAATGGATCAGCCTGATATCTTTCAGCACAAGGTGACCATATCAGTCAAAGATCCACTCATTTGGTGACCTACATGTTTAAATAAGTTTGTGCCACATATTTTAGAGCTCTAAAGTGCAGATGCATAAAAAAATATACATTTAATTTAATAAGCATTTATTATCATTAACAGCATGTAATCATTTATCATACCTCATACCTGTATAATCAGTTAATGTGGCCTTAAGGGTTCCTGTGGTGCATATTTATTATTCTGACCATGATATCAGTTGTCTGACATGGCATGGGCAGTAGATTTTTATACATGAAGCAACATAACAGTCTCTATTTTGCCTTTCATGGCAAGAAAAAATGTATAGCAACCTACAAATAATTTACAAATATTTAAAAAGATTCTACACTCAGGGCTTTTTTATCAATAAAACTGTATGTCATGGAGAAGAGAGATGTTAATAAGTAGCAGATTGAGGTGATGCCAGCTCTAAGTGCATTTCAGGCTTGTCACTAGAATGGTTCACTCAGACAGAGGATGAAAGCAGATAGAACTCGGTGTGCATATGTTGCAGTGTCAAGGGATCAGCAGGGCTCTAGATCATTTTCCATCTTTTCCATTTTCTAAGCAGGATCAAACTTTTCAAATAATACTTCGGGTTAACTTCCAGCAGTAAAATGTCATTTATTTTAGTATGTGATGTGTGGAAAACAAAAAGGTCACTCCTTTCCTCTTCCATTCTCTTTCCTTTAATCTTGTATAAGCCTGTCATTTTAGTCTCTTAAATGCATTTCATGTTGCCCATACAATTGAACCAGGGGATAGTTTCTGCTTCTATGAGCCATTTCTTTACTTTCCTGTAATATTTCTCTCCTTAAATTGTTTATAAGGATAAAAAGACAGAGAAGTATATACTAACAATATATATATATCTATCTATATATATATATATATATATATATATATATATATATATATATAGGTAATAGAGGATCCGCACTCTCATTTTCAAAGTATAACAGCTTTTATTTATCACATCACAATCGGATTGTGATGTGATAAATAAAAGCTGTTATACTTTGAAAATGAGAGTGCGGATCCTCTATTACCTATATCATAAACATTGATCAAGCACCTCCAATCAACTACTGTCAGAGGTGCGGGCACTCCAGGAAAATATATGTTTTTTATATATAGATATATATAGATATATATAGATATATATATATACACAGTATATGCCTAGTTGTTATACCTCTCCCTGTAAGGATTTATACGATCCTAAAACACATGTGGTGCAAAATGTATTGGGGTCCTATTTCTTACCTTACCAAAAAGAGTAGTAAATTATGCCCTAAAATACAGCAGTATTAATATTTATAAAATTAATACATAATAGCTGCTTAGGCTGTTAAATGAATACAGGTATAAAGGTGTAATCTTCTTCATAGTTCAAACATACCTGCATTTTAAGCACTTACAACATTCACACATCTCCTGTGGACTTGAAACAAAATCCTGCTTTCTCTTAAGGTGACCATACACGGGCCGATAAAAACTGCCCACAGACCGAGTTGGCAGCTTATTGGCCCGTGTATGGGGCCCTCCGACAGGCTTCCCCTAAAGTCGGCCAGATCTCGATCGGATGGGACAAAAAATCCCGTCGGATCGCTGCCGCGTCTGTTCGTTAATGCAGTCCCGCGATCCGACTGCCCGTTCCCATTCGTTAGGATCCGATCGTTGGGCCCTAGGGCCCACGATCGGATGAGCCCGATATTGCCCACCTCAAGGGCATATCGGAGAGAGATCCACTCGTTTGGTGACATCGTTAAACGAGCGGATCTCTCCGTGTATGGCCACCTTTACTCTCACTACCTCCTGTTTTATTGCATAGCACTGTAAGAAAACAGTAAACTAACTAGACCATTATTGGTTTTATAGAACCCCCAATGTCTCATAATAAGACCTTTGCTCCTCCTACTGTAACAATTCAACTCTATTAAAATGGGGGCCAACTCATCCTCTTCATCTTCCCCTCCTGTTTACATTCAAGACAAATTTTTAGTGGTTTTAAATATACAGTTTTTGTTAATGGAATTGCTGCTGAAAGCAGAACTCTATGCTTCTCTCCCTTGCTATTCTCTGCCCTGGTGACTCTGACTTTTGAAACAAGCCAGCTGATTAACAGACTTGTCTCGGCTAGAGGAGAGGCTTCTGCTACATTATTTAATAGTCACATTTATTTCTGTAATTTGGATCACCATACCTTAAGTCTGCTAAAAAATCATTGCAAAACCCAATAGGATATTTTTGCCACTAATATTTATTCTAGCAGCTTAGTTACCATAAAGTACAAGCTTCAGTCTTATTACTAATTAAAAGGTCATAATTTTTTTAAATCAGAATTAATTGTTTTAAATGCACTCTAGGGGAGACAGCCTTCCTGTAAAGGTGGCCATAGACTCAAAGATCCGCAGACATTAGTGTCAGGCAACGGGAGACATTAGTGTCAGGCAAGGGGGCAGTATGCAACCCTCTCTAAGTCATAAAAGGCAAGTTGTGATGTTAGAACCCACTCTTTACAGTTTACAGTATGTGTAATCGTAAAATAACAATCCTGTGAATTACATTAACATAATTTAGAAGAGTCATAAATATCCTGTAAATTATATCCTCATATACAATGCTTAGTGATGTCATTTCTGTCACATAACTCAATGAAACGTGTGTATTAAAATTAATAAAGTACTTCCAGTTGTAAAATAAACAGATTTTATAAGTCACCTCAGAGTTCCATGACCATGACCATTTTAAAGGTAATTACTGGGGGAATAGTCGACCTAGAAAAACTTCTAAATATGCCTGATATGTAATTCCACTTCTGTAACAACATATTAATCAAAATACCTAAACTGAAAAAAATTTTATTTTTCATAATATAGAGAAATCCTATGTCTCCAGAGGGCAACAATACCAAATATGTGTAGTTTTATTGAGATCACTGACCCGTATAGATTAAAAACCCACAGCAGTACAATACAGATTTTTCAAAGTACCACAACAGAAATAAACAAACCTTGCCCTTATCAATTAACTACACTATATTTTTGCAAAGTGCATAATGGATTCAATAAAGGTAAATATTTTCTTCTGCAAACTACGAAACTGCACAGTTATGGTAAAATTGGCAAAATAAAAATGGCGAATATGAATTTTCATGGTTGACAGTTTGGCTACTAGCAGAACAACACACTTTCTGTGTTATAAAAGCCCCAAAAGGTAAGTTGACTGCAGAGGGAACAGATTCAGGCAAATTCAAAATTGGTAAATATGTCGTTCTACTCAATACTAAAATATTGATTGTTTAAATGTACTTTGAGTAATTGGGCTAGCAAGCTCCTACTTGATATCCTGCCATAGTTTTGTACCCACTCTTTGGCTATAGCTATGCTCACTTAGGACCACTAAAGTATTATTCACTGGAGATGGGGCAAAGGGGGCATCTGCAGTGACAATCTATTCATATATTGCATTGCACCGTATTTAGAATGTGACCGCTAATATGCTGAAAATCTGAGGAATAATTGTTGCATTGGTGAAAAAAAACAGGGTGATTTGGTAAATGAGCCCTACAGTCGCTCATTCAAAGTGTAATAAGATTAATATTTCCCTTGCCAGGTAGATATTAAACCCCATTGACATGAATAACATTTTATTATACTTTTGGAACATAAAAAGAATATTCAATACATTTGCAATGGCCCTTCACATCTTGCTTCCTTGGTTATAGAAGATAATTGCTCTTTTTATCAAATCAGTAAAAGCTTTTTAGTGCAAGACGCTTGGCTTCCTTTCGAGCTCTTTTCAGCACGCTGAAATGCTTGGTATGTGTTGCACTGAGTATCTTAAGCAGCTGCTTGTACAAAAACACTGGCAGCCCTCTACAATTTTGCATTCATCTATAATACTTCAAAAAGTATTACCATATATAATTAGATAAATACACACTCTGCTCTAAGCCTACAGTGTCTGGGACTGGGTTGCTAAACTGGTAAAGATCATTGGTGCAGCTGATGTGGTTCTGCAAGCTGAAATATCTTGTGCTACAAAACTGGTGACCAGAGTCTTATGTTTTTGTCCAGCAATCCATGCAAGCGCAGAAATGATGTGAGAGACTACTGGTTAGTTCTGACATCCCTCCAACAATAACTGCAAGGTGACTTTGTGCTATTTGATCAGGGAACACAAACAAAATAACTGAATTATTATTCATATTTATGACAATATTCCCTGGCCCAGAACAGGGAAAGGGTATACTGGTCAGCGGATGTGCTTGGCAGAATATACAGTAGAGGCACCCATAGTAATCAGTGAACAGTGTGCCAGAAGGGAGGGGGAGTTTACACAGCAGGGTTCTATGGTACTGTCCAACATAGCCCATGGTAGGAAACTAAGAACAGAAGGTAACATCAAAGAGTAATTGATGGGGCAGAGAAATATAAGGAAAGACTGTTTTGAAATCCAGTTGCAAAAACATTAAATCCTGGAGGAATATGACCCCAGAAATTTGGCCATAAGGGAAAACTGAACCAACCAATGAATTACAAAAAACACACCAAAATTATCATTACTCTATAAGCCTTACATCCTCTGTGCATTCTAACTAGGGTTGCCACCTTCTGCCATCAGCGAGACAGGGCAGGGAGTGAACCTTGTGACATTGGGGCGTGGGTTTATGGGATGTCAGGGGGCAGGCCGATTACAGGGGGTGCATCTGTGATGTTGGGGGTGGGGTTATGACTTACCAATTTAAAATTTTATTCTTGAACCAATAAATTTATGTTTTTTAGTTGTAATATTTGGCAGCCATCTCTGGTCATTTTGCCTGGTCTTGTGCTTTCAGAAAGAGCCAGCACTTCAAAATGTAACTACTTTCAGATAGGCTATTGTTTCACATACTCAATTTACTATTGGGTACTGTTCTCATATCTACAACTACATGGGGCATGGGAGCACTTTTTGAAGGCCACCGACCCCAACAGCCAAAAAAACACATGCTCTGTGAGATACCAATTTCATTGTTATTATTACTTTGTATTTCTTTTCTTTCGGCTTAAACCCTCTCCTATTCATATTCCAGTCTCTCCTTCAAATGATAGCCTAGTTACTAGGGGAAATTAGACCATAGCAAACAGATAGCTTTTAAAAATTCACACTGCTGAACAAACCGCTAAATAATTTTTAAAAAAATGCAGAAAATAAAAAATGAAAGCCAACCGTAAATATTCAATATAAAATTGAGCTACCCCTTTAAATATACTTTTTTGTACTTTCCCTTCCAAACCTCTCACTGCTTTTTTTTTTTTTCAGAGTTTGGCTTTCTTTTAAGTTCAACCCTGCCTACAACACCTAATAAAAATATTAAAAACAGAAAATGTTATAATAATACTATTTATTTTAATTTGCTTTATTTGATAAGCATCTGTAAAAGAAATACTGACTCAACATGTAGTTTTAGAATCCCCTAAGAAGCAATTGTTGTACTGTGACTTGGTATAAACCCCTCAAGCACACCTGCTCAAACATGCTAAGAAGGGGAAATATGACAATACAAGTGTATTGAAAAGCAAGCCAACACAAAGCCAGCAAAAGCTTTAATTCTGTGTTTCCTATACACTGGGTGGAGTTTTGGTTACTGTTTATGTTTTTCATAATATTGATAATAATCCCTGCAATATAATAATGAGCTCAGGCAATGCAGAAACTGGGCTATAGTTGGTATTGGACCAGTGCTTGTTCTAGTTGTGCTTCAGGTCCCATTGTGTATCAGGTTATTGGATGTTCTGTGAAAACAATACTCTGTGGAGTGTGTTATACATACTTCATATATTCATTTGAATTAGACTTTTCTAAAATAAATACAAGGTTTTCATCTTAAGAATCATTCACAGTGCTGTTTTTGCAGATTTACCATTGACATGATGTAATGTCCCATTTTACTTGGTGTGATTAGTAATAGAATGCTGATGCTACAATGCCTTACACCAGCAGAACTACAAGGCATTATATTATATATTATATGGTTGTAGGAAGTAAATATGCTGTCCCATAAATCCACAATTCTTATTTAAGCCTTTTTTCCATCTTCACTCAGCCATGTCAAAATAAAATGTAATACAACAGATGTGACAAATAACACAACGTCTAATGTGTAAAATTGAATGTCTAGGAAGAAAGATACGCCAATATACAGCAAGCATCTTTCTTTCCTTATAAATAGACTCATTAATGGCTTGCTGCACATCGGTTCTGCACACAAATACAAAGGTGTAATGTGAAAAATAATGAGATTATTAAAAAGACAGGTTTGCAGGTTTATTTACAGTTGATTGTTTTAGACTGTGACAAGACCACAGAACATCTATTACAATAAAAATAGTGGTTATTTGGCTAAATTAAATTGTGTTGGGGTTTTATTGGATTACAAGATGCAGTGCTTCTGTAGGGTTGTGGCTTTTGTTATTCATTGCTACCCCAATGCAAGAACATTACACTATATAGAATCTATACCAAATGCTTTCTTAGTACAGGTATAGGACCTCCTCGAAACGCATCAGAAGGGAGTTACTAACATGAGGTAGCAGACTGGGGGGGGGAGACACTGCATTTTGGTGTGTTCTGCTAAAAAGCTTTTTTTTTTTGGATGAATGTGATTTGTATTATTATGGATGATTTGCACAAATAAATGTTTTAAGTGAGATACTGTGAATGTCTTCAATTTATATGTGATCTATAGTCCAGACTGCTCAGGACTTGGGGTTTTCCGAATAAGGCATCTCTTATTTAAATCTCTTTTTAAATAATCTGGATCTCCTTGCCTCAAGTCTACTAAAAAATTATTTAAACATTGATTAAACTCAATACGATAGGTTTGCATTCAATAAGGGGCACATTTACTAAGCTCGAGTGAAGGATTCGAAGTAAAAAAAAAAAAAAACTTTTGATGTTTTTAATTTGGGTACTTCGACCATCGAATAGGCTACTACGACTTGCGACTACGACTTTGATTCGAATGATTCGAACTAAAAATAGTTAAACTATTCGACCATTCGTAGTCTAAGTACTGTCTCTTTAAAAAAAACTTTGACTACCTACTTCACCACTTTAAACCTACCGAGCTTCAATGTTAACCTATGGGGACCTTCCCCATAAGGAGATATATCAAACAGTAAAAAAGGATATCAAGGATTCTGGTTGTCCGCTTCCTCTGCCGGTATATTGTGTGTCTGTTCTCCCTCAGACTCAAAACAAGGATCCAAAGTTTCAAAGAAAAACCAGCGCTCACAGCACGAGGTCAGGCTCACGGAGAAAAGAAAAAGAGAATAAGAAAGAAGAGAGAAATTTTCGCCAATATGGTGTAGTATTTTCCAAATGTGTTCACACACCTTTTGTGATTAACTTATACAATAAATAAAGTGTCCCTTGTATCGACTCCAGCGTATTTTTGTGCTTTTTTATCCACTACCTCAACCTCTGTCCCATGCGGATTTATATAGAGGGTTACTCACAAACGTTTAAGTGATACTGCACATTAAAGAAGCGTAGATATCGGCAGCGGATTTTACATGCGGCTCCAAAACTTCATCCCACTATAATAATTCACTAACATATTGTAAAATTGTAGACATTTTTAATAAACAATCGATAAAAATACACTCACAATGTTCCAGTGATAAGTTCACATATAGTATAATGTTTCCCATAGTCACTGCTTCAGCGTTCCCAAGAGTCTTCAAACTGTTGGTGTATGTGCAAAAAGTCGCTGGCGTCTTTTCCCACCGCATGTAGACCTCAGGCGCTTAGCGATGGCGTATTAGCCTTGACGCGTTTCGTCCTTCGACTTTTTCAAAAGGCTTCAAATTGTAATTTGCGTATGCGTTTTTAAATCCTGGCGATAACTCCAATGGCGTGTTTTCTCCTTCCTTCCTCTTCACCCTATCTAGTTGCTGGGTTGTCATAGTTACTCATCTCTATTGTTATTAAATCCTTATGGCCTTTATGGCTCCTTATGTGTTGCCATGTGGCCCTGATCCATAGAAACCATCATAAATTCAACATATTTGCCAAAAAATTCATATACATTTGTCTCTCTTTTTCTATGTTATATAAATATATTAAATTATGTTTTTCCAAGGTTATACATCATTAAATGCATTATGTAATAACAATATTTTTTTAAAAAAAATTCTTAAAATTTCTTTCACAAAAATATAAAAATACCCTTACAAAAACGTTTTTTCTTTGTATCATGGTGCATATTAATTTACAAAGCAACAGCCTAATATTAGTAACAATTAACTTTAAAAAATTCTCAAAATCAATAAATTACACTTAATAAAATATTATTAGATTTTCTCCTAAAACCAATTAAAAACTCCAGCATTATTTATTAAAGAGGGGGAATTGGCTCACAGGAAGGCCCTCAAATTAATGTCTATATTAAGACCTTTCAGTGTAAATGTTTCTAGATTATAGATCCACCTGCTCTCACATTGTAAGGTCATATTAACCAAATCACCTCCTCTCCACTTTTTCGTAACCTCTTCTATACCCCAGTATGTTAAATGTGCTGGATTTTTATTGTGAACTTCTTTAAAATGTTTTGAAACACTGTGTTTGTCATTACCTTTTTTTATATTGTTTACATGTTCTCTGATCTATCTATCTTTCAACATTCTATTAGTTTTTCCCACATACTGTAGGCCACAGGAACATTGTAGACAATATATTTCATTTTTGGTTGTGCATTTAATACATTTTTTAATTCTAAATTGTCTTTTGTTCACTTCTGAAATAAACGTTTTTCTTTTCTTACCATATTTACATGCTATGCAGAGGGAGCATGGATAGAAACCCGCCCATGGGTGTCCGTTGGTATTTAGTTGTTTATCTTTATTTAGATAGTGGTTATTTGTCAAAATTTGTTTTAAATTATTTGTTCTCTTAAAAACCACCTTTGCTTTGTCTGGAATGGTCTTTTTTTAAATCCATATCAGATTGTAGGATTCCCCAATGTTTCTTAATGATTCTACTTATGCCCTTATATAAATCCGCACAGGACAAAGGTTGAGATAGTGGATAATAAAGCACAAAAATACGCTGGAGTGGATACAAGGGACACTTTATTGTATAAGTTAATCACAAAAGGTGTGTGAACACATTTGGAAAATACTACACCATATTGGCGAAAATTTCTCTCTTCTTTCTTATTCTCTTTTTCTTTTCTCCATGAGCCTGACCTTGTGCTGTGAACGCTGGTTTTTCTTTAAAACTTTGGATCCTTACCCATAAGGTTTCTAAGCTTTTTTTGATCCTAGGAAAATCCTTTGATCGATGGATTAAAATCCTATGAATCCTTCGATCGATGGATTCAAATCCTTCGAACCGTTCGATTTGAAGGATTTAATTGTTCGATTGAACGATTTTTCCTTCGAACAAAGTATTTGCGGTAAATTCTTCGACTTCGATATTCGAAGTATTTTACTTTGAGGGTCGAAAATCGAGGGTTAATTAACCCTCGATATTTGACCCTTAGTAAATGTGCCCCTAAGTGTTAATTAAATATTAGTTGGGATCAAGTTCAAAGTACCTGTACTATTTTATTACTACAGAGAAAAAGAAAATCAATTTTCAAAATTTGAAATTCCAATATTTGTAGTTTACATTCAATTCACTATCTGTTGGACTGGTTCTAGCTTATTAACCATATCATGGCTACCATAATGATTAATTAAAGTGTTAACCTACCTTTAATGAGTGGATACCTTTAGCAAAATACATGAGCATGGGGTTCTGGCTGCTACCTTTCTTTTTTTATTTTTATTTAAAGCTTTTATTTATTTTCAATTGCATACAGTCAGAAAAAAGAATAACGACAACAAGTGGGACAAGAAATTAGCTTGATAAATACAACATACACAACTGTGTTCTGCATCATCATTCAGTATCATGATATATTATATACACAGTACTATTCGTCTATGACAGAGTGAGTTTCTTCTTGTCACAAAGTTCCTTGTTCATTCGTAGGCAGGATAGATTAAGTGCAAGAGAGGGGAAGCAAGAAAAGAAAACGAAAAAGAGAAAAGAAAATAAGAAGGAGAGAGAAAGAAAAGAAAAAAGGAAATAGATGAAGAAAGAACTAAAGGGGTGTTAGGTTCTAGCTAAAGAAAAGGTTAAAACATCTTGCAGTCAACAAGTAGTATCTCTAGTTTGCAGATTATCCAGGTGCTGGACCCACGGATGCCACTCCAGCTCCCCCTCATAGCTTCTATCTTGAAGTCTGTTTCTGATAGATTCCATTGCTCTGATCCAATTTACCTTTGACATTATTGCTTGTCCCCCGGGGATATTGGGTCGTTTCCAATTTGCCACTAAAAGAGATCTTGCTGCTGTGAGAATATGAGTAGTTAATTTGCTAGATGGTTTAGAGTGTATGGCTCTAATCGTCATTCCTAATAGGAATGTGTGTGGTGTTGCTTGGATAGTACAATTCAGAACCTCAGAGAGCAGAGTCACAACCATGTTCCAGAATTCTTGAGCTATAGGGCAAGTCCACCAGGTGTGCAAGAAAGAACCCCGAGCTCCACATTCTCTAAAACATTTTGAATGATTCGAGGTTGCCACTTAATTTACCAATGCGTGTTGGGGTATAATACCAGTGAAATATAATTTTATAAGCTCTTTCACTTGATACTGAACATATGGATGTTTTTTGAGCTGTGTCCCAAATCGCTGCTCAGTTCTTGTCAGACATTGCTAGATCCAGATCCTCCTCCCACCTTCTTCATATAAGGCTGGTGTATTTCTGTGGTGCCTGAAGCAAGGTGCATGAATAATACTGAGATCAAATGTGTTGGGTATGAATGATTACGGCACATTGTTGCAAAATAGGAAAGGACCTGTTTTTTGGGTTTTAAATAGGGATTCCACAACATGTCTAATTTGTAAATACTGGAAGAATTGTGTATATGGGATATTACTGTATGTTCTTCCCTGTATTGCTGGAACGGGTTAACAGTCTGGTTAGTTGCATAATCAAATAAGGTTAACAGGTATGCTGTGATCCATGGTCAGAATTCTTTAGGTGTGCATCTTGGGGGAAAACTTTTGTTGTAAAGGATGGTTTTGTATCTGGTAGTGGAGGTGGTTAATTTTATTTTAAGTGCTATGGCGTCCCATAGATCTAGTGCTTGTTGTGATGTCAGTAAGATATCTAGTGTGGTGTCTCTTGATGTCCTAGGCATCCAAAAAAGATGGGCTAAGCAGACTGGGGCTGTGAATTTACTTGCCTCTGAAATTGTGCCAGCAACAGCTTCGCTGACATTGCAACCCTTCGCCAGGTGTAGATTCGCCAAGACAGCGCTAATTCAAGAAAATCCGAAGTTGCGTCCAGGGTTCCGAACTCTTGCGAAGTTGCGCTATCGATAATACAATAAGCAGTTCAAAGTTACACTAGCGATGCCTAATTAGCATACGGCGTGAAGTTAAAGTACAATGGACGTATATGTTGCAGTAACTACATTACACTACACAAGGCCAGGGAACCTTTATAAAATAGAGTTGTTATTTTGCCCTATACATGAGCCCACTATATAGTTTATGTGCCATATGTAAGGAAATGTAGGGGGGAAGCTGGGTACCCCAGAAAAAGTTTTGAAGGGACAGAAAAGGGCAATAAGGAGTGTGCATATAGCTGTCTTTCTTCATGCATATTTTCTGGATATACTTATGAAGTCTAATGATTTAGTTCCACAAAACATGGAGGAAATACAACAAAAGAGGTAAATTATAGGGTTAATATTTTGCTTTTTTATCACCATGGAAAATAAAATAATAATTATCATTAAAGGAGAACTAAACCCCCTTTAGGCAAAAGTCCTCCCTGCCTCCCCCCTGCACACTGCTACAGCAGATTATGTGTCCCCTCTAGGAATACTGACCTGCACCTGCAGAAGAATGCCGCGGAGCTCACAGGTGACATCTTTGTTGTTACAGTATTCTTCGTGAAGTGATCGGTTTATTGGCGCATGCGCAGTTGGAGCAATCTTCCGGTTCATTACAACTCCGCATGCGCCAAAAGCAACAGAGATTGCCAGAGAAGCCACAAAGAATACCGAAACAATGAAGATGGCGCCCATGACCTCCACTGTGCAGGGAGGGGGGCCAGTGGGGACTTTTGTCTCAAGGGGGGTTTAGTTCTACTTTAATGATAAATCAATAACTTTCCCTTTTTTGATTGTTCTGCAATATTATTGTGCCCCCTTTGCAGTTAAAGCAGTTCTGGTTGGTACAGCTTTGTTGAGAAAAATTTTAAGGCAAAGCAAAACACTTTCATGTAAGGGGTTTAAACTTATTGCAGAAGGCCAGACATGCTAACACAATAATTAAACCCCATTTTGTAATGGAATAATGCACAACTTTCCATTGTGTTTTAAATTCAGGACCAGTGACCAGTTATTTTAGCTCTTATTATGTCAAACTTCTGTCAGTTCAAATAAAAAGGGCTTTTTGGGAATTTGAACCTTATTTTAAAAAAAGTTAAAATGTATTACCTATACAAATGCACAGTAAAATGTTGGAATTCTCAGGTGAGTGTAGGACTGGCTAAAACAAAAAAATAAATAGCGGCACACAAATATGCTACAAAGTGGGGACTGTGTTTACCGTTTTAATGTATCAAACACAAGGAACACAAGACTTTAGGACAGCTTCATAGAATGATACTGCCATGATATTTGTGTTTTAAGAGCATAACAGCATTAGACATGCACAGTTGTTGCATTTAAAAAATAAGGCAAGTTAAACTTGAAGTAAAGAATAAAGCAATGGCGCGAAAATTCAAATAGTATTAAAGGGGCCTTTTCACTGTAATCTTTGCCCATTGTTAGATTCATCTTTGAGAGTTCCTGGGTGCTATTCCTGTTTGTTTCTGTATCTGATTCCTGTGATCCTGACCCCTGCCTGGTAACCGACTATTCTGAAATCCGTATTCTGACCCGTGCCTGTCTGATTCTTCTGATTGATATCCTGGTGTTTGACCCTTGCCTGTCTGACTTCGCTGAATTCTGTCTGCACCGACCCGGCCTGATTTGACTACATTTTCTGTCTGCTCCTTGAACCGTGACCTTCTGCCCAAAAAGACTTTGCTAATGACCGTGCCCCTCTGCTCGTCCAGAACCATTAGCTTGGCTCCTCTCTTAATAAGACCTGGCGGCATCCAATTAGCCGAGGGCTCCTCCTGAGGTGAAAGGCGGCTGTTAAAGGTGGAAGCAAGAGCTGAGACCAGGGAGCCTAGCATTGGTTCTGGATTCTGGGTGCCGATCGTGACAACATGCTATTATTCCACATGAATGTCAATCAATACATCATTAGGTCGTGGATCACACCGCGTTTCGTGGCGTCTCGCCACTTCCTCAGAAGTGATCACATGATCCGCTTGCACCGCCAAGAATTAAATAGCCCCTAAACCCGCCCGTGAAAACATTAACCTTTTTACATAGAAAATAATTTTAACCACAAATTTGCCATAATTCAATACCTATATAATTTTATAGCCCACAGAGCAGAATAATAAATTCATAATACATCCCATTAAAATATATTCAAGTTCATAGGGAGGAAGACATTATAAAATATACAATACATTTAATTACATATCTCCATAATTTAATCATAATAACATGTCAAATCCCATTCCCTATTGATACCTACTAGAGACTCCGTAGTTTTGAGCCAATAAATCCAAAATGCCTCATTTCTTAATAGTTTTTTGTCCTGCTCTCCCCTCCTTATCTGAAATTTAGGTTGATCTATAATCTGAAAGGTAATACATTTTTTTCCATCATGTTCAGCAATAGAATGTTTAGCAATTGCCGATTTATCATCTTTCCTATCTATTGCTGATGTATGTTCCGATTCTTGTCGTTGCAAGCGGATCATGTGATCACTTCTGAGGATGTGGCGAGACACCACAAAAACGCATTAAGCGTATGATCCACAACCTAATGATGTATTGATTGACATTCGTTTAAAGATAAACTAATAAAGGTGAAAAAAATCTTTATTATTAACTCCCTCTTGGATGCTTCATGATTTTTTGATTCTATTGTTTGGTAACTCAATGATTCAATTGCATCACATTAGAAGCTTGTGGTTCTCACCTGATTGGATAGATCAATATTTTTTTGAACGAAGACCAAAACTTTTTTTTTGCAAACGTATGGAAAACACTGCTAATTGAAGACTGGGCAAGTCAACAGAATGGTCAGGTTAATTCGAGAAAAACTCCTGTTCCAATTATGTTAAACAATGGTGAAAGCCATGTGCAATTACGCTTTATGTTAAGTGATTTCAATTCACTCTAGAATAAAACATAATTCTTAAAAGATGTAGGATGTCAAACATCCTTTCAGCTCTAAATAATGACAGAAAATAGCATAACATAACCCAAACTCAAGTTTGTGTACATAAATCATAATAATATATAATGACTTTTTTATATAAGCATTAGCATTTTTTTACAGTACCCTTGCCACAACAATTAGATTTAGTTAACTTTTGTTCTTATTATTTATATAATCTAAAATAATTATTACACTTAATACATTTAAAGTGGAGAGAAAGTATGAATTAAGAAGTCAGTTTTCAGTTATATAAGTCAATTATGTTTGTTTGGTGCTAATGGCAGAATAATTACATAAAAAAGGAACACAGCTTGGATAACAAATGTAAATTGCAGTCAATTGTGATGAGATAATTTATAAAATATTAGCAAATGTCAAAGCAATTTGTTTACAATGAAAGTCCTAAAATTAAATCAATTTTGTAGGAAGGTTTGGTAAAATACAAGCTTTGTGAAAGAGGTTATTTATTAAAGGTTGAGTTGTGTTTTCTTTAAAAATTAGATTTTTTTATTATTCCCCCGAAGTTGCTAAAAGCCCGATTTAGAAAATACTCCAGCTAAAACCTGTCAAGGCCATGTAGAAGTCAACGGCAGAGGTCTCTTTAACAATTTGAAGATGTTTTTTGCCATCACGATTTTTGTTTTTGTGGTCGAAAACTCGACAAATCCAAGGTATTTTACATTTTGTTTTTTCATAAATAAGCAAACCTAGAGCTAGAAAAAAAACCTCACAAACTCAACCTTTAATAAATATCCTAAATCAATTTTTTTTTGCATCTTTAAATATCTTACCTCATGTCACTATATGAAAGGAAAACTAATGTTAATGCCTTATGAGTGTTGTGATGGTAGGAGGCAGGCTAGTAGCTTTCAACACAGCTTTTTCCTCCAAATTTCTTTTTATTACCTTCCACCCCAATACACACTCACTTTCATTAGCTTTCTATCAGCTTGACCCCTGGGGATCTGGACTTTGCCTTATTTGAGGACTTTTGGGAGTTTTTTGGAGTACAGGAACTCGATAACTGTGTGTTTGGCCTATGGCAGGTGGTAAGGACAGGGCTGTTTTTTTTACACAAAAAGGAAAGGTACAGTTCATCCTGAGCTTGTCATGAAGGGCCAAGTAAATGTAGCATATAAAACTTATTGTTCAGGTTTGTGGATTGATATGACATAGTATTCTTCCTTTCCCAACCCTGCTTAATCTGTTCAATATGAATGACCTTTCGCAGGACTTCCTTTCTAGGAAAACTATCCTATAGCAGGGAGAGCGCATTCACATTTTACCTATTCCCAGCCCCTGTGCCAGTGTCTGCAAGTGCAAAGCTGCTTGAAAAAACACTGGCACATGGGCAAATCACAACAGAGCCAGGTGGAAGTGATGTGCCCAGCTCTAACATGTCATGGCTAATTAGTATGAATGGGAAAACTTCATGGGGCAGATATACTAAAGGGACTAACACTGGCGAAGATTCAGGGACTTCACCGATTTACTAACGGGCGCAGACGTCACTTCGCTAGCAAAGGAGATAGACGTTAGCAGTGATTCGCACTCTATTGCCAGGCGAATTTTCGCTCTGGCGAACAGACGTTACTCGGCTAAGTCACTAAGATGCGGATTTTACTGAACGTTACCTCTTTGGCAAGACTTGCCTTTGCCACCTCAGACCAGACGAAGTGCATTGACGTGCATAGATCTTCCTCAATCTTCTGTTACTTACCTCATCTTTTTTAGTGGAAAAAGTTTCTAAGGCCAAAAAACGCTGGTGTCTTTTACTTTTTTCATAGTGATAGCCTGCAAAAGTCCTTTAATTTTTTCGTGGGTAACCAGGTTCCCCCATACATTTTCTAACATTTAGAACATGAACTATAAAGTGGGCTCGTGTGTAGGTCATTATAACAACTCTATTTTCTTTATTAAGCTTCCCTGGGCTTGTGTAATGTAATGTATTTGCTGCAACATATAAACGTCCATTCAACTCTAAATTTCCCGTCGTATGCAAATTAGCCTGAGGGAAGACCTCTAACGAAGTTAAGCTAGGCAGACTTTAATGCTAGCGCATCTTCGCTTTGATTTGCTCACATTGCCGAAGTAAAATTTGCCAGTGTTCGGAGCCCTGGATGCAACGTCACATTTTAGTAAATTATCATTGTCTTAGCAAATTTTCAGCTGGAGAAGTGTTGCGGTGCCTTCAAAGTCGTCCCTGGCGAATTTTTCGCCGCTTAGTAAATTTACCCCCATGTATCAATTTCTCAATTTTATTTGCAATGAAGGTAAAAAAAATATATATTTGCACTATAATTTTTTATTGGCAGGGTACTTATATGCTACCTTTCCCTGGCCTTCTGAAATTAATTTATTTGTATTGTATAATTATGTGTTTGCGGGAATGCCATCAGGGAATAAAGGTACCCATTCTACTTAGCTGGCAGGGCCCTCCACCCAGGAGGCCCAGAAGGGAGGTGTACTAATAAATGTATTTTGGGGCCTTGTGATTTCCGGTTCGGACCTGGGGTTTTTGAGATAACAGATCTTTTCATAATTTGGATCTTCATACCTCAAGTCTACTAGAAAATCATGTAAGCATTAAATATACCCAATAGGCTAAACCATTATATACCATATAATGATTATACTGTTGAAAACTAATAGAAATTGTCAGTAAAAAAAATAAAAAATAAACCCAATACGCTGATTTTGCTTCCAATAAGGATTAATGATATCTTAGTTTGGATCAAGTACAATGTCCTGTTTTATTATTATAGAGGAAAAGGAAATCATTTTTAAAAATTGGATTATTGGGTAAAATGGAGTCTATGGGAGACGGCCTTTCCATAATTCGGAGCTTTCTGATTAATGGGTTTCCGGATAAAGAATCCCATACCTGTATATATTGTAAGTTTGCCATTCCATTCCAGCATACAAAACATAGATCATAAAAATAAATCCTGCCTACTGGGCACTACCTTCACACATTTGATGAGTTCCCTCATTACTGGTCCCCTTGTGGATAGGGATGGGCGAATTTTTTCGCCTCGTTTCGCCGAAAAAATGACGCCCATAGACTTGTATGGAGACGTGCGTCAAAAAAAAAGACGCGCGACAAAATAATTTCGTCACGCGACAAATTTTTTTGACGCCCATAGACTTTAATGGGCGTCAGCGACATTTCGCCGGCGGCGAATTTTTGGCGAAACGAAACGGGTCAAATTCGCCCATCCCTGCTTGTGGACTACCAGCAAGAACGCCTTGTTGGTGTCACCCCTGTACACATCTTCCTTCTTTTTGGGGGATGGCTCAGCCTCCTGACTTTCATCAGTCTCTCAGATTTGTGGTCGCTTGGTCACAGACTCTGTTCCTTGCAGTTGCAGGCAGCACCCCCAGCCCCTCTGGGAGTTCCTCACACAGGCAGGTAATCTTTCTGCACTGTGCCCTGCTCCGAGAGAGATTCCTAACACTCTCACTAGAATGAAATACCTTTCAACAGGATAGCCTTCATGTGGACAGTGAGCTCCAGTATGTGAGCTGGACTACTGAATCACACCTGGCTTGGGCCTGTTCCTTCCAGATTACTCCAGCTTCCAAGATCTGGCAACAAAAGTCTTTGAACAGAGTAACCATTCTCTGTTTATTAAAGGAATGGTAACACCAAAAAATGAAAGCATTTTAAAGGAGAAGGAAAGCTACGGAGGCATTTTATTGGCAATAGTGCAAGCTAGAATGCTATATTTATTCTGTAGAATGTTTTCCTATACCTGAGTTATAAGCTCTAAAAGCTCTCTGTTTGTTTAGGATAGCAACTGCAGTATTAGCTTGGTGTGACATCACTTCCTGAGTCTATCCCTGCTCACTTATAGTTCTGGGCTCAGATTACAGCAGAGAAGGGGGGGAGGAGCAAACTGAGCATGCTCACACCTGGGGCAAGGAGGTTTAAGCTGAAAACAGGAAGTCTGATACAGAAGCCCATGAGTACACAATAGAAGGAAAGAAATGCAGTGTTTCTTTTGGCAGGACTCAGAGTAGCACTATTTTGAGGGTTTACTGGTATATTTAGGTGGACCTTTCTGATAAGGCTTACTTAGTTTCAACCTTTTCTTCTCCTTTAAAGTAATGCAAATATAATTTACTGTTGCCCTGCACTGGTAAAATTGATCTATAATTAAAAAAAATGAATATAATTAAAAGTTAATATAAACAATCATAATTAGCGCAAAGCAAGGTAAAAGAAATTTATATTTAAAAAAAAATAAAAAATTGGATTCCTAATTGTAAACTAATTCTCTTAATGGATAATACCATGAAAAAAACACTAGAGCAAGAGAAGGAAACATATATTAAATATTTTACTTTATACTTTCCATCATTTTAAATCACTTGCTGCTGTGTGATCCGATGTCGGGGACATTCAAAATATGATTGTGCTAGTGGGAAAGTATTAAAGTATTGAAGGCTGTGGACATTATCTCTAAGCACCAGGGAATCCATACACGGACGTGGCAACAACGCTGGTCGGAGTTAAACCACGAACACTGGGGTCCGTGATATAGTATGGCGAGGAAATTTTGATGACTCGATATGCCTGTATTATCTACAAATTTGTGAGTGCACAATTTTAAGTATTTTTATCAGTAATAAAACGTTTTTACACTATTACTGCTCCACATCTTTTTGCAGCAAGGAATTCTATCTGGAAGCTACACCTCGTGATTTTTGAGTTATATGCTGATTATATTCTTAAATGTTTGTGAGTACCCACCCAGTTTATCAGAGCACAAGTCACATGACTTGGGGCAGCTGTGAAATCGACAATATGTCTAGCCCCATGTCAGATTTCAAAACTGAATATAAAAAAAATCTGTTTGCTCTTTTGAGAAATGGATTTCAGTGCAGAATTCTGCTGGAGCTATGGGAAGCACTATTAACTGATTCATTTTGAAAAAAAAAATTTTTCCCATGACAGTATCCCTTTAAAGAAACTTTCCTATATCCTGGAAGGTAGGTAAGGATACAAATTAGCAGATAGCAGGAGAAGGCAGACAATGTGTAGACCCAAGAGTTTAAAGATATAGCCTATATTTGGAAATGATGTTATGTTCTATTGCCTGTACTTATCTTGGCATATGTCACTGATGTAGATGGTGGCAGGAGACAGCTTGCTTATCACAAATACACAAACATATTGTATAATCAGTGCTACATCTCTCAGGATAATTCTGCAGCTGCTAGCTCTGCACCAGGTAGAAACTGAAGCCATAGATATTTGCAGACACTAATTCCAACAGAGCATTAAAGATGGAAGAAATGGATATGCCATCCTGGTCGGCAATGTTGTTATGAATTACGGCTGAATGAGCACAAGCTTTTGGGTATAATATCTTGCACATTGATGGGATTCTTTTATATTTTCAGATTGTAATCATAATTATTTGTTTCAGTTCTGCTTTGCATGCAATCTGTTAAAAGTACCATGCACTTCTTGGGTTAAGATTTAAGAACTGCTTTTCTTCATACAATCTGTCTGTCAAAATAAACAACATGCAACTGCACTTTTAGAAAGCTTATTAGAATCGAATTATAAACAATGTTAGCCATAGATATATTTGCAGATCGACACACTTTTACATTTAAATTTGCTATCCCTTGCACACACAATGTATGATAACTGTAGCAACACATAATGAAACAATAATATTGTATTGTGTAAGTATGTAGCATGCTTTATCCTATAGTTCCTTGGTCAATGTTTTTCTTTTTTAAATCTTTTGTGAAGGCTGTTATTTTTGGTAGCTGTAAAGCTGGCCATACACGGGCCGAGCTGCTGACAGACCGAGCCGACAGCTTATTGGCCCGTACGGGCTTCCCCAATTGATATCTGGCCAGATGTTGATCGGGCATGGTTTAAAATCCTGTTGGATCGCGGCCGCATCTGTTCGTAGATGCAGTCCCGCAATCCGACTGCCCGTACTGGCAGCATTATGATCCAATCTTTGGGCACTACGGCCCACGATCGATCAGCCTGATATCGGCCACCTCAATGTGGGCATATCAGGGAGAGATCCTCTATCTGTGTAAGGCCAGCTTTACTCAGGCTAACTCAGCTGGTAATTCTAACAGCACTATCCAGCACCAAGGTATGTGAGAAGCAGGCTGTAGCTGGCTCACAGGTAGTTAGCAGGGAACTAAGACAGGCAGAAAAGTCATTGATATGCTCCAGACCAAAAAAAAAAAGTGATTCCTTTGACTCAAGTTGGAGGAGCAGCAGCCAGTATACACAGGGCCGGATTTCTGAAAGCCGCGCCCCAAGGCCAGTGCGTGTGTGCGCCCTCCCTTCACTGCGCGGTCCTAGTGCCAGGCGCATGGTCCGAAGCGCCAGCCCCTGAGCGCAAGCGAGTGCACTATACTGTATTGGAGCGCCAAGCGCTTCCTTGGATGCGGCAGGGCGGCATGCCGCCCCTAAAATTTTGCCGCCCTAGGCCCGGGCCTATGTGGCCTCGCCACAAATCCGGGCCTGAGTATACACAGATTCTCTAGTTCTAGACCAGAGAGTTCCTCACAATTATTGAGTCCACCTCCAGGTCCTATTTATACCTGAGTGTTCTATAGAAAAGGGTGAGGCCATCTGTCCAACAAATAAAGCTTAATTAAAACTGGATCAAGCATCGGGACACTGATTTAAAGGAGAACTAAACCCTAAAAATGAATGGCAATATTATATATTGTGAACCTGTAACTGGAGAACAGTTGGAAGGGAGATATATTTCCCCTAGGTTCCTGTCTTACTCCCATATGTACAGCAGTGCTGAGTGGGTTAATTCCCCTAGAAAGTCTCATCTAGTGAATAATTAGGAGGCTAGATCAGCTAGCTGCTAGAGAGGGGGGTGGCCAGAGTAATTCTGAGCTACACCCTAAGATGGCTGAGACCTGGGAACTGAGTATAACCATTTGGAGCTGCTGATTGTCTGCCCAAAGAAAAAGGACCTGGGAAAGGTACTGTGGCTCTGGGGAGTTGTACTTTTGTGTTTGATCGGGAATCCCAGTAGGGGGCCGGTAGTAGAGAGGGAAAATACCCTGGGGCAAATTCACTAAGCGACGAAGCGACGAATGCTAGCGTTACTTCGCTAGCGTTTGGCATTTTCGTTACCGCGCAAATTCACTAACGAACACTGGCGTAGATTCGCTAGTGTTACTTCGCACCCTTACGCCTGGCGAATTTTCACTACGGACTTAACTGCGCAAATTCACTAACGCGCGCAGTGTACTGAACGCTACATTTTACGCTAGACTTCCTTCGCCACCTCAGACCAGGCGAAGCGCAATAGAGTAGATAGGGATTGCTTCAAAAAAAGTCAAAATTTTTTCTAAGTCCCAAAAAACGCTGGCGTGTTTTCTATATTATGGGTGAAAGCCTGAAAAAGATCTAAAATTTTTTTGGGGCTCCCCTCCTTCCCCCCTACATCTCTTGACTCATGGCAACTTACCTAGACAGTGGGCACATGTGTAGGGCAAAATAAAATTATTTTTTGATGTTTTGAAGGTTTTCTAGGCATTTGTAGTGCTGATACGTATTCTTCCATTGAAATTTGAATTTGGCGCCGTATGCAAATTAGCCTTCGCTAGCGTAACTTCGCTTCACTTAGCGAATCAACGCTAGCGCAACTTCGCAACCTTACGCTACCCCTGAGCGCAACTTCGGATTTTAGTGAATTTGTGAAGCGCTGGCGAAACTACGCCTGGCGAAGTGTGGCGAAGTGCGGCGAAGTTATGCCTGGCGCAACTACGAAATCTTAGTGAATTTGCCCCCCTGTGTATTAGTTAGAGCCCAATGGGGCAAGGATTTTGTTTTGTTTTATTTTGTTTTATGCTGCCTTTGCTCACAGAGTCTGTATATATGAACAATAAATGGACTTTGCCTGTTAAAGAACTGTCTGTTCATCTGATCCTGCTCACAATATAATAATATAATAATATTTTATATAATGAATTTATTGCACCAGCCTAAAGCTTCAGCTGATCAATAGCAGCAATGATCCAGGACTTCAAACTTGTCACTGGGAGTCACCACCTTGGAAAGTGTCTGTGACACTCACATGCTCAGTGGGCTCTGAGCAGCTGTTGAGAAGCTAAGCTTAGGGGTCGTCACAAATTATCAAGCAGAAAATCAGGTTGGTCTGTAATATGAGCAGATGCTACAGGGCTGATTATTAAATTTTGACGCTAGTTGCACTGTTTTATGTGCTGCCATGTAGTAAATATCTGTATTAATTACTAATCAGCCTAATATTGTGACATTTCTATTCAATGTGTACTGTATATTATGAGTGGGTCCCTAAGCTCAGTAAGTGACAGCAGCACAGAGCATGTGCAGTGAATCAGCAGAAAAGAAGATGGGGAGCTACTAGGACATCTTTGGAGACACAGATCTTTACTGCTACAATCACTTGGGGATGCCTAACTTTTGGCATCCCCAAGTAAAAATGCCTTTTCTTCACCTTTAAGTACACAGCAAATCTGCAACTGGTTGACTAAAAAAAGAACCAAGATGATGTAAGAGCCAAATCAAAGTCTAGACCTCAACTAGATTATGGGTTGAATCTTTGGGGTAGCTGTGCATAATTAAAGATTGTTAATGAACTTAAGTAGGGGACGAGGACTGGACCATGATTCATTCTGTACAATGTAAGCAATAATAGATATATCCATACAGAAATGTGCCACATATAGTTTGAATCATGGGGTCTAGCTCTTATGTCACAGAAGCCTGACTAAGCCCCTCCTGACAGTTTATCTGGTCTCATCCCCTGGTGGTATGCATCTTTCCTCTAAACGCAGCCATACAAAGACTGTACATTTATTTTTATCCAAAAGTGCATAATAAAGTGAATTATCAAATTGTAAGTGCTGTAGTGGTCCTATCAATGAAATTAACCTTTGATGCTTACTGGAAAGTATCGGCTTGTTATTGCATTATCATTTATTGCCACCACCTAACCATCCTAAGATGACTTGGCAAAGCAACAGTCTGATTTCCACACATTAATTACTTCCCGAAACAGTAAAACATTTTATTAATAAGTGATTACTGCTGAGAACATTTTTTATGTTTTATTTAAAAAAAAAAAAGACTGCTTTGTATTGTCATTTCAATGTCTATATTAAAGAATTAGAAAAATTGCATATTTTGAAACAACTCAATTTTGGAACAGCTGGTTTGATAACATGAAGTAGAAACAGATGAAATAATATTTATGCATTGAAGGTTCAGGTGCATTTCTAAAAATACCTCTAACATAGACACAAATCAGTGCCTGACTAGCAGATGGTTAAAGAAAACCAGCAAGAAAACTTCTGTAATTCACATTAATGACTATGGTAATGAGCCTGCTTTTGAAACAGAATCTTAGAATGATGCACGGCATGTGCTTCAGAGAGCTGTAAGATTATTACATAAAAAAATCATTATATTTCTGTAAAAAAAGCACGAAGTTTCATCATCTTGTATTTAAATGAAAGGAAAAGTATCTAAAAAAAAAAGCAGTTGCAGAAAGCTCTATTATATCTGGTACATCTGAAATCAGGATGCATTTGTTGGAAATATATGCGCTTCTGCATCTTAAAAAATAACAGTTTTCAAGAAGAATAAATTGGGAGGCTTAATGAATACAGGAAATGATTTTCATTTTGATGTAAGTAGTCATTTTTATGTTTTACGAAGTTTGATTTGCAATGGTGAGTTATCAAACTTTTCAGAGATATATGGTAGATATATACAGTATATATTGGATTTTTTCAATAAATCTTGATTTTTTTTTCACAAGTATTCCCGTTGAGTGCAGTTTCTATGTTACTAAATATACAAAACAAACAAGGGAAAATTGTGCTCACCACTAATTTTTAAAACCATTAGGCGGGGGTGCAATGAGGGTGTGACCACAAAATACATATAGACAAATACAAGAGTCCTCTGCACTCAACCCATTATCAATATATTTAAGACAGAGACATTTTGTGCATACTGCTACTGAGAAATGCCTTACCCTTTAAACAAAACAGGGATTGTTTGTCCATATATTGCAATATATTTAAGCTGGCCAACTACGTCAAAGTCATCCCATATCTGGCCAGTCCTTTTTAAGCTGATTCGTTAAGAATTCTATTGCTTCATTATACAGTTTACAAAGGGACTAAATTTTACCTGCAACTTACTTGCTGCTTTCAAAGTAAAACTCCCAAACTTGGCTGCCCTTTTATTAGACACCAGTGGGATCACCTGACTATAGTTGGGAAGGGTGGGAGCTACAACATGGAGCTGGTCACTGCTCCTGTATAACTATAACAAACAAGGGAAAGTTGTGCTCACCACTATTTTTTAAAAACCATTAGGCGGGGGTGCAATGAGGGTGTGACCACAAAATACATATAGTCAAACACAAGAGTCCTCTGCACTCAACCCATTATCAATATATTTAAGACAGAGACATTTTGTGCATACTGCTACTGAAAAATGCCTTACCCTTTAAACAAAACAGGGATTGTTTGTCCATATATTGCAATATATATATATATATATATATATATATATATATATATATATATATATATATATATATATATATATATATATATATATATATATATATATATACATATACATATATACACACACACCAAGTAATCAGGTCCGGACTGAGAATTAAAATAGGCCCTGGCACTTCAGGTACACAGAGGCCCAATCAGCCCACATAGAGGCCCAAACAGCCCCCACCAGCTCTTTAAATACTGACTTTCTATGGCACCTTATAGCAGCCCCTCTGGTGTGTGTGTGTATATATATATATATATATATATATATATATATATATATATATATATATATATATATATATATATATATATATATATATATATATATATATATATATATATATATATAGTAGATACAGTTTCTCTGCTAAAAATTAAGTCGGCATTGGCAGACCAGTGTCTTGTAAATAGCAAAAAGCAGTTTTAGGGTAGTTTTAAGACCATTAATTGCATCATATGCAATGCAGGTCACTCATCCCTGGTGATTTCATTCCATACTGATATATGGCCTGGGGTGATTCTGGCCCCTAAGCTGCCCTGAGGTGGCTCCTGTGAATGCCGGCCCCCTCTCCCCACTGCTCTTACCTATCTTGAGACTGAGCAGGCTCTAGGGGTGGGCATATTGTTAGAGCAGAGAGTGTTGTTGCGCTCACTTGCAGTAGAAGACGTGAAAATCCTGTTTAAAACCCAGAAATTTGGCTCTTACAATTACCAGGAGCAGCTTTTTGCCACCCCTGGTAACTTGCGAGGCAATGCTGCCTAAGGTAAGGTTCTCGTCTTACCTCGTGGCAGGCACGCCCCTATATACGGCTTTAAATCCTGAAAATGCTTCGGGCGTGTGTGCACATGGATTTATTCCCTGAGCATCATCCCCATAAATGATGTTTACATAAGTAAATTATACAGTATCAGTTTCCATCTTGCTAGAGTTGGCAAGCACTGTACTCAAACATATAAAACCATTATGGACACAACAGACAGCAAGTATGCTATTAAACATCAGTCCTTAACCAATAAAATTCTTCAGTTTGAAAAATGGGGGACCTACATGGGATATAGAGAATATCATATTACAGTGAGACAATGGTGATGATAAAGGATGCAATAGTGATGAACCCTAAGGACATCAGCTTTTAAGAGGAAGGTTGTGCAACACCCTTAGAAATGGTTCTAGCACCTCTCAGTATGGACAATTACACCATATATAACTTAAAGGAATTGTTCAGTGTGAAAATAAAAACTGTGTAAATAGATAGTCTGTGCAAAATAAAAAATGTTTTTAATATAGTTAGTTAGCCAAAAAGTAATGTATAAAGGTTGGAGTGAACAGATGTTTAATAAAACAGCCAGAATCCAACTTCCTGCTTTTCAGCTCTATAACTCTGAGTTAGTCAGCGACTTGAAGGAGAGCAACATGGTACATTTCTGTTCAGTGAGTTTGTAATTGACCCTCAGCATTCAGCTCAGATTCAAAAGCAACAGATATGACCCATGTGGCCCCCCCTCAAGTCTCTGATTGGTTACTGCCTGGTAGACAGGGTAACCAGTCAGTGTAAACCAAGAGAGCTGAAAAGCAGGAAGTAGTTTTCTGACTGACATGTTATACATCAAGGTCCTTTCCTTGTGTGCGATGCTGGGCGCCTTCCAGTGACGTCCCAATATCGCACACGAGTCAAAGGACGCTGTAAGCTGTCTTTACACCTTCCCAAGTAACGCTGATCTTTTGGGACCTTTTTGTGCGGACGTTTTACACAGGGGGAGCTTCCAGGAGGACGATGCAGAGATGTGCTTTTTAAATAAAGATTGCCATCTTATACCAGGAGAAGTGCTTCACGATCCTTTACGTGCAAGTTGATATCTTATGTTTGTGAGTACCCACCTTAACAAGTCTCTAAGGAAAGTTTTTTTAACCCTTTGGTGGTGGTTAATACCGAATGAGGGTAACACTTATAAGGTGGAGTTAATTGTTTGTTTTTTACACAAGAGGTGGCAACATTGTAAAACAATATTACCCTATATTCTGTTTTGTCTGTCCCCTATGCCTTTGGCGCTGGCTTTTAATTTTTAGTGATGTTATACATCAAATCACTCCAGCCTTTATACATTACACTTTTGGCTAACTAACTATATTAGAAACATTTTTTATTTAGCACAGCCTATCTATTTATCCAGTTTTTATTTTTACACTGTACAATTCCTTTAAAGGGATACTCTCATGGGAAAAAGTTTTTTTTTCCCAAAATGCTTCAGTTAATAGTGCTGCTCCAGCAGACTTCGCTACTGATATCAGTTTTTCAAAAGAGCAAACTGATTTTTTTTATATTTAATTTTGAAATCTGACATGGGGCTAGACATCTTGACTTGTGCTCTGATAAACTTCAATCACTCTTTACTGCTGTACTGCAAGTTGGAGTGATATCACCCTCCTATTTCGCCCCCCAGCAGAACATCATCAGAACAATGGGAAGGTAACCAGTTAACAGCTCCCTGGTAGATATAAGAACAGCACTCAATTAAGTTACATTGAGTTGGAGAACAATAGCCTGTCAGAAAGCAGTTCCATGGTGCACATGACCAGGTAAAATGACATGAGATGGCTGCCTACACACCAATATTACAACTACAAAAAATATACTTATTTGCAGTATAAACAGTGTAGTTTAGAAATAAAATCTACACAATAAAAATCAAGATAGAATCACCTTAGGTAATGCAAAAAAAGGGCAGAGGGCACAAATAAAACTAAGTTAACATACACATATACACTGATAGGATAGCTTTTTGATGGTATGAGATATTGAAATACAGTTCAAATCACAGTGTGTGTCAGAATGTTTTTAAACACAATAGATCCTGCCAGTCACACTTAATTGCCTCCTATAAGGAGATTAGTAGGTACTCAGAGCTTAGGAGTTATAGTGGATGTGATTTACATTTTGATAAGGATCTGATACTGTAACACACAGCAGGAATATTGACCTCAGACTTGAATAGAGACCTAGCTGATTTATTAAGCTGGCCATAGACGCAAAGATCTGATCGTACGAATCGAGGATTCGTACGATTTTCGGACCATGTGTGGAGAGTCCCGACATTTTTCGTCCGGCGGAGATCGGTCGATCGGACAGGTTAGAAAATTTCTGTCGGCTGCCGATAATATCTCTGCGTGTATTGCCGATCGTACGATTTTCAGTGGGAGACTGTCACTAGCTTTGGTTGGACATAGATATCGTACGATTGCTGTCAGGGGCAGAACATTGCTGATCTGTTCTCTAACTAATCTGACTGGTAAGACTTTGATCTGAATGGTTAGTGGCGGGTCGGGAGATGGGAAAGTCCGATGGTACGATGATTCGTACGATCGGATCTTTGCATCTATGGCCAGCTTTAGAAATAGCAGTAAATCATGGAGTATATTCTGTTAGACCAATGGTGATTTGGCATAAGACAGATCAGATTCATTACATATTCATAAATAAACTGAAAGGTACTGCATAGTGCAAAAATATGAACTGTCTAAATTTTGGTTAAATTATGATAAATGCATAATCATGTACTTTGGCAAAAGTGGAATGCTAAGTATACACTAAATGGATTTTTGTTGGGGGCCTCCTTAATTGGAAATTACTGGACTCAGCCCAGTAAGGGAACAATGCAACTGCTGCCATGTTGAGGCTCACAGTTTTTTCAGGGTTCTCTTGCATCAATGTGTGCACTTGCACATAAGTCTCTAGCGCAGTCTGAAGGGGCACATTGGGACTCAATGCAAGTTGCAAAGGAATATGTATAAATGCAAGCACTTTTTGTAGAGCAACAACGCAAGCTCAGTTTTGAACTTCCATTCATAAATGAGCCTTTGTGTATGTTCAAAGCAATGTGTGTGGCACATTTCTAACTTTACTGAACCATTCAAAACACCATTGTATACTTTGGCATATGGGGATGGCTGTGAATTTGCTTTTCATTAAAAGGAACTGGGATGTTGGATTTTCTATACATGTCTCAGATTTTTCATGTAATCTGGTAACCTTGACATAAGGGTAAATTCTAGGCTACATTTTAAAAAGTAGGCTAGAAAGAGGAGGGACTTTACCCATTTGATTAGTGATAAGTTCAGGGCCCCTGCAAACCTGGATTGTTGATTTAGAACAACATACAAACTAGTGGTGTACCAGAGGCTGCCCATGTGCCGGCCATATCACACCCCTCCTATATGCACCACAAAGAGAGACACACTTCATTATAGGAAAGCAAGATGTGCCTCTAGGAAAAACAACATTGTGGTTTGCACTTTTTTAAAAAATTATTTTGCTCTTTGCACCAACTTGTTCAATTAGCCTTTGGCATCTACTCATATATATATGCAGCTATTCCACGAGGATATATTTAATACATAGAAAACACTAGAACCATACAAAAAGCTAAAATACAAATAGGGAATGCAATAAAAATGAAACAGCTATGAAATCAGTAAATGTATTAGTGCTTCGAGGCGTAATTCAATCACCACTGAAGGATTACTGAAGCATACTTATGAGTGAGCTTAAATTGAGAAGTGTGTTATTTAAATTTTAAATTCTGAATATTAAAATTGCTTTTGTTTGAGTGTCCCCTAAGGTCAAGTCAAGTATGCAGCTATGGGAACAACCCAACTACAAGCTTTGGCCTTTCATCAACCTCTTAAGGTGGCCATAGACGTGCAGATTTACCTTTACATCAGACAAACGATTGTTTGGTGCCATCTCCTGACCTGCCACTACCGTATATACTCGAGTATAAGCCGAGTTTTTCAGCCCCCAAAATATGCTGAAAAACGCTACCTCGGCTTATACTCGGGTCAAGCGCAAAAACGGTCGCCGGCGTCTAAGAATAGTCACCGGCGTCCAAGAATAGTCTCCAAGAATATTCGCCGGCGTCCAAGAATGGTCGCCGGCACCTCCAACGGGAGCAGAAACCCTAAATTTTTTGATTGAAACTTACCAGAAGCTGCTGCATTTCTCATCCTCGGCTTATACTCGAGTCAATAAGCTTTCCCAATTTTTGGAGGTAAAATTAGGTACCTCTGCTTATACTCGAGTATATACGGTAACCATTCAGATAAAATAAAGCAGCAAAGAGAACAAACCAGCCAATGTCCTGCCCGACACAGCAATTATGCAAATGTATGCCCAAAAAATTCTACTAGGAAGCTCACATCGATATCGTCAGTTCTGCAATACATGCAGAGATATTATCGTCAGCCGACAGAAATCTTTTAACCTGCCCCATCGTCCAAACGACCAATCTCCATGGGACGAAAAATGATGGGACTCTCCTCACATGGTCTGAAAATCGTACGAATCAAGGATTCGTATGATCGGATCTTTGCGTCTATAGCTTAAGTTTCCAGTAGTCTGCAGCCTTGTGCATATTACACCTGCAGCTGCTTAGTTATAGTGCCACATTATTTAGTTATGAGCAAGTGTGAACACCTTACCTATTTACTGTCAGGCCTAATGGCTAAGGAAGGTTGGAGTAGGGACCAAGGAGGAAACTGCTTGTGGAAAAGTCCGAAGGGATAAGAAAGTTTATAGTTGATTTTCAGGCAAAAGATCAGGGCGGGCACACAGTAGCAAGGTCAGAGTGGAAGCAGAAGGCCAAGAACTGGTAGATCAAGTCAAATTAGCAATTGAGGACACCCAGGAACTCTTATATTCAGGCATTGAACCCGGGCCCCTGGAGTCCTTTTATTTAGAATTTTACACAGAAAAGTGGCATGATGGTCACGTGCCGGTGCGTCACAATGCAGTGCAATGATGTCATGTGGCGACCATGGGTGCTGCCATCTTGGAGTGTTCTGCAACGTACCTCTCCTGACATTTACAACATAAATGTTGATGTTAAGAGTGTAATGCTACAATGCTATAAAAAAATAACAGATCAGAATTTGAAAAACAGTAAAGTTAGTACTTTTGCACTTCTTCCCAGGGTCTATTTAAACGACCTCTTACGGTATGTACCTGCTACTAAGGCCTAAGCTGTAAGTACCTGCTTACCTACTACTGTCACATTCAGAAAATTAGGCTAAATGGCTATAGATAAATGCTGATGATCCCACAGCAGTCCAGGCAAAAGCAGAGACCTACATTTTTAATCTATACATTTATTTGTAATGGTTCCCATGAAAAGAATACTCAAACAAGGTGGTTTTGTTTAACCGTAAACTTTCTCTTGAAACAAGAGATGCGGATTCATAAGTAATCTATGTAAACAATTGCACCTCATACTATAAACTCTGGTTTGCATTCCTCTGGGAGCTTGCTGTACATTTAGACAAAGCGCTTAATCAATTGTTATAAATTACTACAAAGTGGTTTGGCTCCTACAAAACCCACACAGATAAATATTTCAAGTCTCTGCATCCAGGGTAGTACACAATGGGATGCACTGGAAAAAGCTATAAAAAAAGGATGACCACAAGCTGTCTGCTGGAAAGGTATTACATCACCCACACGATCTTCAGTCACTGCAAAATGTAAATTTCCAGTGTTAATTTCCAAGGCTATGAAAGCAAACAAAACAGGGTCGAATTCCGAATAAAAAAAAAACTTGAAATTCGAATAAAAAAAGACCAACCGAAATGTATTAAAAAAAAATCAAAATTTTTTTTTGGGTGAATAGGCCGTTTCCGATAAAATTAGAATCATATGAATCGAAGTAACATCGCATTCGATCGAATTCGATTCAACGTTTTTTCTAAAAAAAAAACTAGATTTTTCAAAGTCCACCAATTGACTCCAAATAGGTTCTAGGAGGTCCCCCATAGGCTGCGATTCGGCAGGTTTTCGATGGTGAATGGTCGAAGTCGAATTCTTTATTATTATTATTATTAACATGTATTTATATAGCGCCAACATATTGCGCAGCACTGTAAAGTAAATGTGATTATACAACTACATCACACGAATTACATATATGGAATATATGGAGTAACAAACGTCACAATCAATACAGGTACAAAAAGGTGAGGAAGGCCCTATGCATAGGCATACAGTCTAAAGGGGAGGGAGTAATACACAAGGTGTGGGAGTGGGCAAGATCGAAGTAAGTGGGTGAGAAATGTGGTACTGTATGTGGTGTTGCGTTTGGTAGTTAAGCAGAGTGAGGGTAGGCTTCTCGAAAGAAGTGCGTTTTCAGAGATTTTTTGAAAGTAGAAAGGTTGGGAGAAAGTCGGACAGACCGTGGGAGAGCGTTCCAGAGGAGGGGTGCAGCCCTTGCAAAGTCTTGAATGCGAGCATGTGAGGAGGTAATGAGAGAAGAGTTGAGTAGGAGGTCAGTAGAGGAGCGTAGTAAGCGAGTGGGTGAGTATATAGAGATGAGTTCAGAGATGTAGGGTGGAGCAGAGTTGTGAAGTGCTTTGAAAGTCAGTGTCATTAATTTGAATTTGATTCTGAAAGGTAACGGAAGCCAGTGCAGGGATTGACAGAATGGCGAGGCAGAGGAGGAGCGGTTGCTGAGGTGTATGAGCCTCGCAGCAGTGTTCATTATGGACTGGAGAGGTGACAGTCTCTGGAGGGGGAGGCCAATTAAAAGCGAGTTACAGTAGTCTAGACGCGATATGATGAGAGAGTGAATAAGAATTTTGGCAGCGTCTTGGGTGATAAATGATCGTATTTTGGATATGTTCTTTAGGTGGAAGTGACATGATTTGATAAGTGACTGGATATGAGGAGTGAATGACAGGGCAGAATCTAGGATAACCCCAAGGCACCGGGCCTGGGGAGAGGGGGTGATAGTGGAATTGTTAACTATGATGGATACTTCGGGGATGCTACTGGTGTTATTTGGAGGAAAGAGAACCATTTCAGTTTTGGAGAGGTTTAATTTAAGGTAGCGTTGCGACATCCAGGTAGAGATAGCGGACAGGCAGGAGGAGACGCGAGTTAGGAGTTCTGGGTTGAGATCCGGAGATGAGAGATAGATCTGAGTATCGTCAGCATAGAGGTGGTAGTGGAAACCGTACGAATTTATTAATTTGCCAAGGGAGGAAGTGTAGAGGGAGAATAGTAATGGTCCTAGGACAGAGCCTTGAGGAACTCCAACAGAAAGAGGTAGGGGAGAAGATGATACTCCATTGTAGGAGACACTGAAGGAACGATTGGTGATGTAAGAAGAGAACCAGGACAGGGCTGTGTCACGAAGGCCAAGTGACTGGAGGGACTGGAGGAGGAGAGGGTGATCTACAGTGTCAAATGCGGCTGAGAGATCAAGCAGTATTAGTAGTGAGAAATGATTGTTGGCTTTTGCGGTTAAAAGGTCATTAGTTAGTCGAGTCAGGGCAGTTTCCGTGAAGTGTTGTGGCTTAAAACCAGATTGTAGGGGGTCTAGCAGGTTATTGTCAGAGAGGAATGAGGTAAGTCGGTTGTAGACTAGGCGCTCTAGTAGTTTAGAGATGAAAGGTAGCAGAGAGATAGGTCGGAGGTTGTCAAGATTGGAGGGATCAAGAGAGGGTTTTTTCAGAATGGGGGTGACAAGAGCATGTTTTAGTTGAGAAGGAAACAGTCCAGTTGAGAGCGAAAGATTAAATAGGTGAGTTAAGGCTTTGATTAGACCAGGATTGGTATTGCGGAGAAGTTTTGAGGGAATTGGATCAAGCGGGCAGGTGGTAAGGTGAGAAGAGGCCAGAAGCTTTGAGACTTCCTCATCAGTGACAGGGGTGAAGGAGCACAGGAGAGACTGGGGAGTGTGGAGGGAGGGTGGTGGAAGTCTAGGGGGGTTGAGTAGTGTAATGTCCCTTCTGATAGTGTCAATTTTGTTTTTGAAGTGCTCAGCAATATCTTGAGCAGAGACAGATGTGCATGGAGGGGGTGGAGAAGGGGAAAGGAGAGTGTTAAAGGTGGAGAAAAGTTGTGCTGGTTTTTTAGAAAGGGAGTTAATGAGTGAAGTAAAGTATGTTTGTTTGGCTTGGAAGAGGCTGGTGTTAAAGGAGCGCAGGGCAGACTTGTAGCTCCAAAAGTCTGATTCTGAACGGGATTTGCGCCAGCAACGCTCAAGTGCACGTGAGTGTCTTTGGAGCGCTTTTGTATGAGCAGTATGCCAAGGTTGAAGTGGTTTGGGTCTAGAACGTTTCGTTTTTATAGGAGCAAGCTCATTTAGGGCAGTGGTGAGAGTACTATAGTAGACAGAGGTAGCCACATTAGGACAAGAGATGGCTGAATTCTTAAAGAGATAGTACATGATAAATTTAGATATTCAAATTTTTTGCAAATTCGAATATTGAATTTGGACTATTCCTAGTCGAAGTACACAAAAAGCTCGAAATTCGATTTTTTTTTAAATTCAAATATTCACTTCGACCCTTGATACATCTGCCCCTAGAGTTGAACACAGAACAATTCACCCACTTTCTAATCATTTCTACGGAATGTTTAAAAGTATATTTATCAATGCCTGAAAGTTCACCATTTGATAAATATGCTTATAAAAATCCCATAGAAATGAATAGAAAGTGGGTGAATTTGGATGTGGTGAGCTCTATTATCACATTTGGATAAATCTGCCCAGGAGTATAAAGACTTCATCTTGTTTCCAATTTTCCTAGGGGCAGATTCACCAACGGCCAAATTTTCACCAGCGTCAGCTTCACACCCATCGCACCATTTCGCCAGGCGCAAATATGCTACGGATACACTAATTCACAAGTGCAAAGTTTTGTCCCGGGTGTAAAACGCTGGCGACTATTCGCTATTGTTACTTCGGCTGTGCAAACATTTCTTAGCGAAGATGCCCTACCATTCATTTGTGCCTAGCGAAACTTTGCTAGTAATCTTGCGCTTAGATCAATTTGCATAGGGCGGGAACCTTAATAAAGACAAGAGAGTTCATATAATGCTCTACACATGAGCCCACTGTAAAATTAATGTTCCATATGTAATAAAATGCGTGTAGAAAACCGCTTACCCAAAAAAGTAAGTTAGGACTTTTGCAGCCAATCCCGCTTAAAAAAATGAAAAGTCGCCAGCGTTTTTTGAACTTTAATGCATTTTCAGCACACAGGATATGACAGAAGTGACAGAAGATTGAGGAAGATCTAGCTGCTTTATAGCACTATGACCGCTAGCGACGGTCTGGTTCGCTATCGAATTGCCGATGTCCCTGCGTGTGGCAACGCTGGTGAAAAGTTGCTAGTGTTAGCCACTTTGCTCTTTAGTAAATCTGCCCCTAGTGTGCAGGTATAACACATATGTTGAGTTGAGAATCTGCTTTAGGGTTACTCAGCAAGACCAGTTGCTTACACTACTACATTCTGTATATCATGACCTGGATTAAAGGAACACTATACCCCCAAAATGAATACTTGAGCAAAAGATAGTTTATATTATACGTGGAGGCCTATTTATCAAAGGTCCGATTTTAGTGGTCTTAGAGGTTTTTTTGACACCACAACTTAACTCACTTTCTCTAAAACCACATGTCATGACATTTATTAAAAGATCCAAAACGGAACAGAAAATAACACTGAACAATTTGCTTAAAATATGAAAACCTCTAATTGATTTAAAACAGTCCAATAGGATCAAAGCAGCTCCCATGAACTAAAGTAGCTTGTAACCCTTCTACAGTTAAGTCCATAAATATTTGGACAGACAACTTTTTTTTTCTAATTTTGATTCTGTACATTACCACAATGAATTTTAAATGAAACTACTCATATGCAGTTAGGGTTTCCACCTAGCCGGTAAAACACCTGCCAAGGCCGGGGCCAGTTTTACAAATTTACCGGCAATGTAGCTGCCGGTAAATTTGTAGTACACCTAACAAAAGCCCGTGGCCTGACCCCAAAGTCACCTTTTTTGCCGGCTTCTTGTTAATCGCAGTACCGAGGCTCCGCCCCCTTGATGTCACTATCCTCCCCAGCCAATCACACGCAGTGGCTCTGCCCCTTTTGACATCACGGCCCGCCCCTTTGTTTCCGGTCCCTCCACCGGCCGGTGGAACTTTTATTAAAAGGTGGCAACCCTAGATGCAGTTAAACTGCAGACTTTCAGCTTTAATTCAGTGGTTTGAACAAAAAGATTGCATAAAAATGTGAGGAACTAAAGCCTTTTTTTAACACAATCATTTCATTTCAGTAATTGGAACAATTAAAAAACTGAAAATAAAATGTTCATTTTTAATACTTGGTTGAAACCCCTTTGCTGGCAATGACAGCCTGAAGTCTTGAACTCATGGACTTTACCAGATTCTGGTTTTCCTCCTTTTTAATGCTCTGCCAGGTCTTTACTGCAGCGGCTTTCAGTTGCTGTTTATGGGCCTTTCTGTCCGAAGTTTAGTCTTCAACAACTGAAATGGATGCTCAATTGGGTTCAGATCAGGTGACTGACTTGGCCATTCAAGAATATTCCACTTCTTTGCTTTAATAAATTCCTGGGTTGCTTTGGCTGTATGTTTTGGGTCATTGTCCATCTGTATTATGAAGCGCCTCGCAATCAATGTGACTGCATTTAGCTGGATTTGAGCAGACAGCATCTCTGAATACCTCAGAATTCATTCGGCTGCTTCTGTCCTGTGTCACATCATGGATAAACACTAGTGTCCCAGTGCCACTGGCAGCCATGCAAGCCCAAGCCATCACACTGCCTCCGCCATGTTTTATAGATGATGTGGTATGCTTTGGATCATGAGCTGTTCCACGCCTTCTCCAAACTTTTTTTTGTCATCATTCTGGTAGAGGTTGATCTTGGTTTCATCTGTCCAAAGAACTTTTTTCCAGAACTGTGCTGGCTTTTTTAGATTGCAAAGTCCAATCTAGCCTTTCTATTCTTGAGGCTTATGAGTGGCTTGCACCTTGCAGTGCACCCTCTGTATTTACTTTCATGCAGTCTTCTCTTTATGGTAGACTTGGATATCAATACGCTTACCTCCTGGAGAGTGTCGTAAACTTGTTTGGCTGTTGTGAAGGGGTTTCTCTTCACCATGGAAATTATTCTATGATCATACACAACTGTTGTCTTCCATGGACATCCAGCTCTTTTTGCGTTGCTGAGTTCACCAGTGCTTTCTTTCTTTCTCAGGATGTACCAAACTGTAGATTTTGCCACTCCTAATATTGTAGCAATTTCTCGAAAGGGTTTTTTATGTTTTTGCAGTTTAAGGATGGCTTGTTTCACCTGCATGGAGAGCTCCTTTGACCGCATATTATCTGTTCACAGCAAAATCTTCCACATACAAGCACCCCCCCCTTAAATCAACTCCAGGGCTTTTATCTGCTTCATTGATAGACATAACAAAGGAATTTCCCACACCTGCCCATGAAATAGCCTTTGAGTCAATTGTCCAATTACTTTTGAGCCCCTGAAATGAAGTGATTGTGTTAAAAAAAGGTTTTAGTTCCTCACATTTTTATGCAATCTTTTTGTTCAACCCACTGAATTCAAACTGAAAGTCTGCAGTTCAACTGCATCTGAGTTGTTTCATTTAAAATTCACCGTGGTAATGTACAGAACCAAAATTAGAAAAAAAGTTGTCTCTGTCCAAATATTTATGGACCTAACTTGTATATCTGACTGGACCCCTTATTACTTTATAACCCAAAGGTGATATACTGTACTTTCTGAAGAGGTCCGAGACAGCTGCAGCAGTTTACATTTCAATTTATTTTATTGATTTTTTATTTCTTCTGTGTATGCGTTTGTTTCATGGCAGCACCCCATTCAGTTCCAATTCTGTGAGATAAGGTATGCCCCAAAAATGCCCTTACTCTGTATAAGAAGAACTTCTACCAATTATTTCATATGTTATATAAAATAAAAATATCCATTATGGACCTCCTTCTCATCCAGGTTACTATTATTGAAGCGAATTGGGAGTTCAATACACATGGAATTTACAGAAAGCTTCACTTACCTTTTCCATGGCTGAATAGTATAGAGTAGCTTTCATTTGCTCTATTGTATTTATCAAAATTATAACTATATGTTTCCACTAAAATACTGATCACTTCTACATTACAAATATAAAGTTATATATATAAATATGTATTTATCATTTAATACTGGGGTGGTGTTAGGATGCATAAGGTTGGAGCAGTGATAACGAGAAGGAGTAGGAAGAAGTAGGATTAAAAATGGAATGTGCCATGTGGGTATTTAAAGTGATAGTGACATGCCTCTAAATGCGAGTGGCAAACTTATTATACTGAGAATTGTTGTCCAGAGAATGCCCTTGGTCCTTTTTGACTTTGGCCACATAATGATTTTTACCTTCAACTAAGCAAAGACTTTTAAACTCTAAAAGCTTTTAAAGTTTTCTTTTAATGAATAATCATCGGCAGTTATTTAAGTTTAAAGCCTAATAATTGCTAGCTCATGTTTTTAGAAATGTCACACAGTGCTAGCAAATGCCAGTAGCTAATATGCTCAGGGCTTGGTTCACTTGTTTGATCAGTTTAGGCTGACATTTCACTTTCCCCCTGCCTACTTGTTTTACAGGTTTCTAGCATTTCCCTGTCTGGATAGATCACTTTGCTGCACAGCAGAGCACATTCTAATTGGAAGTGTCTTAACCCCCCCCCTTAAAAAAAATCCAAACTATAAGGAATGCCGCTGAAAAATGAATGTGTTTTCTGTAGCCTTAGAAATCATTTAAAGATTTTCTAAGTGAAAGGGAGAGCTGATTGTCTCATTTATATTACAAACAGCTTTCTGCTTTAGGGGGAGAAATCTATAGAGTTTATTCTCTGACAGCATTCAGTTAAATGTTTGTTTCTCTATTATTGCAGACGATTACATTTTTGGGGTGCCAGTTGGAAATATGTGCCATACACACAGTGCTTCCTTTTTAGTACATTGTGAGGCAGTCTATGGCAATTCCTGCAGTTATGTTGTGCCATTTTTCCTACACAAAAACGTCACATTACCTGTAATTTTGTACTACAGGTATATGATCGCTTATCCAGAAACCTGTATCCTGAAAACTGGGAACAGTACATTGAACTTGATAGTAAATAGGTTGTATCAGGGCCGCCATCAGGGGGACACAGGGGGTACATCTGTACCGGGCCTAAAGGGTGGCCTGGCTGTGCTGCACTCTTTGAATTAGTTGGGCCCCCCTAAACAGTGCCGAACCTCTGAAGTCCTGAAGATCCGAGGATCCTAAGACCCAAAGTCCCGAAGAGCCGAAGCCGCAAAAGGACCCGAAGCCAAGAAAAGACCACAAAGTTGAAGTCCTGAAGCCACAAAAAAAAAAAAGACCTGAAGCCACAAAAGGAGCCAAAGCCACCAAAGGAGCCTAAGGTAAGTTCCACTGAACACCAATGTGTTTTTTTTTATTTTATTAAACCCCTGGCCACCAATGTATTATTTTAATACTATATAGGCCTGTGGCCACCAATGTTTTTATTAAAAACTTTTATGAGGGCCCTGGCACCAATGATTTTTTTTTAACTTGTAGGGGGTCCCTGGCCAATAATGTTTTTTTAAAAACTTTTATGTGGAACCCTGGCCATCAATGTTTTTTTTAACTTATAATGGGGTCCTGACCACCAATGAATGGTGCATTTGTGTGTGGGGGGGGTTTACCTTGTCTGTCTGGCCTTTTTACTGTGTGGGGGGTGGGCGGGATCTGGTGTGGTGCTTTGGTTGGAGTGGGCGGGGACCAGGAGACCCAGAAAATGTTGTTGTATGGTGCCCTGTGATTTCTGATGGTGGCCCTGCATTGTATGGACCTGTATTGGTGGCACCACAATCCTATTGGGGTTATTTAGTGTTTATTTACATGTTTTTAATTCTGCATCCCTCCATGTCAGTACACATGGGTAGTATTGCCCTGTTCAGACAAGGAAGTAAGACCTATATACCAAAGCCAATCAAAATGAATTAAGAACCTATAAAGCTACATAGCTTCCTCCTCACAAGTTTTATTTTTTTATCTACGCAACAGGGAGGGAGAATCTCCCTCCTCACCAGTTTGTGACTCTAGATGGAAGTGATATTTTTTTTTTTTGTTTTATTTATTTATTTTTTACTTCTGTGTGGACACAGATGGATGATTTACCTGATGCCCCAATTCGCATAATATTCAAATTGACGCCTAATGAAAAGAAATGCATGTGTGGGCATACCCATGGTCCTACCTGTGAGCTAAGTAGCCTTCCTTCTCTTCCCCATGTCTTGCGAAATGATATTGGACAAAAGGGCCATGTGTATGGATATGGGCTAGTGATACCTAAGCCTGAATTTGATAAGTATGATCCACAGTGCCCAATGTGTGTGTCTAAAATATTCAGTGCACAGGGAAGTCTGCATGTTAATTAGCTTATCATGTCCTTCAGTTTAAAACTATCAGGGTTTTGGCTGGAGTTCCCTTGTGCTGAACAGTCACTGCTAACTGGTGTATGTGCTCTTCTGAGGCTCCTTGCTATCTTTGTTTCATGGCTAAGGTTTCTGATTGTGAGCCTGAGTACTCTGTGCTAATACAGTGGTTATATGTATATAATTATTCAAAGTGCTTCCAGAACTGGTTGGGTTTATTTGCACTCCTGTAGCAATATTGTAGCTCCTTCCTTTCTTACCACGTGTTTGCACTTAATAGAAGCTTTTCTCCTGGAGTCTGAATGGAGTCTTTATTTTGACAAGTCAATGTTATCTTGTACGGTGCGTGTGTTCTGGTTTTGCAGTTTTGATATCTAAAGTTTTTGTGAACCTGAGTCCTCTCATTACACAAGGTGCTTCCAGAGCTGGTTGGGGTTTTTGCTCTGCTGTAGCAGTATAACTCTTTCCTTTCTCATAATGAGTCTGCACTTATCAAGCAGCATTTTTCCCAGGGTTCTGAATATAGTTTTATTTTGACAAGCCAATGCTATCTTTAAAGGTGCATGTGTTCCTTGGGGGCACTTTTCCATTGCAATTGTGATAACTATGTTGACACAGCTGTATGGGTGCTTATTTTTACACCACATGCCTCCAGGACAGGCTAGGGGGTTGTACTGCTGTAGCAGTATGGTATCTCCTTCTTTCTTATTAGGATTCTGCATGTGGTCAGACAGTCTTTCTTTTTGTGTATTTCAATGCAAATATATATGTATATGCAAGGATGCAGCCATTTGCGATGTCCTTTGTTTTTCATGGCTGTTGGCCCTTGTTATAGCTTTTTTTGGCTTGCATGGACACTGGCCCTTGTTATGGGCTTTTTGGCTCGCGTAGCAGCTGGCCCTTGGATTGGTCTTTTTTGGCTCATGTGGCAACTGGCCCTTAGTATGGCTTTTTCAGCTTGCATGGCAGCTGGTCCCTGGTTTGTTGCTAGTCTTGGCATAGCACTTGGTGCTTGTGGCTGCTAGCCCTTGTTGTGGCCCTTGGTGCGTGTGACTGCTGGCCTATGCTGTGGCCCCTAGTGCGTGTGGTTGCTGGCCTTTGCTTTGACAGTTGTGGTTGCTGGCCTTGTTGTATCTTTGGCAGGCATGGCTGCTGATCTTGCTATGACCAGTGGCAAGCATGGCTCTTCCTTGGGGGCAGTTTGTGCGGCTTCTGGCTTCAATATCTGTCCTTGCATACAGTTGTACTGGGCGTTGTTTGTAGGTAGGACAGCTTCATATGGGTGTGGCATCAGCTCTGTTGGAATGATCTTCTGGTTTTTGTTAGGTTGACTGTTGTCTACACTGCTGCGAGCTGCTTCCGGTGAGGGCCAAGCCTTATTTTTTAGGATCAGAAGTTAGTGCTAAGGGTTGGGTATGTAGCCCGAGCTATCCAATAGGTTGCCAGTTTCTGGTGTGGATAATCTGATCTGCTGGTGGTGATTAGGTAATGAGCTGGCTTTTACCAGGGTTATGGTTGTGGCCGCTAGTGGGTAATGTTAGTTTCTTATATGATATTGTGGACGTCCCTCTAGTCTGTGAGGGAACACAGGGTAGTCTTTTTTTGTGTTCTGCTCTGTGATGCTTTCTCACCTTATGCCATATTTGGTAGATTGCATTTTTGTGGTCAGGCTATTATCAAGCCCAGGGGCATTCTTGTGCTTAAGGCTTGAAGAAGCGAAATATAGCTCTCATTCCGTTTCATGGATGTTATGTTGGCCTGGTTGTTTCGCTTTTAGCATCTGCTGGTTTTTGTGTGCTGTATGTTATTTCATTCCCACCCTTTATGTTTTGGGGCATGGCTTGGTAGATCCCATGTGTACTGACAAGGAGAGACACAGAAGAAAATGAGAATTTCACTTACCATAAATTTCACTTACCATAAATTCCTTTTCTTCTAGTCCCCACATGTCAGTAAAGGCTTTTCCATCCCATTTTATTTGGTTCCTGTACTGCTATGGCAAATGTATTACACTGGTGAGGAGGAAGCCATGTAGTGTAATAGGTCATGATTAACTTTGATTTGTGTAGAAGTCCTACCTCCTTGTCTGGGCAAGGCATTACTACCCATGTGTTGGGACTAGAAAAAAAGGAATTTATGGTAAGTAGCTAAGGGAAATTCTCATTTTAAACATTAAAGGTGTGGAGTTAACTTTTTGAGATCCAAATTAAGGAAAGACCCGTTTCAACTATGGATGTCAGTGGAACTTTGCAATATATGACAAGTCCAGTCTGGTATTAGCAGGGTCGGACTGGGCCGGCGGGACAACGGGAAAAAACCCGGTGGGCCCAGGCTCTTTTGGGCCCTGTCGGCCCAGACCCGCTTCTGTGCTCCCTCTTCTGCACTAAAAACTTTCAAGTGTGCTTGCGTGCGCGCGCACATGCGTAGTAGAGCCAAGAGGTCTTGCGGCTTAAAGCCCCTTCACTCCTCTTCTGCCGAAAAAAATTCACCAGCATGCATGCGCATGCAGAGGTATCAGCGCCACTCAATAGTTGGGGCTGGGGGCCCTGGACCCTCTCCTGCACTGCCTCCCTCTTCTGCTTACCAGCACACGTGCGCATCCGTGGAGGGGGTGGAAGAGGTATCGTTTGCGGCTGGAGGGCCGGGGGACAGTGTGGAGGGCCCTTGAGGCTGCAGGCCCGGTGGGCCCCCGGGCCCCCCAGTCCGACACTGGGTATTAGTCCTAGGATTCCTTACAATCTGTCCACGCAACTGCAATTTATCAAAGTAGACTAAACATGTATATTGCCACAAGTGCACCAAGTACCCAATATGTGTGTGCTAAACTCTGCATCTATCCTGGTGCTTTACACGTAAACTTGTGTTTGTAAATAAGTCCTATAACTGTGTGTCAGTGGCTGACAGTTTCTGTATTATTTCAGAGTTCCTGAGCAGGTGTTAGGGGATACTAGAGAGAGCGTAGTGTAACTTTACTTTATACATCTGGGTATTTAACCTGGACCTGAAGTCAAATGTACACATCTAGAATTAAAGATGGCCCTTTCTATAATGGTAATAAAGTATAAAAGAAAATGTTCCTTTTTCTGTATATATACTAAGAGGTCTTTCAAAGGAATAATTTAAAAACAAGCTGATCGTCAGCAGCTTAGAGAAAGTGTATCTCAAGTGACATCCATAGTGTAAAGTTCACTGGAAGAGATTAGCACACAAAAAGCAGTCATTTACATTCACGATTATGATATTTAGAAAACCTCTTGTGGTCTTTCATCTGTCATGGATAAAGCTGATTTCCCTGATTTACATAAAAGTCACAGTGAAACTGTCAGAAGAATACTTAAGATGATTGCTAGCTGAAGGGGACGGCGGCTTCAAAAAGATAAAATATAGCTCGTTAAAATCCCAGCAAAGTAAAACAGATCACAGCTGGCACGTTAGTGTTTTTCACCTTCCTATCTATAGTCCAGAATTCTAACCCAGCATTCCAACTTCATCCATTCTTATGCAGTTCTAAAGAAACTTTTTTTTGCTTTTGAGCAAATGCAATTCACAGGAACAATAGCAAATTATTTATGGAAATCATGGTCACAATTTTACTACTCACTGGAACCTAAATTTATTATCTGCCTGAAATACAGCAGTGGATCTATGAATAATTCCTAATAATCCTGAATACAAAATGAGCATATAGAATGCTTAATCCACTTGTCATATCTTTTATTGCCTGGCTTTTTCCAGTTTTCTAAATTTATAAGTACAATAATTCAAATGTATGCTGCATAATTGTAAGTTTCCTGGTACTTCTCTTTTTTTACACCCTCAAATATAAAATTAAAGAAAAAGACCTGCTGCGCATGCAATCTATTTTTAAAGCAATCAAATACACATGAATTTGTGAATCAACAAAATAAATGCAAATAAGCAAAGAATCCAGCACTCTACATAATTCACTGTGCTGAAGATTTTGTAAAATAGCATGTGCTAAATCAATTGAAGGATTATAGTGGAGACCAAGCCTCCAAAAACTGTTAAGTCTACTGTTCCCAATATGCTATTCACGACCAGAACTTTGTGGTTATCGGTGAAACCCCACTTCTTACAGGGTTGTGAAAATGAAACTTTAGTATAAACTTCATTATACCGAAATAAGAAATTTCCTAAATCTAATCAATAAACAATTCTGTACTGTTTCTAAAATAACCAAGTTACTCTTCACTGTCGCCCTCTCAGCATCTGTGTCTCTTCAGGAGTCAGGAGTCTAATTTTGCTTAAGTTATATCTTTTGGGGGAGGGCTTGCTTTCCTAGCAGATGCATTGGAGTTCACTGAAATAACTGATTCCAGCACAAACTAAATGTAACAAAGTAACTGACTTTGGCACAAATTCTGCATGTAGAGAGACAAAATTACAAAAGTTTGCTCTAATACATATTCTAGGCCAGTGATCCCCAACCAGTGGCACATAAGCAGCTCTCTGTCCATTTTTTAATTTCAGGCAAGTTTTGGTTGCATAAAAACAGAGCCTCCTGTAGGCTGCCAGCCCACATAGGGGCTACCAGATAGCCAATCATGGCACTTACCTACTCCCCATGGACTTTTTCATGATTGTCTTGCTCCCCAACTCTTTTTACAATTGAATGTTGCTCACGAGGTAAAAAAGGATGAGGATCCCTGTTCTAAGCAAAAGGCTATATTAGACCTAATAGTAGGGATGCACCGAATCCAGGATTCGGTTTGGGATTTTTCAGCAGGATTTGGATTTGGCAAAATCCTTCTGCCTGGCCAAACCAAATTTGCATATGCAAATTAGGGGCGGGGAGGGAAATTGCGTGACTTTTTGTCACAAAACAAGGAAGTAAAAAAAGTTTTCCCCTTAGGATCCGGATTCGGTTTGGTATTCGGCCGAATCTTTCGCGAAGGATTCAGGGGTTCGGCCGAATCCAAAATAGTGGATACCTACTTGTCATTCAAAATCAGACTCCCAACTCCTTCATGAAGACAGAATGAAGAGAGACAGATGCTGAGAGGGGGAGAGTAAAGATTAACTTTATTCCAGAAACAATACAGATTTTTAACTGATCATATTTAGGAATTTTTTTATTTGAGTGTGATGAAAAGGGAGAAAGATATTATTCCCCATTATTAACATTTTCATCACTGTCAGCAATTTTCCTGACCATCAGCAAAGTCTTTTTGAAAAATGGACACATGTATAAAAACATTTATTGCTTTGATTAAAGAGTCAGAGTGTGAGCAGTCAAACTTCTGTATCTAATAGGTCAAGCCCAGGAATGAAGTCTTAGTGCCCCAGAGAAGAATATAAGGAACATATTACAACATCATGTTTTTTTTCTATGAATGGAAGCAGGAAACAAGTGCATCGTGAATGTGCTCTTTTGCATTTAGCAGTTAGTGGGTCACAGTAATAATAAATCATTTTTTTAGCATTCCGTAGATAGAATTCGTTCACACTACTCACTTTGACATTCACTGCCATGGAATGTCAAAAATCTGAAGACATTTGATTTGTTTGTATATGTATTGTTAAGTGCACTGATCCAGTACATGAATGCACAGCTGCACACCCTAATGGATACTTTATTCTAAGAATAGAGAGCTTGCTTTACACTGAGAGTGTGAGCATGCATTATAGTATATACTTAGATCCACATGCATAGAAGCAGCAGCTTATAGTAAACAAAAATTTTGCCTAAAAAATTTCATCAGGGGTTTCTCCAACGGGGTCGGCAACGACACCTTCAATGATCCAGCTTCACTCTGAGAAAGCAGCAGCTAGTGAAAAGAATAAAAAATCCTCCAGGCAAAACTGTCAAAGCTGGCAGCACTCAATACAGTCCAGTGGCGGAACTACCGGGGGAGCAGGGGGTGCGAGCGGGCCAGGGCCCACACCCCCTCAGGGCCCCCCAGCAGTCCGTGCGCCACTGAGAAATGTGGGGGGCGGGGCCCGGCTGCGCATCACGCACCAGGGCCCGCCCCCCTCGAGGATCGCTACTGATACAGTCCAAGGACCATCAAGAGAGTCAACAAAAGTTGTAATGCTTATGCCAATGGCCAGGGCAGGCAGACAGTGGGGCAAAGAACCAGACAGCAAGGAAAGCAGGAATTGTTTCAGCAGGGATTCTACAGAAACAGATATTGGCTTGTGTGCAGAAGTCCCATTTTAAAGGGATATGGTATATGGTGCAGACAGCAGGCCCAGATTCTGGGAAGTCCACAGAGACCCCAGCCTAGGGTAGCAAGCTCCTATAGTCTAGTTAGTACAACTTTTCTGGAACACTCCCATCAGTGTTATTGTCAATACTGGTAATACAACTGTCAAGGTGCCAGATGGGTAGCTCAGCCCAGAGGCACATAGAGAGAAAAAACCCAGCCCTGAATAGCAGACATTTTGTAAGTAGGCTTACATTTACATTTTTGCAGCTCTCATGCTTGGAGATTTAATCTAGTTGTTAGGCCTTAATTACCTTAGCAGCCAGACAGAAGCATGGCATTTAGAAAGGCAGATGAATAGATAGCAATACAAAATAGAACCAAATAAAAGCCTTGTACCTATCTAGTAGAAGTAAATATAGAGCAACTGGACTAGTTGATTAATCATTGGAGATGTTTCACTACAGCTTCTTCAGTTTAACTGACTGTTTAGGGAAATCCCTGGCATATAAACTCTTCCAACAATCCACATCACAATGGTGCAGTGTAACTATCCAATGAGGTGACAAGTGAAACTCACAGCGGTTGTGAATGCTGTCGATATAGTAGGTATGATTCAGTTTCCAAAACGCTTCACTTTATAGCTGTAGGATTCAGTAGGTGTCTGTGTTACACCTCAAGTGCATAATCCAAGAATAGTAGTTGAATCAAAACAGCTTCAGGCAGTAATTTTAAACTTTTTAGCAGTGTAGGCACACTACATGTTTCGGGCATAACCCTTTATCAAGTGTAATAAAAGCAAAGCATTATGGGAATTAAATACCTTCTTGGGAACAAGACACCGCCCCCCCCCCACTTAAAGTGACGGAAGTGTGGAATTATATATATTATGGTTACACAAACTTAATCCAAGATATAAGCAATACAAACATTCAGAAAATTCAGTGTGAGTCTTGAATATTCCATAGTCCATAGTATCCAAGTCCAAATATCCAAAAGCATCAAGGAGACTGCCTTTTTCAGCCTGTCCTTGTTCAATAAAACCAAAAAAACAGTCCAAACCATGACAATTGGTCCTGCTATATTGTAGCCTACCCAGGGATGTGCAAAGCATGTAGTTAGTTATTAATTAATTTATAACCTTAACTTGCCAGCATCAATAACCATAACTCCTGTAACTTAAATTTTTTATTCATTAATTATTTTTTACCTTCTCATGGCAGGAGTTCCGTGCTGCTTCAAATCTAGCTGGCCATTAATACCTAAGAAAAAACTGTTAGTATATTTTATATTTTTAATAACAATAGGCCATTGCAAGTCTTTCATAAGAAGCATTTGAGGCTGTTGTAATCATTCATGCCTTTTGGTTTACTACACTCTAACTTGTTTATCCAGTATGCTTCTTTCTGGCGTAGTACTTTATCCCAGTTGTTTATGCCAGTGGCGTAACTAGGGGGGAAGCAGAACCCGCAGCTGCGGGGGGGCCCGGGAGGAGAGGGGGCCCGGCCGAAATTGATGTCCTCCTGGCTGATGAATGCAGCCAGGCCAGCATCGCATCGATCGGGTGTTTGATCCGTCATCCGTGACATGATGACATCCGTCCCCACTGCCACTGGCCGGGCCCTACCTCCTCTCCAGGCATACTCCATACTTCAGTCTTCCTTTTGCCCTCCCTGCTCCGTACTGCGCTGCTCCTCATTTTCTTACTTCCGCCCTCTCTCTCTCTGCTCGTCTGACATCTGTACTAGCGTCTCACCCGCCCTCCCTCTTCCTCTTGTGTAATCGCGTGTGGACGCACGTTGTGACGGATGGTGCAGGTGAGGCAGGGAGAGGCCCGTCTGGCTGTGTCTGTGGACTGTATACCTAAAATGTGTGGGAAAGGAATACGATGCTGCAGGGACAGGGTCAAACGTTTTGAGGGGATTTTATTTTTGAAAGTGTGAAAACTACAGATGGAGGAGAGAATTGGGGAATGGAAAATTGTAAAAAAAAATTATATAAATCATAAGGAAAGAAGAGACCAGATAGAACACAAAAGGGGAGCAGTATAAAAAGTGCTATAAGAGATATTTAAGAGAAGGAACTGAGATTAAACAGGTAAAGGGGTTTTATAGAAAGGGAGAGAAAATCGTTATTATCATTAATAACTGGTTTCCTATTAATAAAATTGGGATCATATCACTGGCCTTCATATCTATTTATCTTTATTCCCTATTAATAACAGTTAGATCAACGATCATTTTTACCGGCCAGGCCAGTAAAATACCAACCAGATGCCAACCCTACCTACAAATTGTAAGCAGCAGTCCTGCCCTGCTTTATGGCAGCTGAGATTCTAGCTATCTGTATAACAGAACATTCTGTCCCATTGGCTGCACAGATCCTATCTGATCCCCATTGTAAGCAGCAGTCCTGTCCTGCTTTATGGCAGCTGAGATTCTAGCTATCTGTATAACAGAACATTCTGTCCCATTGGCTGCACAGATCCTATCTGATCCCCATTGTAAGCCGCAGTCCTGTCCTGCTTTATGGCAGCTGAGATTCTAGCTATCTGTATAACAGAGCATTCTGTCCCAGTGGCTGCACAGATCCTATCTGATCCCCATTATAGGAGCAGCAGTCCTGCATCACTTTATGGCTGAGATTGTAGATATCTGTAAAACAGAGCATTGTGTGACAGTGGCATAGATCCTGCAACACTTTTCTTCAAATAACAATTATTTTACCTGACAGGGCCACTTATATTAATACACAACTCTGCATGTGCAGGTTTTTTAAAGTCTCTCTGAGAAGCCACTGGATGCTAATCTACATTCACTGCCTATCAGAGACTGTAATGTACGTGGTACATAATATAATAAGCTTCTAAAATACCAAACTTGACAATATGATGGCCTAATCAGGTACTCCAGTGCTTGTTTTTAATGCTAATTATTTTAAGAAGAAACCAACAGGTTGATGTAACTGGTAAGGCAACACTGCCGCAACAGGGTCATGGAAGAGTAGTCTTGTCCTTTAAGTATTCATAGTCAATGACCTTTACACTATAATTGAGAAAACATATGTTTTGGTAGGTTTTATGGGGAGCAAATGAAGAATGTGTTATACTTTTTTTCTACAGCAAAAGGAAAAATCCTTCTCCACTAGTCACTATGGCCGAATAATAAATGACTCAAATATAAAAAGATTTATACTTGCTCATGGACCATGCAGGCCACCAGGACCATACCCAAGGGATAATGATGCAGAACAAAGGTGCTTTTCACAAAATTACTATGAGAGAGTTACAAAAACAGGTCTAAAACTACCAGTCACCAGGCTATGTTATTCCCCTAAGCTAAACTGTGCCTATTGTGAGCCTTGTTGGCTATTTGGCGACCGCAAAAAGCAAGGTTTTGAACCTGCTTGGGCAAAGGGAATTCAAAAGGAAAGGGTTATCTAAAAAAATATCAGTCCTTGAAAGTTCCCTTGCCCATATAGAAGCATGTGTAGTCTATGACAGGTGGAGAAGCCAAGATACAATTGATAAAGAAAATGAAAGGCAAATAATAAGAGAAAAGGACTTTTGGAGGCAAGTGTTAAAAAGGATAATTAACGTAACCCTTACCATGGCAATGTCTAATTTAGCCTTTCGTGGCCACAGAGAGAAACTAGGAGAGACAAACAGTGGCAATTTCCTTGCTATAATTGAGTTATTAGCACAGTATGACACTGTTTTGAAGGAATTGCTTCAGAAGCCACAGGGCACTATCAAGTACTTGAGCCCCAAAGTTCAAAATGAAGTGATAGAAATCCTTTCAAATCATGTTCTAAAAAATATTATTAGTGATGTAAAACAAGCACAGTTTTACTTTGTTATAATGGACACAACACAAGATATCTCAAAAGTAGACCAATTGAGCCAAGTTATTAGGTATGTTGAAGTTGAAAGGGATGAATGCATGAGAATAACTCAAGTAAATATTCAAGAAGCCTTTCTAGGCTTTCATGCTATTAAAGACCAGAGGCAGCAGGCATTGAAAATGAAATAGTTGCTTGCATCGAGAGAAATGAGCTTGACATAAGCAAATGCCGTGGGCAGGGCTATGATGGTGCTGCAACAATGAGTGGCATATACTCAGGGGTTCAAGCCCGAATTTTGCAGAGAGAAGAGAACGCTTTATACGTCCATTGTGCAGCACATAATTTAAATCTAGTTCTGCAAGATGCGGTGTCTGACATAAATGAGATTTCCTCCTTCTTTGATGTAGTTCAACATTTATATACATTCTTTGGAGGAAGTATAATTCGTTGGGAAATACTTTCCTCATTTACCACCAAATCTACACAGACACTTAAAAAATTGTGTCCGACACGGTGGTCTTCATGCTATGACTCCCTGGTTGCTTTGCGATTCCGCTTTTTAGATATTATGCAGGCACTTTCAAAAATCAGTCTTGTGTCCTCCAAAAAACATGAAAGAGATGATGCCATTAGACTTAAAAAAAATGGAGTCCTTTCAGTTTGTTATTCTTATTGTCATGCAGACAAAAATATTTGATCATATAAATTCAATTTCCAAAGCTCTGCAGTCTGCACACATTGACATCGCAAAAGCAGCCCATTTGATTCAGAATGCTTCAAAGTTCTTGTCTGAATACAGGAATCAGTACGAGGAAGTAAAAAAAAAATCTACTGTGCTGGCACAAAAATGGGGCATTACACCAAAATTTGAGGAAAAAAGAATTCGCAAAGTTAAACGTCATTTTGATGAACTTTGTATAGATGAGAGATTGGAGAATCCTGAGGAACATTTTATGGTCACAGTTTTTTACAGATCTTTAGACATAACAAACCAATTGTCAAACAGATTTAGGGGACTAAATGAGGTTGTACAGCGCTTCAATATCCTCCAACCTGCAATTCTTGTTACTGCATCAGATGGTGATTCATATCAAGCTGCGTCTTACCTCTAAGAAAAGTACAATAGGGACATTTCATCAACTTTTCCACAGCAGCTTCTGAGTTTTAGGGCTGCACTTAAAGGAATAGTTCAGTGTGAAAATAAAAACTGTGTAAATAGATAGGCTGTGCAAAATAAAAAATGTTTCTAATATAGTTAGTTAGCCAAAAATGTAATATATAAAGGCTGGAGTGAACAGATGTCTAATAAAACAGCCAGAATCCAACTTCCTGCTTTTCAGCTCTCTAACTCTGAGTTAGTCAGCGACTTGAAGGGGGGCCACATGGGACATTTCTGTTCAGTGAGTTTGTAATTGATCCTCAGCATTCAGCTCAGATTCAAAAGCAATAGATATGACCCATGTGGCCCCCCCTCAAGTCTCTGATTGGTTACTGTCTGGTAGCCAGGGTAACCAGTCAGTGTAAACAAAGAGAGTTGAAAAGCAGGAAGTAGTGATCTGACTGACTTGTTATACATGAAATCACTCCAGCCTTTATATATTACATTTTTGGCTAACTAACTATATTAGAAACATTATTTATTTTGCACAGCCTATCTATTTACCCAGTTTGTATTTTTACACTAAACAATTCCTTTAAAGATGAAATCCACCAATCATCTTCTGTAAAGGAACTTGCACATCTTCTTTTTGTTGAAAACAGTGCACTCTCTTCATCTTTACCAGATGTGTGCACTGCATTGCTACTGTTCTTGACTCTTCCTGTGACAGTAGCCACCGCTGAAAGGTCGTTCTCTAAATTAAAGCTCATTAAAGGAAAACTATACCCCCCAAACAATGTAGGTCTCTATAAAAAGATATTGCATAAAACAGCTCATTTGTAAAATCCTGCTTCATGTAAATAAACCATTTTCATAATAATATACTTTTCTAGTAGTATGTGCCATTGGGTAATCATAAATAGAAAATTGCCATTTTAAAAAATAAGGGCCGCCCCCTGGGATCGTAGGATTCACTGTACTCACAAACATACCAACAAACCATAGATGTTAGGTCACATGAGCCAATTAACAGACAGAGTTGTGTCTTTTGCTTCCTCACTTCTTCCTGTTACAGTTAGAGTTGTAGTATTTCTGGTCAGGTGATCTCTGAGACATCACAGAGACCATCACGAAATGGTGGCTCAAGGCAAGAGATGTAAAAGGGCAAGATTTACTTAAATATATATTCCAGTTTGGTAAGATTCTTTAATATGTCACTGAATATGATATGAACTATCTGTTGCTTAAGTGTTCATTTTGGGGGTATAGTTTTCCTTTAAAAACTACCTAAGAAACACAATGTCAGAGCAAAGGCTTTCTGGGCTCGCAATTTTGAGCATTGAAAATACTAGAGCAAGAAGCCTGATCATTGATAGCATTGTGGATGCCTTTGCAGAAATGAAAGCACGCAAACATGTTTTTTAAGTTGCTGTGCAAGTATGTTAGTTGGTAATTCTATGTTTTTGTTCCAAGTTCAGAATGCTTGTGCTATCACAGTTCAACTAACCCTGCTGTTCAAAGTTCAATTAACCTGTTAAGATTGGTTGCCAGTTTTCCTTTTTCCAGTCTGTCTATGGCTGTTTCTAGTTTGTAGTAGATATTGATATAAGCTGCCAGTAATTTCAATTTTGGGACCCTCTGAATACAACTCAAATATTAAATTTTCTCTACAAATGCAAAGGCAGCTGTACACAATTCAGAGGAAAAGGAAATCAAAAATATACACTTCTCTAATTATTGTAACATTTTAGAATTTTTATTCTCAGGTTGCTTGATTGTCAGATTAAAAGCTGACATACTGTGTGTTTTCTTTTATCTGTTGAAAGTTCACATATCTGAGCAAGACATATTAACAGTAATAAGTAAGTATGAAAATTTGCTTTGCAACTTTAGTTCTAAGAATTGATAAGACAAAACATAAGTTGTGTTTTTATGATGTTCTTTTATTTTAGGTTCCCTTATTGTTTCTTGATTTAATGTGCTGGGCCCTTGGAAAACAACTTTGTGCTCATAGTTGCAGGTAAGTTTAATGGGGTTCATGAAACACAAAGGGAAAAAAGGTATAAACATTTATAGTTTATATATCTTTTTCAGGTTTTTTCCTTGGTTCAAGTTTTTCCGCACATTTGATGTTCTCGAAAGCATGAAGATAAGAATTCCACATAGAATACTGCATGAGTTTCACTCTATTTTGCTTCCTATTAATTCTATGCCACACAGAGTTTAGTAGATGCTATTTGTTACAGGCGAGAAATCGTGTTAACTGTAACATACAAAATCAATCAGTGAGTGCTAAAATATTCTTTATTTGTACTTTGCAGATGTTTGACTATGCCATAATCTGCTCTACTGGAAGACTGAGAGAGGGTTAAGTTGAAATTTTTTCAATAAAGTATATTTTGCTGTTTAAACCTGTATGGGTGTGTTCCTTTCTACACATTATATGCTTGTGGCTATAGCAGGGCTTTGTGGCCTTTATGTTGCAATGACCAGGATTGGGGGGCCCATAATTTTTCTTTTGCAGGGGGGTCCTGTTACTTCTAGTTACGCCACTGGTTTATGCTGTGTAGTTAATATGATATAATTACCATTGTGTCATGCAACTCAAAGAAGCATGAACTAAACAAGCTGCTCGGATGAGTAGTGAAACATCTTCAATGATTACTCAGCAAGTGCCATTGCTCTAGATTAAAATCTAGATATACCATGACCTGGATGAATGAAAATCTTCATAGACAAAAGCCTTGTAGCTTTTTCATTTGCAGCCTGGAATGAGACAGATCAGATATTTACCTGTAAAATATAAATGAAAACGAATTAAAACTTTGCTTGAAAAGGGTGCTCTATAGAATATAAAAGTTAGTTTAAAGGTGAAATCCCCCTTTACAGGGTATTGGTGGGCACAGTGCGCACAGACACCTAGCTCGTTCACATAAGGTGGTCACACTCTACATGAAGGGGCAAATTTACTCGAGGGCTAAAATTTGCCAGCGACCGCTTTGGACACATTGCTACAATTCCCTCAGACAACACTAATTCACTGGAATGTGGAGTTTCTTTGTGGGCGCCAAATGCTGGCGAAGTTTTGCTAGCGTTACTTTGGCAATGCGAGCAATTGAAAGCGAACATACGGTAGCGTTCATTTCTGCCTAGTGAAAATTCGCTAGAGGTCTTGCGCTTAGGTTAATTTGCATACGGTGGGAAATAAATGGACGTATATGTTGCAGCAAATACATTATATCACACAAGTCCAGGGAACCTTAATAAATAAAATAGAGTTGTTATAATGACCTGCACATGAGCCCATGAAAATGTAGGGGGGAACCCGGTTACCCAAAAAATAATTTTTAAGGACTTTTGCAGCCTATCACTCTAAAAAAAGGAAAAGACGCCAGCGTTTTCTGGACTTATAAGCTTTTTCCACTAAAAAATATGATGTAAGTAACCGAAGGTTGAGGAAGATCTATGCACTCCAGTGCACTTCACCTGGTCTGAGCTGATGAAGGAAAGTCTGGCGAAAGAGGCAACGTTCAGTAAAATCCATTTCATTGAATTTGCGGAGTAACGTTGATTCGCCAGAGCAAATTGTTGCCTGGCGATAGAGTGCAAATGACTGCTAGCATTTATCTCTTTGGCTAGTGAAGTGAAGTGACGCCTGCGCCCAAATTGACGCTAGCGTTAGCCACTTCGCCCGAAAAATCTACAGTGTGATACAGCCTGCAACATTTGAGGTCTCTCATTTGTATGCAAATCACACCAATATGGTTTATTTACGTAAACTAATTACAAATATTATGCATTGTGTTTATAATTAATACTGTTTATTGTTATTTCTGTGCAATATAAGGATTTGAGTGCTATGTTTCTGTTTTCTCAGTTTAAAACCGCACAGCCAGATGCTCACAGAAGGTTTTAGTGACATCTGGTGAATATTAAAATCACTGAAGTGCATGACGTTCTCCTATTTTGTTTAAATCCTCTTTGTCGAACAAATGAATGACAGCAGAAAAGGAGTCTACCTGGTGATTCAAAGCATCCTTCACCCCAACAAAAGGAGAACATTTGAAATGCAATGTTGACATAGCTAAATTAGATACTAGAAATATAAATGGCATGAGATTGAAGTAACTGCTGGTTCATTCTCAGTTTCCACACACAAAAAGCAACTGATGGTTATAGATAGGAAATATCTAAATGTGACCTACCTTTTGGAATTTGCAAAGCAATTTCTTTATATATAAAGTTGGATGGTAAATGACAAATTGTCCAGAAAAGAAGACCTTTGTTACAGCCTCTTCCCAATAAAACAGAAGCTTATAGTTAGGGATGCACCGAATCCAATATTTTGGATTCGGCAGAACCCCCGAATCCTTCACTAAAGATTTGGGCGAATACCGAACCGAATCCTAATTTGCATATGCAAATTAGGGGTGGGAAGGGGAAAACATTTTTTATCTCCTTGATATGTGACAAAAAGGCATGCGATTTCCCTCCCCACCCTAATTTGCATATGCAAATTAGGATTCGGTTTGGCCAGACAGAAGGATTCGGTGAAATCCTGCTGAAAATGGCCGAATACTGGATTCGGTGCATCCCTACTTATAGTCTATTTTTTCTACTTTTGTGAAAAATTCTGCAAAGCAAGAAACAATGTAAAAGGTCCTTTCATCAACAACATATCTACAACACATGTTTCTAGTGTATAAAGCAGAAGCGATCCTAGAGGGGGGCGGGCCCTGGTGAGTGACGCGCAGCCAGGCCCCGCCCCCTCCATACAGCTGCATTTTCAGCGGCGAACGGACTGCCGGGGGGCCCTGAGGGGGTCTGGGCCCTGGCCCACTCCCACCCCCTGCTCCTCCGGTAGTTCCGCCACTGCGGTAAAGCATAAAAGGCAGCAAAGATGTATATGTTTCTTTTCTTTTCTTCCATTCTGAAAGACATAAAATTAATGTATTGTTGTGAGGAAAACTCACCCTGGTGGGTCTAGTGGTCCGGCGGGGATGCCCGCAGCGCTCTCGGCGGGGATGCCTGCCTCGTTGATTCTTCCTCTCTGCTGATTCCTATGGCGTGCACCTCCTTGATTTATACGCAAACTGATGCTGGCGTGATGTCATCGGGCAATTGTGCGAAGTTTAAAGGTATTTAACGGAATTTAGTGCAATTTCTTATTGCCTGTTGTTTGGTTCCATTTGTGAGTTCCTGGGTGCTATTCCTGTTATATTGTCTTGTTGATTCTTGTTTTAACCCCTGCCTGCCTTACTTTCTCCTGACTTCTGTGATCCTGACCTTGTTATCCGACCCATGCCTGTTTGACTACTCTGATTGATCCTCCGGTTTTGACCCTTGCCTGTCCGACTTTGATTGAATTCAGCCTGAACTGACCTCTGCCTGTCTGACCACGCTTTTGCCTACCCCCTGTACCGTGACCTTCTGCCCAAAAGACTTTGCTAACGATCGTGCCCCTCTGCTCATCCAGAACCCTCGCTTGGCTCCTCTTTATAAGACCTGGCGGCATCCAATTAGCCGAGGGCTCCTCCCAAGGTGAAAGGCGGCTGTTAAAGGTAGAAGTAAGAGCCGAGACCAGGGAGCCTAGCATTGGTTCTGGATTCTGGGTGCCGATTTGTGACAATTGTATGTATTAAAAGGAGAATGAAACCATCCCCCTGATCCCAGGCCACCTCCCCACACCACCTGTTACTGTGAAAAGTGTCTATATCTCTGTACCTAGAATAAAAATGTAGAGTTGCACAGCGGGGCTGATGGGAGTCATCTTGTACCACTGTAGATCCACAGCACTTGATGGACTTTTTTGGTCTTTTTTTCAATCCAACTTAAAAGGATTATGTTGTGATTTTATGGTGTATGTTGTATTTCTAAATTACATTATTTAAACTGCTAATAATTGATTCTACAATATAAAATGTTATTTCTGAACCAACAAGTATATATTTTTTTAGTTGTAATATTGGGGTGTAGGCAGCCATCTCGGGTCTTTTTGCCTGATCCTTTGGTTTCCGAAAGAGCCAGCACTTCATGAACTGCTTACAGTTAGGGTATGGGCGATTAGGGAGATTTAGTCACCTGGCGACTCCTGGGCTTCGGGCAACTTCGGAAAACGAATCGCTGCGTGTCATTAGCGCCGGCGATTTTTCATTTTAGCCAGGCGTAGAGTAAAGCTGCCCATAGACGCAAAGATCCGATCGTACGAATCGTGGATTCGTACGATTTTCGGACCATGTGTGGAGAGTCACGACATTTTTCGTCCGTCGGAGATCGGTCGTTTGGTCGATCGGACAGGTTAGAAAATTTCTGTCGCCTGCCGATAATATCTCTGCGTGTATTGCCGATCGTACGATTTTCAGAGGGAGACTGTCACTAGTGTTGTCAGACATAAGTATCGTACGATTGCTGTCAGGGGTAGAACATTGGCTGATCTGTTCTAATTTGATCGGAATGGTAAAGACTTTGATCTGAATGGTTAGTGGAGGGTCGGGAGATGGGAAAGTCCGATCGTACGTTGATTCGTACGATCGGATCTTTGCATCTATGGCCAGCTTAAGGGAAATCATTCAGGGAGATTGGTCGCTGCAAAATCGAGGCGATTAGTTGCCAGGCGACTAAATCTCCTGAATCACCCAGTGTGCCCTTACCCTTAAGCTATTGTTTCTTCATCTCATTGTAACTGAATGAGTCACAGTGGGACTTGGAGTGCTATTCTCATATGTACCAAGTAGCTGTTATCTTGTATTAGGGAGCTGTTATCTTACATTCCCATTGTTCTGTTGATGGGCTGCTGTGGGAGGGAGGGGTGATATCGCTAAAAGTTGTAGTGCAGCAGTAAAGAGTGATTGAAGTTTATCAGAGCACATGACTGGGGGCACCTGGGAAATGGACCATATGTCTTGCACCATGTCAGCTTTCAAAATTAAATATAAAAAAATCTGCTTTCTCTTTTGAAAAACGGATTTCACTGCAGAATTCTACTGGAGGAGCACTATTAACTGATGCGTTTTGAAAAAAAAAACATGATAAAATCCCAATAACGATGTAACTATATTTAACTTTTGTTATCTCTTATTTCAATAGCATCGCCGTCTAACATTTTCATTTCCCATGCTGTGATGCTAATTCTGCTACAATAATGAATCTTAGATCACTGAACAGCATGTGCTTGTGTTAGGATACAGATATATGTTATGTTTGTAATCATGTAAATTTGTTTCTTTATTACTCTCTGTTATTCAATGCAACATTTACACTGGCATAGCAATGTTTTCAGCGCTTTCTTCATTCTCCCAATATCTCTGTAAGTATTATAAGCAATACAATATGCCAGCTGTACATTTTCATATAAATAATCACCACAGAGTTCCATGATAGGTACAAAGGCACTCCCCAAAATTATTAAAAAAAACAATCCAACAAATATGTAGCCTAAGCCTATTCTAGCTGATGACTGTGATACATGTTTCCAAAAAGAGCACTTTTAAGCCGTTAATGCTGTACATCTGAAAAAAATATTTTACACTTCTAAAAGAAAAATATAGTACTGCAAGTCCAGAATAAAAACATGCTATACAATGCTTCAAATCATAAAATCCCCTGAACACTGGCCTTTTTCTTAACAATGAGGAAGAACTCAAAAGGCTGTTCTATGTCTGACTCTGTGAAGAGGTGTTAGTGCATTTCAGAGCATTCAAGGCAAACATATGGTCTGGCACTTACAGAGAAAGTGCCAGCAGGTTTTCATATCCAGTGAATAACTGGATCATGGGTACAATGCTAGCAGCCCAGTTAGACGGAATTTAGAATGCCTTACTAAAATTGATTTTAAAACTTTGATCTACGAATATAAAAATATATACTTAAAATAATTGAAACAAAGCTCTCTTCATTACCAAACTGTAACTTAAATTCATAGGCCTCATTTACAAATTCTCCATTTTTTTTTTACACTTTTCAACAAGTTAAAGGGGTGGGTCCCCTTTACGTTAACTGTTAGTATGCTATAGAATGACCAATTCTAAGCAATTTTCTTCATTATTTTTTTTTTTATATAGTTGTTGAATTATTTACCTTCTTCTTCTGACTCATTCCAGTTTTCAAATGGGGGGTCACTGACCCCATCTAAAAAAACAAATGCTCTGTAAGGCTACCAATTTCAAAAATCAGCTTTCTATTCATATTCCAGTCTCTTATTTAAATGAATGCATGGTTGCTAAGGTAATTTGGACCCTAGCAGCCAGACAGCTGACATTGCAAACTGGAGAGATGCTGAATATAAAGCTAAAAAAAAACAAATAATAAAAAATGAAAACCAATTTTCATCAAAGCGAATTGTCTCTGAATATTACTCGCTACATCATAGAGGTGAACAACCTCATTAAGGGTCAGATTCACTAAAGGGTTAAGTGGCAACAATTCACCAGCGTTACTGCCCGCAGGCACTAACAGGCGCAGGGGCCATATCGCTAGCGAAAGAGATAGACGCTAGCGCCCATTCACACTCTATCACCACGCAACAATTCGCTCTGGCGAATGGACGTTACTCCGCAAATTCACTAAGATGCGGATTTTACTGAACGTTACCTCTTTCGCCAGACTTGCCTTTACCAGCTCAGACCAGGTGAAGTGCAATCAAGGAAAAAACAGCAGCACACCGGATCCAATTGAAGTAATGTGCAAAAATTCAAACTTTTATTAAGCCCATATGCAAAGGCAACGTTTCGAGCCCAACCGGCCCTTTATCAAGCCCTTGATAAAGGGCCGGTTGGGCTCGAAACGTTGCCTTTGCATATGGGCTTAAAGGAAAACTATACCCCCCAAACAATGTAGGTCTCTATAAAAAGATATTGCATAAAGCAGCTTATATGTAAAATCCTGCTTCATGTAAATAAACCATTTTCATAATAATATACTTTTCTAATAGTATGTGCCATTGGGTAATCATAAATAGAAAATTGCCATTTTAAAAAATAAGGGCCGCCCCCTGGGATCGTAGGATTCACTGTACTCACAACCATACCAACAAACCATACATGTTAGGTCACATGAGCCAATTAACAGACAGAGTTGTGTATTTAGCTTCCACACTTCTTCCTGTTACAGTTAGAGTTGAAGTATTTCTGGTCAGGTGATCTCTGAGACAGCACACAGACCATCACGAAATGGTGGCTCAAGGCAAGAGATGTAAAAGGACAAGATTTACTTAAATATATATTCCAGTTTGGTGAGATTCTTTAATATGTCACTTAATATGATATGAACTGTCTGTTGCTTAAGTGTTCATTTTGGGGGTATAGTTTTCCTTTAATAAAAGTTTGAATTTTTGCACATTACTTCAATTGGATCCGGTGTGCTGCTGTTTTTTCCTTGAATGATATTTTGGCCCAAGGACAGGAGTGGGTCTCACAGTTCAGCACCTGGCACTGCGAAAGCGGATATTGGAGGGGTGAGCACTCTAATTTTGTGATTTACAGGTGAAGTGCAATGGCGAGCATAGATCTTCTTTTATCTTCTGTTACTTACATCATTTTCTGTGTGGAAAAGCATCTAAGTTCAAAAAACGCTGGTGTCTTCCTTTTCTAACATATAGAACATTAACTATACACTGGGCTCATGTGTAGGGCATTATAACAACTCTATTGTCTTTATTAAGGTTCCCTGGACATGTGCAATTAACAGTGGAAGTATACACTGCAACATATAACATAAAGATGTCCATTCAACTTTAAATTTCCCGCTGTATGCAAATTAGCCTGAGCGCAAGGCCTCTAGCGAATTTGCACTAGGCAGAAATTAACGCTGGCGCATCTCCATTTCGAATTGCTCGCATTGCCGAAGTAACGCTAGCGAAAAGTCGCATCGTTCGACGCCCGGGACGAAACTCCACACTTTCGTAAGTAGCGTTGTCTGAGGGAATTTTCACCTGGCAAAGTGTAGCGACGGGTGCGAATCGGTTGCTGATTTCGCTGGTTAGTGAATCTGCCCTTAAAGTGATACTGACACTAAAAAATGAACGCATCCAGATTTAGCAGTAGATGGGCCATGAAAGGGTATCCCACAGAGAACGAGGGTAAGCTAGTAAGACCTGTATGTAACACATACCTAAGAGCTGTTAAAGGAAAACTATACCCCCCAAACAATGTAGGTCTCTATTAAAAGATACTGAGTAAAACAGCTCATGTGTAAAACCCTGCTTCATGTAAATGAACCATTATCATAATAATATACTTTTTTAGTAGTATGTGCCATTGGGTAATCATAAATAGAAAATTGCCATTTTAAAAAATAAGGGCCGCCCCCTGGGATCGTAAGATTCACTGTGCTCACATACAAACCACATGTAAGGTCACATGAGCCAATTAACAGACAGAGTTCTGCCTTTTGCTTCCTCACTTCTTCCTGTTACAGTTAGTGTTGTAGTATTTCTGGTCAGGTGATCTCTGAGGCAGCACAGATACAGTCACGAAATGGTGGTTCAAGGCAAGAGATGTAAAAGGGCAATATTTATGTAAATATATATTCCAGTTTGGTAAGATTCTTTAATGTCATTCAATTTGATATAAACTATCTGTTGCTTAAGTATTCATTTTTGGGGTATAGTTTTCCTTTAAGTACAGTTCACCTAATAGTGTTGTGCACTGTACCTTGCTCTTGGTTTTCAATGCATTAGCAGCGTTGATTCTGGGGCTGCTGCTGCCTGAGGCAAACTGCACAGACCAATTCTCCAGACAAAAATGCTCTATGCATGGTCCCTAAAAGAGGCAATTTTGAGCTCTTAATGCTCTCTATTACATACAGCAGTAGCAGAGTAGAATACTTACTTTTTGTCTTTTAAAATTTTAACCCAGCCCAAGGCTTAGATTCTCTATTATATCCTTAAACAGAGCTAAAATACTTACTAAGGGCTTCATTCATCAGTAAATCCATCGCTCTGCATTCTTATCACTCTGCCCTCATGAACAATCACTTTGGAGCAGAGTGCCTTGATATACTTCGTAAGATTTCTACATTTCCTGCATAACAATTACTTGATTTTTTGAAAACCCAATCAGAAGTGATGCTCTATTTGAGCTAGTGATTTCTAAATCAGATGGTATCAACGTTTGTGAATAGCCATTCAGCATTGGAGTCATACAGGTTAATGACTCAACAAGTAATTGACCAAGATATTTTTGGTGATGTCGTTTACATGGAAAAAATGCAATCAAATTGTCCCATAGTGCTAAACAAACGATTCCAAGTGTTGGAAACCATTCAATGGCCAAGTAATTAAAATATAATGCAGTGTTGCTCTGCACTGGTGCAAGTGGAGGGTTTGCTTTAGAAACTCTACTATAGTTTATATAAACAAGCTGCTGTGTAGCCATGGGGGCAGCTATTCAAAGCAGAAAGGCACAAGTTTACATAACTGATAACAGATAAGCTATGTAGAATACAATGGTATTCTATAGAACGTTATCTACTGTGTAACCTGTGCCTTTTCACCTTTTTTCAGGCTGAGTGGCTGCCCCCATGGCTAGTTTATATAAACTATAGTTGTCTTTCTGAAGTAAGCATACCAGTTTTACCGGTGCAGTTTGCAACAGATTTCAACACTTTTTTTCTGCTGCAAGACTGTGCCGTATGAAAAAGTTTAACATAAACACACCCCCTCCTTTTCGATCTATTTTGAACCACTAATATTTACGACCCAGTTATTAAAATCATATTTCAGCAAAGCCAATAACTTCGTACTGCTCTTCCAAAGTCATTAGCTTAAGCCCCTCCCCAATCTGAACATACATGTGTGATTGCTATTACAGTACACTCAATTTACAAATCCAAATACTACATTATTGCTTCTGGGCATCTGTTTTCCAGTAATGGAACTTTCGAGCTGTCTTCTGCCTTAAAGGAGAACCAAATCCTAACAATGAATCTGGCTAGAAATGTAATATTTTATCATTTGAACCAGTCTAAGGGTTCAGCGTCTCTATAGTATTAATGATCCAGGCCAAGGAGTTTCCCATCTTGGATTTTGTTAGAAGTGACTGAAACTCTCACATGCTCAGTATAATGCTGCAGGGCTGATTATTAATTCTGGTGCTAATTCTGCTACTTTCTGAGGTGCCAAGTAATGGCAATCTGAATTATTTACAAATTTACAGCTTTATATTGTGATATTTAGATGAAATATAGATATATTCAGTATATTGTTCATTGGCCCGAAGCTCAGTAAGTGACAGCAGCACAGAGCATGTGCAGCGAATCAGCAGAAAAGAAGACGGGGAGATACTGGGGGAATATACAGAGGCTCAGATCTTTACTGCTAATGGGCTGTCCGTAGTTGCTGTGTGCTGGTATAGAACCTCAAACATATGTCTTCTCCTTTAAACTCCTCTATGGCTATTATGGCCATGCATTTTATGGTTAGAAGGGCCTGTTCCCAGTTAAAATAAAATAAATGTTTTAATAAATGCAAATATCTGGGAAATTTGCATATAATTTGAATACTATATTTGATTTACTTTAATTGAATAAAAGTGAGAAATCCTGCAGAACCATTGTTCTGATTCCAAGCTGCACTGAAAGCTTCATCATGATATCATGAAAGTAATATGGCACAATACCATTCCTTTGTGAAATCCTTAGTTGTGCTAAAAGGAACAGAAAAAAGAATTAAAAAAATGGCAGAGAAGAAAATGTCACGTTGTACTTACCCTTTATCACAAAGTAAATAAAGACAGTACATAGAAACAAATGTTTGGTTCAGTGGATAATAAACATTGTTTAGCTGTCTACACTATTGTCTTCCCATCAGCTTGATTAATGTGAAGCATGTCTAAAAGGCTTGTAATGGCATTCCCACAAGGCACTTTACGGCTTACAAAGCTAGGAACATATCAGCAATTCCCTTCAGAGTTCCCATCTGTAATATTGGATGGTGGTGGTGGAAATGGGGAATGCTGCAAAGGGAAATCAATCAGCTCTGTGCCAAAGGGCCAGTCTCAAGTAAACAGAAATGTTCCTATGTATGAGAAAACCAATAGACCCCGCCAAGGCATTCCATGATGATATACGTTTCAGGGAAATCCGGAGTATCGTCTGCTATTTTTACATTTCAAAGTAAGGGAGAAATTCTTCTCATAAAATGTTTTTGCCAACTTTATTATACTTAATATTATACCACTATAGTCATTTCTCAAAAGAGTTCAGAAGGTAAATATATGGATGTTTTATTATATTACCCATTGGACATATTAACTAGTCACAAGGTGCCATGTGCAAAAATGGATACAAAACGGCATCCATCAGAACGCTATTCATAAAAGTACAAGTACAGGGTGCTTACATGCAAGAAAGCCTAAAAACAACTGCCTTGAGGGGTGATATTAGTGCAGGTATAGGACCTGTTATGCCAAAACCCTTTCTCCAGAAAGCTCTGAATTATGGGAAGCCCGTCTCCCTGAGATCAAATAATTCACATTTTTTTTAAAATTTTCTCTGTAATAATAAAACAGTACAAAACCCCAGGTAGTGGGCATTCTGGATAAAAAGTCCCATAACTGTATAGTTAATCAGTCTTCATCTTCACTCACAAAGAGGAGCACCAGGCATAATAAAAATGCTCAAACACTGCCATAAATGTAGAAAACAACCTTTCCTTCATTCAAGTTCTGTTGGTACCGCATTTCTATCAGCTTTTTTGCAACTTTTCAACTGAAATGCGCACACAACATGAACAATGTAATTAAATAATCTCACAAAAGGGGCAAATTGGTCAATGTGAATACGGAAAGGTATCCTAAAGGGTACTAGAAGCTATTGAATTGTTTACATAAAGCCTGGGGGTTATGTATAAAATCGGAGATCTAAAAAATCTCATGGAAAAGTAATGACTTGTAAAATGAACAGTTAAAAATGCCCCAGGAATTATTAAAAACGAAGCAGATTGATTATTAAAAAATCAAGCAGAACGCTATTAACTTAATACTTTAATTATTATTTTCAGTCAATATATTGCTTAATGCACTGCAAATAGTGTAGAAAATTAATTTACATACCAAAATATTTTTTAATGGTTTGATGCATTTTAGCAGTGTATCTATTTCATAGAAAATAGAAAATCAGACAATGTACTGAGATGGAAATAAATTACATGGAAGGATGCCTTTTAGATCTTTCTTGCTTATGAGAATGAAACACATTCAGTTAGATATATGACTGTAACCTTTGAAATTGGTGGCTGAAACCTGACGAAACCCTTTCAAAGAAAACAATAAGTTTTTGATCCTGATCTACATTTACAGAATGTGCAGCTAAAGCTGGCCAAACACGGGCTAAACACTTTACACAAAGCTATTTCTGAGCTGTATTATCGGCTGGTGTGCAAAAATAGAAAATATGTTTGGCTGATCAAACTCTTATACAATTGCTAATTAGCCAAAAGAGAAATCAGTTTGGTCAGAAATTCCAATTGGCAAGTGTATGGGGTCATCAGCCAATCCAGAACTGCACAGGCTCACATTTTGGCCATCCATTCATGTGTTTAGCCAAATCGTAAAACATCTGACCATTTAGCCTGAGCCAGACATGCTGGATATGCAGACATTCAGTCTGTGTGTGACCAAAATATAAAAAGAACTGCAAAACAAATATTTTTTTGAAAGGTCTGATACTGTTGCTCAGCACCAGTATGCAACATAGCTAAATATAAGACATTTGTAAGATGCAAAATAATGAATTTAACAAGACTGATAAATCTCTTGTTCCTGAAATACAATGGTACCGTGGCTGCCGGAGATGCACGGAATATGCACATGACACGTAAAATAAGATATAACACTGACTCTAATAGACATGAACTGAAGTGGTTATACAGGTCCTAGTTTATTCTTTTGAACAGCATAATTTCCTCACTAACAACCACTGTTACAATGTACTTTAATGTGCTACAGAATTCAACTCATTGTGCTCCCCAGCCTGATCTAGCCATTGTATCTTGCCTGATGCCTGAGCCTGTTTATCAGAAGCCCTGCCTGTTCCAACCTCTGGCACAGAGACTGGAGCAAGAGACTGAAGTACTGGCACAGAGACTGGAGCAGGAGACTGATGTACTGGCACAGAGACTGGAGCAGGAGACTGATGTACTGGCACAGAGGCTAGATTACAAGACTGATGTACTGGCACAGAGGCTAGATTAGAAGACTGATGTACTGGCACAGAGGCTAGATTAGAAGACTGATGTACTGGCACAGAGGCTAGATTAGAAGACTGATGTACTGGAACAGAGACTGGAGCAGGAGACTGATGTACTGGCACAGAGACTGGAGCAGGAGTCTGATGTACTGGCACAGAGACTGGACCAGTGGAATGATGTACTGGCACAGAGGCTGGAGCAGGAGAATGATGTAGACTGGACTGCAGGCACAAGAGCTCAGGAACAAGGCCCTTGCAAGAACTTGGAAGCAGGAACACAAGGCAGGGAATCAGGCAAATGACAATAACGTAGCCAGCTAGATCAAGCTGGGGAGTACAATTCCCAAGCAAGCAGGCATTGCTTGGAACAAGCTTATAAAGGGCCTTAAATACTTATTGGAGGACACTTGAGGATTACAAGCTGGGCAGAGGAAATGGGAGCAGAAGAGTGGAATACTAAAAACCAACAGCCGAACAAAGAGTCCCTAGTGGCTCAAAATTGCACAGACCATACAACACACAGACCACTGCTCGAATCCTGTCAATACCTGACATTTTGCTAATGGAGACATGTTCAAAGATCATCTGTTATTGCAATTGATTTATTGGATTGTAACATTACTCACATCAGGTGTGAGGGAGAAACCCTGTTTTATTTAAAGATCAGGGATCCAGCAAAGCCTGATCACACATACAACACATATGTGTATCATGGCTCAAACAACGTAGGTGTCTGAGGACCTCAGAAAAAGAGTTGCTGATGCCCATAAAGCTGGTAAAGGTTACAAGAGTATCTATAAATAGTTTGGACTCCACCAATCAACAGTCAGACAAATTGTAAACATATGGAGGAAATACAAGAAGTGATCAACCACCAAGGATAATTCCAACTGCAAGGTGTCTAATAGTTTAAAAGGAACCCAGAGTAACTAAGCTACTGAAGGCCAGTCTTACATTGGCAAATGTTGATGTTCATGAGTCCACTATCAGAACACTTAACAGCAATTGTGTGTATGGCAGGGTAGCAAGGAGAAAGCCACTGCTCACCCCAAAAATATTGCTGACTGTCTACAGTTTGCTAAAGATCATGTGAACAAACCAGATATAGAAATAAAGAAAATATTTAAGGGTTCACAAACATTTACGCACAACTGTATATCAGCCAATCTTATCAGAGGGCTTTGCGTTTTAAATGTTACAAATAGCACATCATTTAAACAAATCCTAAACATTAATTCTACAACACACATTAATATAAATTTGGATTAGCTTCAAATTTTAGTTGGAAACTGGAAGGTAAATTGCCTTGTTCTTTTCAGCATGGGAAATAGGATATACTTAAGTGAATTCTAAATATGCTCTCTGGTTATTACATAGTCATCCTGTCTGCACAATTTTCAGATACTGTAGAAAATAGGGTGTAAACACAGTTAGGGATTTACATAATTTTTCAGGGCTCATGACAAAACATAATGAAAAGATCTTGTACATTTGTTTAATTGTGTTTTTTATGTGAAATTGCAGTCATTTAGGTGGAATGAATAAATGCAGGACTGTGTGTAACGCATTATAGTATGTCTAATGCTTAGAATGGAAAGTTTACAATGATGTTATGCCGCAGTCAATGCCAAATTGTACTGCAGAAACAGTATGAAGTATGTGGCAAAAATATGTATTTTAATACTTCTGGCATGCAAAAAAATAATGCAAATGTATCAATTAACTTCTAAAGGCACTAAGGGGCAGATGTTTCAAAATTTGAGTTTGTTAAAATACAACGGAATTTAAAAAAAAAAAACAGACAAAACCTATGCGACTGTTTTATTCTGATGCCATGGCAAAATACACCCGCACTAATTTTTCATGGGAAATACAATGTTCCATTAATTTTCAAAGAGGCTGAAAATCTCAAATGTTTTAATAAACAGGTAAATTAAATAAATAAATTGGTAGAAAATATTCCCATAGACTTCTATACAAATTTGTCAGATCCTGAGTCTTTTTGGGTTTGGGTCCTTTGCTCCTTCCCTTCTTTCTAAGTCCTGCATGTTCCTGTAGATTTTTAGTTTAGACCTCTGGCCTGTTTATTGGATTTGTCTTGTATGTACTGTTCATTATGTGTGTTGTTTTTATGGATCCATCTACTGCTGTTACACAGCACATGGATTCCAGCCCATTAATACACAACCAATTAGTCCTGAAAGACAATTCCATCCTTTTGGTTTAACAGAGAATCAGAAACCCAACTGATAAAGAGCACGACAAACCAAAACTAAAAATGTGCCTAATAAAAGAAAACATTCTAAGAAGCTTGTCAATATGCATGTATTAAAAATTGTAGGTGCCTTTAAAGTTATTTAAAGTTTAGAGTTATTTTTAAATAAAATTGCTATTGAAAGCAGCTAACCAGTTTAAATCCTGGTTGTTACGTTTTAAACAATGCTGCAAAAGTCCCCCAGCAAACACAGGTCTGTTAGTCAGTTGGTTTGTCCTACATTGTTTCAACAGTCTGAGCCACCAGGGTTTTCAATAGCAATACATATATAAATAACTTAAAAAAACATTAAACTTGTAATGAATGTATATCATAAAGTTGCTTAGAATTATATTTTCTTTTATTAGGCAAAATGTTATTTTTTTAGGTTGACAATTCCGTTTAACTGAATACAGGAAGAGCATAGAAAGTCTAAAACTGCTAATATCTCAGAAACCACTAAAATAGAAAATGTAGCTAAAATTGCAAAAGTGCTCAGAGGATGACTGTCAATAAGTTTACATCAATTCATTTCTGAGCATTAGAACCTATTTTATAAACCGATGGAGAGAATCTCATTTGGACAATACATGGCTTTGTGTGCACAATCGCTAAAGGGTCACTGTATTAATTACTGAGAATAATGTATTGATATTATTACTTAGATAAGTAATGTGAATGGATCAGCTGATAAAGGGGAAGGGAAAAAAGAACTCTAGGAGCAACATAATAATTCACATAATAAAGACAAAAGTCAGAAACTGAAAGCAATCTAAAGTTAAAATAAATCTGTCAGGAGAGTTTTAAATCAAAATCATATCTATATTAAAAGATTCTAAATGCAGTTTTCTTTACACTCAGTAAAGTGATTAGGTATGGAAATGATAAAAAAAAAACAATGTTACAATACTGTAAAAAAAAAGTTTTAAAAAGGTTAAAGTATGTAACATTAATTGGATGCTATTACTCCTAAAACCTGAGGAAAATCATGCTCCCCTTTTACCACTCTGGGGCTGCCAATGTGCTCCACTGTAAAGAAACAGTTCAGTGTAAAAATAAAAACTGGGTAAATAGATAGGCTGTGCAAAATTAAAAATGTTTCTAATAGGGATGCAACGAATCCACTATTTTGGATTCGGCCGAACCCCCGAATCCTTCTTGTAAGATACCGAACCGAATCCAAATTTTCATATGTAAATTAGGGGTGGGAAGGGAAAACATTTTTTTACTTCCTTGTTTTGTGACAAAGAGTCACGTGATTTCCCTCCCCCTAACTTGCATATGCAAATTAGGATTCGGTTCGGCCGGGCAGAAAGATTCGCCCAAATAAGAATCCTGCTGAAAAAGGCCGAATCCCGAATCCCTAGTTTCTTATATAGTAAGTTAGGCAAAAATGCAATCTATAAAGGCTGGAGTGAACAGTTGTCTAACATTATAGCTAGAAACCAACTCCCTGCATTTCAGAACCCAACTTCCTGCATTTTCATACTTACAGAACATAGTAAATGCTGTCTCCCTGGTGTCTAGTAGCAGGAACTGTGCTCTGATTAGAAAGTAGCGTAGGGCTCCAGTGACGTCACAGAATTTCCATGTAGCGTCCTCCCTGCTGCCGAGGCAAGCCTTGAGTCACCAAATTCTATTCTTTTGCGCATGCGCAGAGGCTGAGCTTTCCCCCAATATAAGACCACTGTACACGGCCCCCAACCAATCAGCGACGCTCAATCGTTTCTTTTTTTTATTATTTAAGGGAACAGCTAACTGGCAGCATTGAGTACTTGCGGTGCGCAGTGAGGGGACATTTTTTTAAATCAGCGTTTTTACATATGCAGCATGCCTACTAAACATTGGTGGACAGTGGAATTAACTCGAGATTATGTTGTGCATGAGCACTGATTAGTTGTGCACACTCGCTGCCTGGTACTGAGCGCCATGTCATGCGTGACGCGCTCCTGAGGTGAGGGGAAGTTTTTTTTTTTGTGCATGTGCATTAAGTATAGAGAGGTGAAGGAAGCTTCTAATCCATAAGCAAAATGGCCGCTGCATTGTTCCGAAGCAGACCAGAACATAAAGCATGATTTTATGCTTTTGTATTCGGATTGATGAGCAGAAAATATAGCGATTTTAGGTCATTGATGTAAGTACTTTAGAGGGAAGTAGTGCATGATTTTTGCCTTTCCTTCTCCTTTAAATTCTTTATTTTAGTTTGTAAAAGTATAAGCAAAGTATACTAACAAAGTACAAGCAAAGTATACTAACAAATCACATTGTATTTTATTGTACGTAACGTATCAGATAAAGTGGGCACCAATTGGAAAGTTGTTTGGTTTAGCCATTCTATAACATACTTTAAGTTAAAGTTAAGATGAGCCATCCCTTTAAGGGGGGCTTCATAAGACATAACTTTAAGGGGCAGATTTATCAAAGGTCGAAGTTCGAAGTTAAAAAAAACTTCAAATTCAAAAAGACCAACCAAATGGTGGTCGAAGTTTTTGGGGGGTCGAAGTGGGCCTACTTCGAATCGTACCATTCAAAGTAACGCTACTTCGATCTACTTTGATTCGAAGTTTTTTTAACTTCGACCTTCGATCTCTGAAACTCCCCCGATTGTCTCCATACGGGTTCTAAGAGGTCCCCCATAAGCTTAAACAGCACTTCGGCAGCTTTTAGGTGGCGAATGGTTGAAGTCGAAGTTTTAAAGAGATAGTACTTCAAAAAAATTCAAAGTTGACTATTCCCTAGTCGAAGTACCCAAAAATTACTTCGAAATTTTTCACTTCGATCTTTGATAAATCTGCCCCTAAGTAAGTTTGCAATTGACCCACATGCAGATGATGAGATTGAAAATAAACATATAACACATTTGCCCCCTTTCAAGTCACTGATTGGTAACTGACTGGTCACCAATCAGAGGAAACCAAGACAGCTGCAAAGCTGGAAGTAGTGTTCTGGCTATTATGTTAGACACCCAGACACTCCAGCCTTTATACATTACATTTTTGCCTAACTAACTGTATTAGAAACATTTTTTATTTTCCAGTCATCCGTTTACCCAGTTTTTATTTTTACACTAACAATTCCTTCAAAGAAGCAGCTATTCAACATGCGTTCAATGAATAGGACTTGCTCTGAACATACCTTTTGACTCATTTTTAAATTGTGAAATATGTATGGTTTTTGATATTTCTTGCACAAAACAAGGCAAGTTCTGGAATTGAAAGTAAAGTCACATTCTACTAGGGATGCACAGAATCCAGGATTTGGTTCATAATTGTGCCAAATCCTGCCTTTGGTGGGCATATGGGTGAAACCAGGAAAACTCCTGCCAGTACTGGTCTTCAACAACATTCTTTTGAAGCCCCGGAACTTTCTGTTGTAGAACTTGCAGGGAACCTGCAAACCCTGTAATTAGGACTAGCATAAATCAAGAGTATAATTTTGTTTTTGGTCAATTTAACCTAGTCTACTCCTACATTTGCACTTGTTTCATCTCCAAATTGCAAAAATGCTTGTCCTTGTCTGCACGAAAATGCTTTGCTTTTCGATTAAATTGGGAGAAGAGGCTCTAATGGCAGCAGGTATTGTTGGCAACTAGGAAAAGAGTTGTTTGTTGTCCCTGGCACAAGTGGAAGCTCTGAGCAGAGACAAAAATAACGAATTTACTTTTGGTGAACTAGCGGGAGTAGTAGTTGCTCTTGTGATTCATGGTAGCCACAAGGCATATACGTTTTTTTCTGTCACCAGTGAATCTGCAGGCAGAAAAAAAGATGACTTCTTACGAATTATACAGAGCTGCCAACTTACATGCAGCACAATCAGGGAACTTGCGATATGATTGGGCGTCTGCCTGCATTCTCCAAGAAAAAACACAAAGTGGAACAAATTGAGTCTTAGTAAGCAGAGAAAACAACGAATGGTTTAATGTTGGTCATACATTGGGGATGCAGTCTGTGGGTAGGGTTGCCACCTGTTCTGTTTTAACCTGAACAGTTCTGTTTTTCTAAGGTCTGTTCAGGTCTGAACTTTCTGTTCAGTTTTCAGCCTTATGAAACACAATAATCTGTCCAATACATAAAAAACATTTAAATACTAATATACTCACCTCAACATGGCTTAGTTAAAAAAGCAGTTCATTTCTCGTTATTACAGATACAAAAAAAAAAGCAAACCAATCAAAAATAAGATTTTTTTTTTCTAAATTAGCATTGCTGTATTTCAGAGCTTTCTGGATAACTGATTTATGTATAAGAGATCTCATACCTGTAATTAAAGGATTGGGCTTACTCATCAAGCAGAATGTAGCTAGAGATAGGGTTGCCACCTATGTGGTTTAAAACTGGGCATCAACCCTTTCCTTTAAAAAATTGTGAAAACTAGATAGAAATTCAGTTGCATCTAGCCTTGCTATTGCCTCACTAGGCATCAGACCTAAACACGCCTCTACATCATGCGTGCTGACGTCACACGCCAGCACACTGATGTCACACGTCAGGAGCTATGACGTCACACAACTTATTCATTGGAAGTGACGTCAACGCGCAGTGTGCATGACTTAACTATTCCGCATTCTTCCCCTACCCCTCAGCTCCGTCACTGGATTAGGGTTTAAAAAATAATAATAATAATCACCCCCGAGGGTCTGCCCCCAAAACCGTGCCACCCTAAGCACAGGCCCTCAGGGGTGCAATCTAAATAACCCTCCCCTGCTGTGCTACTCTGCAGGGGTTGTTCACCTTTAAATTAACTTTTAGTATGATGTGGAGAGTGATATTCTAAGAGAATTCACAATTGATTTTAATTTTTTATTATTTGTGCTTTTTGAGTTATTTAGCTTTTTATGCAGCAGCTCTCAAGTTTGAAAATCAGCAATCTGGTTGCGAAGGTTCGAATGATCCTAGCAACCATGCATCGATTTAAATAGTAGACTGGAATATGAATAGAAGAGGGGCTGAATAGAAAGATGAGTAATAAAAAGTAGCCTTACGGAGCATTTGTTTTCAAGATGGGGTCAGACGTGATGACGTCGCGCAATGTATTCAGTGGAAGTGATGTCAACACGCCGTACGCATTTCATCACCATTCCGCATTCTTCCTTGGACCCACTAAACCTCAGCTCCAGCACTGGATTAGGGTTTAAAAAAATATAATAATAATCACCCCAAGGGCTGCCCCCAAAACCGTGTTGTCCAAGCACAGGCCCTCGGGGGCCTATATATAAATACGGCCCTGCCAACCATACATCATTGTGCCCAACTCTGACGTCATCACGCCTGTTCCTACATCACTGCCCCACCCCCAATGCTATCTGCCCTCCCCCTATGTTGGGGTTTAGCATCAGCCAAGGTGACAACCCTATCTGTGGGTGAACACCATGGCAGAGAACCACCACAATAAAAAAAATTTTTACTCCCTTGACAAAAGAAGGAGGTGCAAGCAAAGAAGAACTAATTTGTGCTCTCACGCCTAAAGCCAGCAGTCCCCCAGCATATGCACTAATAACGCGCTCAACCCAAGCTTCAGTCCGCTTATATAGGTGGTGTGACGTCACGTTCTCGCGAAGTGAGACTTGGGTCGTCTGGATCAGGTGTCCGGAAGGTGTCGAGGATCTAGACCTTAACGACACTGCTAGGCTTTTAAACAGCGATCCTGGACTGCGCGTTGTGTTTAGAAAATCGGGATTGTCCCGGGGAAAAAGCGGACTGCTGGGCGGTATGATAATAACCGCAAAAAGCCTTGCGCTAATGGTTTCTCTGTGTAACTGTGCCTTCACTTGTACATTGACTGCACTAATACTCGCCGGACGGTGGAACGCACAGAATATCTTAAAGGCGCACACATAATTCTGTGTTTGCTCACCCCCAAAGTTCTGCTAATAGTTCTCAAGAATTTAGGATTTTTTTTGTCTTCTGTAAAAAAAAACCTTTCAACAAGGTGCAATCTAAATAACCCTCCCCTGCTGTGGGTCAGACTAAACAATGATTCCTATGAGCCTATAGTTCACTCTGCCTTAAGTGGCATGTCTATATATTGCTGTGCTACTCTGCAGGGGTTGTTCTCCTTTATATGAACTTTTAGTATGATGTAGAGAGGGATATTCTGACACAATTTGCATTTGGTTTTCATTTTTTATTATTTCTGCTTTTTGAGTTATTTGGATTTTTATTAAGCAGCTCTCTCCAGTTTGCAATTTCAGCCACCTGGTTGCTTAGGTTCAAATTACCCTAGCAACCATGCATGGATTTAAATAGGAGACAGGAATATGAATAGAAGAGGGGCTGAACAGAAGGATGAGTAATAAAAAGTAGCAATAACAATACTTGTGTAGCCTTACAGGGCATTTGTTTTTAAAATGGGGTCATTGACCCCCATTTGAAAGCTGGGAAGTCAGAAGAAGAAGGTAATTCAAAAGATATATATATATATATATATATATATATTCTTATGAAGGATCAGCACACACTGTTCTATATATATATATATATATATATATATATATATATATATATATATATATATATATATATATATATATAAAATTAAGAGCAATTAAAAAGATGCTTAGAATTTAGCTGTTCTGTAACATACTAAAAGTTAATGTAAAGGTGAACCACCCCTTTAACAAAAAGCTGTGCAGGTCTGGGATCTGATATTTGAAATGCTTGGCACCTGGAGTTGTCCAGATAGAGATACATAAATTTATGCAACGCTCCTGTTACTACTGGGAATAAGCAACTCTGTTTTTCTGTTCTTGTATTGCTGCTTGGTTTGGTTAGCCTGTCTTTATATTTTATATTTCTTTCCGGCGAGGTTTATAGTGACAACTGCAGTGTATAAACCCCCCAAAAATGTGTAAACTTATTCAGAAGGGGTTTTTGAGAAAGCATAGTTTTACAGTGCAAGGCAGGCTTATGCTCAACAGCTTTTGAAGGCCCAGACAATGTCTATATACTGTCTCTGCATTTTCTGGATTCTGTTAACCCTTGAGCTACTGACTTTCAGTTGAGCTAAAAGCCTGTTACAGGTATGGAACCTGTTATCCAGGTTCCATACAACATGGCGACTCGCACCGGTTTCTCCCTCCCAGTGCGGGTTGCGTATCACTAACTGGGGGCATTTTATTTTTAAAAAAAATACTATTATCCCCAACCTGAATGCGGCACTATTAGCGTGCATCTTTGGTTGGGGATAACATTTTTACCCAACAGGTGCCCTACTACTAGAAAATCATTACAATAATCAATAGGCTGGTTTTGCCTCCATTAAGGATTAAAAATATCTTTGTTTCGATTAAGACCACTGGCTGCTTTCTTATTACAGAGAAAAAGGAAATCATTTATAAAAAAAAATCTGCATTATTTGGATTAAATGGAATCTATGGGAGACAGGGTCGGACTGGGCCCCAGTTCTTTTGGGCCTCGCCGGGCCAGACCCGCTCCCTGCATTCCCATTCCTTACGTCCCTCACGGAAAAAGGCAGAGAGGACTTTGTTGCTGGGAGGCCCTGCGCTGATGGGAGATGGCTTTCCACTGATTGGTTACCAGGCAGTAACCAATCGGAGACTTGAGGGGGGGGGCACATGGGACATAATGCTGAGGATCAATTACAAACTCACTGAACAGAAATGTCCCATGTGGCCCCCCTTCAAGTCGCAGACTAACTCAGCGTTATAGAGCTGAAAAGCAGGAAGTAGTGTTCTGGCTATTATGTTACACATCCAATCACTCCAGCCGTTATACATTACATTTTTGGCTATATTAGAAACATTTTTCATTTTGCACAGCCTATATATTTACCCAGTTTTTATTTTTACACTGAACTGTTCAGATTTATTTTACTAGGAGTAGGCTGTGAAAGCAAATAAAAAGAACACTTCAGATGGGCCACCTGCTTCTAATGGCTTTTAAACGCTTAGCACTTCATAATGAATATGACTGTATGTATATATATATATATATATATATATATATATATATATATATTTATATATATATATATATATATATATATATATATTTATTTTGTATTATTGTATAGTTACCTTTATGTCTGATGTATTGTACCTAATATTTCCCTAAGGCTTATTTACCATCTCAGACACTTTACCATCTCAGACACTTTGTAACCTTGTGAATGTAAAACTTTATGCTCCCTTAAGAGTTATTTCTGTCCTACAAAGTTTTGTATTCTTGTACAATTTGACATGTAGGGTTCTAAAATATTTTAATGGCATAGTGCTTTAAAAGTATATTTTTGGTACCTTAAATGCTTGTAGTCAAGTACAATATTAGCTTGATTTATGCCTGATTTCCATTTTTTTTAGTGATGGGTCAGGAAGTATGCAAATCAGCCTGGTCTAAGTCAGCTGGAAGCTCTCAGACCATCACTGGGCGGAGGTACGGAAGAAGGCATGCGTATGTGACCTTTCGGCCTTCTATAAAGAGCCCAAACAGAGCATCATGTCAGCAAATCAGAGAATGTGAAGGACTGGAACTTGATGATGTGCTGAAAGAAAAAGATTTAAGTGTGTGCTATGTTATTAATTCTTACTTTGACAAAATAGCAATGTTAGATCATTTTAGCATACATGAGACAATACCTTAAACAAATCTTAGCTAGAGATTTGCAATAGAAAAAACCCAATTTCGAGAGATAAATATTAGATTAGGGACACCGCACAAAATCATTTTTCTGTCCAGGGGGGAAAAATGACTGTTGCTCAAAAAGCAAGCTAATGATACAGGTATCGGACCTGTTATCCAGAATGCTCAGGACCTTGTGGATCTTAATACCATAAGTCTACTAGAAACAATTTAAACATTAAACAATCCCAATAGACTGGGTTTTGCTTCCAATAAGGATTACTTATATCTTCGTTTGGATCAAGTACAAGCTACTGTTTTATTATTACAGAGAAAAAGAGAATCATTTTTAAAAATTTGGATTATTTTGATAGAATGGAGTCTAGGGGAGATGACCATTCCATTTTCTGGATAACAGGTTTCTGGATAATGGATCCTATCCTGTACTGCCAACCAGTGGCTCATTAGCAACATGTGGTTCACCAAACTTTTGGTTGCCTAAAAAACAGCTGTACTGCCATAAAGAACCTTCTATATAGTGCCAGTCCAGATAGAGGCTACCTAATTACAGTACTTACTTGGCACCCCAAGTTGCTCCCCAACTCTCTTTATATTTGAATGTGGCTCACAGTTAAAAAAAGGTTGGGGACCCCTGAGAGAAATGATTTGCCAGTAACAGAGCTTTGTTGTTTCATTTTACCTCCAAAATGGTGTACCAATTTGGACCCATCGAATTGGGATTTTCCAGTCTGGACAATTGATATCCAAATAAACCATAACCTGAATGCAGTAAGGGAGGGCTCATACATGTGCCAGGAGGTTTCTAAGTTGATAGCAAAATTCATCAAATTGGAACTATATTTTTAGGACTTATTAGTAGGCCTTACATATAGTTAGTTTTAAACAGACATCGTTTTTCTTCCTGTACAGGTTATCCTAAATAAAAGTAAAAATCTATTTACTTCCATTAAAGGAGATGGGGAAGGCTAACATTAAGTAAGCTTTATCAGAAAGGTCTATATAAATACACCAGTAAACCCTCAAAGTAATACTGCTCTGAGTCCTCTGTCAAAACTATCAAAAGAAACACCACATTTCTTTCCTTCTCTTGTGAACACATGGGCTTCTGTATCAGACTTCCTGTTTTCAACATAAACCTCCAGGTCTAGGGCTTGAGCATGCTCAGTTTGCACCTCTCCCCCTCCCTCCTCCCCCCCTGTAATCTGAGCCCAGAGCTATGAGTGTGCAGGGAGAGACTCAGGCATGCAGTGAGGTCACACAAAGCTAATATGGCAGCTGTATCCTAAACAAACAGAGAGCTTCTAGAGTTGTTTACTGAGGCATGGTAAAGCATTCTGCAGAATAAATATAGTGTTATAGTTTGCACTATTGTGGCTAATCTATTTGCAATAAACTGCTTTAGTAGCTTTCCTTCTCCTTAAAATAGAAGGTGCAAGTTTGGTGACTGTCAACTACTAATTACAATTTTACTGTGACTTGCAGCATACTGGACTTTATTCATTGCTTTTGTGATGCAGGAACTGCCAGAATTTAGTAGCGGTCATTTGGTCCTGTGTAGTCTTATAGCCCTGAAAAAGAAGCAGAGCCACAGTTTATAGATTAAGGATTTGAATATTCAAGCTTTTCTGTTGCTTTCTGTTTTTTTAACCATTTTTCTATAATTGAAGTTTGCTGTTCCTCTCTTTGTTGTTTCAGTGTGGTAGCTCAGTAATCCAGGTTCAGTCTTGGAACTGTTAACAATTTGCTACATTGTTGGATACATTTCTCAGCAGTATCTGTGGAATATTAACTATTGTATAAAAAGTAACAGCTGCCTTTAAAGGGGTTGTTCATCTTTGAGTTAACTTTAAGTATGTATAGAGAGTGATAATTTGAGACTATCCGCAATTGATTTTCATTTTTCATTATTTGTGGTTTTTGAGTGATTTAGCATTTAATTTAGCAGCTCTCCAAATTGAACTTCCAGCAATCTTGATGCTTGAGTCCAATTACTCTAGCAACCATTCATTGATTTGAATACGAGACCGTAATATGAAGAGGAGAGTCTAAATAGAAAGAGGAGTAATAAAAAGTAGCAATAACAACACATTTGTATCTTTACAGAGCATTTGTTTTTAGATGTGGTCAGTGACCCCCGTTTAAAAGTTGTAAAAAGACAGAAGAAAAGGGCAAATCATTACAAAAACATAAATAATAAAGATCAATTAAAAAGTTGCCTAGAAATGGCCATTCTATAACATACTAAAAGTTAACTTAAAGGTGAACCCCCGCTTTAATGATACTCTTATAACATTAGAACAGTTTACAGGCCCCCATCTGAACTGCTAAACACAAGAAGGTGAAAAACGAAAATTATAAACTTCAATATTGGAAAAACTGGCAAAAATAAAAAGCAAATAAACAAAAATGTGTTATTTCTGGAGGACCGCAATAGAAAAAATTGAAAATTATGGAAAGTATTAAAGCTTAAAAACCCATGTAAGTAATGTGTTCATATTCTTTTCCATAGTTGTAATAATAATAACTACATTTGTGTCATTTATGTTTCATAAATAATATACCCCCAGCTAATATTAACAAAGATATAAGGAAGTCTATCCAGCAGTCCTAAAACTGTTGCTTTGCAACTTCTCAACATTATTTCACAACCCGTAACACAGTTGTAATAAAGCATAAATTATAAGTAATACTATATTTCAGCTAAGATTTTCATGGATTGAAGACAAGGCATCTACAATTCTATAACATCAACTCCCAGCAGTCTCTGACTCAAAAATGGTTGTTCATAAATTGCTAAAAGCTGTTTTTCTCTGATAATGGAAGTTGTCTTGGAATCCTATGGCAGCAGGGCAACAGTTTGCTCTATTACATTCATATTGCTACTCAAGGCTTTATGACTGTATAATTGTAGTCCTTTTGAATCCCAGCTGTGTAATTTCTCATCTGTTATCATAGAATACAGCAGTTTATACATTTCTCTATGTACAATGAGACGAAGTTTCAGTTAAATCATTAAATAAATTAAAAACTGCATTGCTCCCACAGATTAAGATTTTTTTTAGATATTTTCCCCAGTCTTTTATATTTTGTTTTGACAAATTTTGGGAGCTCACTTAATTTACACCAAAACTAAGGGAGCCTTGGCCAAGTCTCCAAATTTTCTTGTGTGTTTTTATTCTTGACAAATGATAAATACCTTGAATGAAAAAGGCAGGAAATGAGATGTAACTATTGACTGTTCAGGATGATAATGGCAACTTTCCGCCATACAATGTGAGGAAGAGTAGCAGTGTTTTGAGGTGATGACCCTTATATAAACCTCAGTTTGACATTCTAGGTTTCTATACTGACAAATATACCATTACAGTATTATTAGATCTTTTATGCACTGTTGAAAATGGGCCCATTTCATTTTTTCTAGTTTCCATGGAAAGCTGTGATTCACCTCTGTACAACATTAGTAATATTTTACCCTCGGACTTGCAGCAAGACAACAAATTGAATGCAATGGCTGATGTTACATCTTTAATTACAGAAGTAGAGGAACATGGACATAGCCAGTCCATATGTAAAAAAAATAAGACTCTTACTAGGCATGTACCACATACATATCAAAATGGTATTTCTTTTTTAAATATTGACTCTTTTGAGCCAGACAGTAGCGATGGAGAGGAAAGCTGTCACATTACAGACGATTTTATGTTGGCTGAGGGGACTAGCAAAATTGAAAAATCCTTAGAAAAAAAACTCTCTGAGTTTGATGAGATGGGGACATTTTATGAGATGGAGTCTGAGTTACAAAATAAAAATAATGGTTGGGCAAAAGACAGATTATCAGAAATATGGCCTGTATCTTTATGCAAGAGTTCCAAAATTGATTTTGGGACCTCCCATGGCAAGTGGAATATGTCAATGAAATCAGAGGATGAAGCCACTGGAGTAGCATCACTGGGTATTTCTGAATTGCAGCCAAGGAAAAACAGGACTGATTTAACATCAAAATATTCTGTTGGATTTTATTCTGAAACTGCTTCTAATAGCACTACAATGGAGCAAGATAGTTTAGCTGAACCAGTTGTCCGACCAAAAGTTAGAAAGCAATGTACAACTTATTGCAATAATAATTCTACCCTACTGGATGAAGAAAAGGACAACTCAACAGTCCAAAGGAGCAATCGAGGAGCACGAGTCAAAGTAGAAAGTTCCTGCAGAGATGAAAGGAGTCGCCGGCATGTGGAAGTTGGTAGTGATGACGGAGCAAGAAAAAAAATCAAGAGCATTTGCAAGGAGCAAGATTATACAGACTGCCAAGTTGATAAACCTGCAGTGGATGATACATTTTGGGATGACTTTGAAGTCATGAAATTGTCTGACTCCATTAAGGACGACGAAAGGTAGGAAATTGGTAACATAGATGAATGATTTATAATTACAGCTTAAATGTGAGATTCTGAGGTGGACACAGCACTTTATATTGGGCTGCATTTGCAGCATCGGGGAAGCCCATTTATTAAAGTCCAAATTGATCTCGTTATTTTCTAAAAAGGACTCCGCCCAAATCCACACGGGTTTTTTCCCCTTATTTATCAACACATTTTCCCGACAATTTTCTGTGCAGGAAAAAACATGAAAAATTTCGATTGCACACATTTTTCGGATTTTCAGCACAAAAAGGTCTCATTTTACTAAGATATCTTCAGGACTACTGCCATTGACTTATATAAAACCTCGGCAGGTCTGCAATGCCGGATTTTTGGATTCGAGTATTGTATAGGGTTGCCATTGGTTAATACATCAATAGACAAGGATTCAGACTCGCGGTATAATAAATCCCAAAAAATTTAAGTTTTTTTTCAGATTTCATAGGAAAAAAAAAACTATTTATTTTTTTACGGGTTTTTGGCAATTGGACTTTAATAAATAACCCCATTGGTGTGCCTGAAAGTAACGGTTACTATGCAGAGACAAACTGCAGTTTTCTAACTGCCCTCGAATCAGTGGGAAAAAAAAAAAAGCTAACTACTGAATTGTTCTATGGGGTTACAGTACTATGTTTACTTATCTTGTGAATTGCGGTGAATGTGTTTCTTGTAGCTGTTTTACATTCTGCCTTTGCAACAGAAAGCAAGCTGTTATGTGACATTGTGGTTGTGCTCCCTGTTTGGATCTTTGCCACAGGCATCTGTTCATAGAAGAAGACAATACATTGTTTATAACGCTCATTCCCTGCTCTGTTTCGTGGAGGGGTCTTGCTTGAGCGAGGCTGTTTCTGTTTCTAAGAGATATAATGCACATACAAGTCTATTTCTGCTTCAAAATGAATCAGGGCAGACATTTTTGTTTAATAGTGTCTTTTTAACTGGGAACCACACTATCAAAAAACTTAATTTCTAAAGGACAAATTACCATTTAAGAGGGTAGTGTGATAGCTTGCATTTACAAAGCTACACTTATTTGTGAACTAGAAGTTTCTAATTATGATTTACTCCTGAAGGAAGATATAAATAGTCAAACTATAAACCAGTCAAATATCCAACAGCAACTAATCAGATGCTTGCTTTCATTAAGCATTACTGGAACAGAGGAATGCTTTGGATAATGTCCCTTTAATTCTATAATCAATACTAATTGGTATACAAAGGCAAATACTGGAAAAAAAAGTGATTGTTTAATTGCTAGCAAAATAATGAAAGCTAATTTCACTTTATATTAAGGGGGTTATTTATCAAAGGTCGAATGTTTAGAGTTTTTTTTTTAAACTTTAAATAAACTCAAAACTGGAATGGTATCTTATTTAAGAAAAAACTAAAATGGAAAGACTTGATTCTGCGTGTTGCGAAACCCGAAAACTCTAATTTAATCGAGTTATCCGCAGGAAAAAACTCGAAGTTTTTCAGGCAAATCTCGAACATCGTGCAGCCTATTGACATCTTCAAATGGTTCAAGGAACCTCTGCCATTGACTCCTACACTACCTTGATAGGTTTTAGATGGTGTATTTTCGGATTCGATCAATTTCCAGGGTCGGTGTATAATAAATTTTAAAAAATTCAAGTTTTTTTTTAACCTGAAAATGTGAGTTTTGACCAAAAAAAACCTTGAAACTCAAATTTTCATAGAAAACACAACTCAACCCTTAATAAATAACCCCCTAAGTGTCCAAATAAAATGAATTTGGTTGAGTTGTATATTCAGTCAGTTTTATTTTTGGTATATTCGTCCTTTTCCAGCTCTGATTGCAGTGATGGAGAATGGTCTACATGCTTGCCTTCATATTTTTCTTCGGACAAAGACCATACCTCAAGTGACGAAAGCTGGGAAACACTGCCTGGGGATTTTTGTTTTCAAGTTGAGTATGTATTCTTAAATTATTTTTTTACATGAATTTTTATGAAAAACTAAGTTTGAATATGGCTGAAAGCTTAACGCCAAAAAGAACTGCAACAACCAGTAGTAATATAATTGCTAGACACCACCTGGATACGGCACTAAAAACAGATTAGGTTTTTTTAAATTTTTAATGTCATTTCTGTGTTCATTAGCTGGTGTAAATACACACTGCCATGTCCATAAAAGCATAAAGGTGTGTTACTTTTCATGAGGGAGAAATACGGGTGTTAAAACATGTTATAGCAATGGAGTATTTGATTGTTACTGTTTGTTCCTGACACTGCCTTTGTTTTCTGTGGAATAGTGTGAAATTCTTTTGTGTTGTAAATGTTATTTTCCATTGTTTCAGCAGAATAGCTTCTATTTCTTTAAATGATAATAGTCAAGGGAATCTCAAATAACACTGTGTATTGTTCTTGCTGCAGGGCTTGTTAAACTTTGTCTTAATGTTCCTTAAACCAAAATAAAATGCAAAACAATGATTTACTCTATAGAGCAGTAACATAGCATCTGTAAGTGTTTGTGCTTTTGGATGCACATGATCTCCTAAAATGTCCGTGTAGTTCCACACTTTAACTGTACCGTAATGTGATAAATAAGACCCAACAAGTACCATGATATTGCTATGAGAGATACTTCTCCATATTTAAGTGATGGTACTGAGCACTGCAGATTGTAGGCTTCTTTCAAACTGTAAAGTATGATTGGTCTGACCACAAAACCTGTTTCTAAGCATTTCATTTCCAGTTCTTGGGATCATTACACTTTTACACTTAGATGGGTTTTTGGAGGTTTTAGCTTTGTAAAGCTCTTGTCCAAATGCCAAAACAGTATTTCTCGTATGCTGTAGATTTATAACGGTAGTTTTGCAATTGTAAATTTCTCTCAGTAAGTAAATATTACCAAGCACAATTCTTCCCAAATGCTATTATGACCTCGTGTGCAGTTTTTCTGGTTACAAAGCAGCCAATTTTTTTTTTTATCATGAACACCCCTCTGTGACTAGCTCTGGGGATTTATTTGGTTAGTAATTCAGATAAGTCTGCTTTATTTACTGTTCACAAATTCAATATGTTTTAGCTCTATACTTCATAAGTTACAAAAAAACATCTAAAGTGGCAATAATTAGATTACAATTACTGACCAGGGCGTTTATATAATTTGCCTTCCAGTTGTACATCAGTTTTTTGTTACACTCCAACTCTTTAACTCTGTTATAGTACATAGAAGAGCAGAAACATAGTCCATACAGGTCCATGAGGCAGTGAAGTCAGTACTTGACATCCTGGAATAAGGGAAAAAACGTCTGCCGTAGTCCATGGAGCATACAATCATTGTATTTTTTATAATACATGTATATTTCCCCTGTAATAAAAATGTTTCATGGTTCCTCTCTCTGTGACCAACAATAAATGGTACTTCTTTACAAACACTGGGCAAATGTTGTATCTCTGCATTAACCCATAGCAACACATCCTTGGTTAGTCTTTTTTTTTTTCATAAATGAGATCTAGTGAGTATTAGCAATGGCATATTATTATTTTGTCAGTTCAGAATAGAAGAAGTAACGCCCTACTTCACATTAGTAATGTTTTAACTACATTATAATTACATTCAAAATTGAAAATGCACATACATGGCCCTGAGTCTGTGATATACAGAGTTATGTAATGTCCACATACATGCTTCTGTGTATGTTACATAAAGGATTATGTAATAAAAAGCACTAAAGTTTGCCCAATAGCAGTAACCCATAGAAGCCAATAACATGTTCACTTTTAAACAGGTGACAAGTTAATTCTATCTGCTATCTAGATGTTATGGGTTAGAGCTCCTGGGCAAGCTTTTGTGCCTTTTATTACATAACCTTTATGTCACATACACAGAAGCATGTATGTGGACATAATTAATAAATGCATGTTTCAGGGCTGCACTGATTGCATTTAAATTAAATGCAATTAGTGTAGCCCTTTTAGCTGGATTTTTAGTTATGTCCCTGAATTTTTATGTGAACTTGTAACCCTAGCATGTGTCATATGTTCTTATTAATTACACAGTATTTCTGAACCCTTTATTATTTATTTATTGTGAACATGTTTCAAACTCAAGGAATTTTGGCATGCTGCATTTGGAAAAAAATGTTTCACCTAGTGCAGCTGCTTTAAAATACTTGATAAATGATTGTACAGGTATGGGACCTGTTATCCAGAATGCTCGGGACATGGGGTTTTCCGGATAATGGATCTCTCCGTAATTTGGGTCTTCGTGCCTTAAGGCTACTAGAAATTAATTTAAACATTAAATAAACCCAATAGGCTGGTTTTGCTTTCAATAAGGATTAATTATATCTTAGTTGGGATCAAGTACAAGGTACAGTTTTATTATCACAGAGAAAAAGGAAATAATTTTTAAAAATTTGGATTATTTGGATAAAATGGAGTCTATGGGAGACAGCCATTCCGTAATTCGGAGCTTTCTGGATATCGGGTTTCCGGATAAAGGAACCTATACCTGTATTGCTCGATTTACTTTGTATTGTACAGCATTTATACATTTACAGTGCGTGGATTTCATGTCCATGTATATGAGCCATAAATGTTTTTATCGAAGTTGACTTTCCTGACAATTCTTTAATATTTGAAACTCACAATGCCCTTTTCAGGGAACAGATTTCTTTGGAAGATGGAGAAATTCCTTGGCTGCAGTACCATGAGGATATTGAAAGCAGCACTGATGAAGAAAATGAAATTGGCAACCAGTTTGCACACCCTGGATTTTTTATGTTAGATGGCAATAACAATTTGGAGGATGATTCAAGTATCAGCGAAGACTTGGAAGTTGAATGGAGGTAAGGTCTGCTGTTTTAAGAAAATCTTATCATCAAAATTGTCACTGTTAAAGCACCAGTACAATAGTAAATGGTGTCAGAAGAGAACAAAAGGTTGGTCTGCTATTCAGAATATATTGCATTACAGTGATACTGTCATAAGGACCCTCCATTATTACTTAAGCTTTAATAGAGCTGCATTACTCTCTCTCTCTTATTTCCCCTACTTCCTTTTGCTGATGGTCATTCAACCGCTCTCTTAACGTGCTGAGGTTATGGATTCTGGGAATTCAATTTCCTCTGTTTTCTAGCAAAGACATGCACCACCCACCACGAAAAGCAGAATTCATCACTTCAACATTGAACAAGGTGAGGGGGTGCTGAATGACTGTCAGCCTATAAGGGGCGTAGAAATGGTCCCTGCAAATCAGAGGCAAACTATTATAGTCTATTAGATATGGAGGTCTGGGCATCAAAGGTGGGATTGTGCCCTAACCAAACACTAAACATCAAAATTGAAACTGAGCAGCAAAAATTTAAAATTCAAAAGCTTTCTCCAGATGCATGACTAAATGCTTCCCTTCAAAATATACTGCCCATTAATACTATGATGTCTCTTGTACCCCATTAGTAATAATTGAATTCTTGTAAACCGTAATGTACATTAATGCCGCTGAATAGATTAATTCTCAGCTGTGTACATTCATGAGTCTATGCTTTATACTCTGCTTTCATTCCTCACACTAATTATCCTTTTTTGTACAAGAAGGTGCTTTAATATGAGTAACATATACTGATTGACACTGCCCGGTTGCAAATTGTTATACATAGTAACTCATAAATCCTTCTTAGTTAAGGAAAGGTACCAATACAGGTTTGTACATAATTCATGCTGTTTTTCCCCACAGCTAACCTATCATTAACTTCGTATTATCAGCCATCACAGAGACAATAGAAAAAATGCATGTCTAGACTGTTTATGAATAAATTAATAGTGAACCAAGGACAGACCATATAAATGTGTATATATGTGTGTGTGTGTGTATATATATATATATATATATATATATATATATATATATATATATAGATATATTGGGGTTATTTATTTCAGCCAGTTATCTCTCCTTTCAGGGTGATAATGTAACAGAGGCAGAATCTAAGTAAATAACTGTTTCAGTTGCTGTTTCTGCTCATCTCAGAATGCAATAAGATTTGTCTGGCACAATCTATTGCACATAATACAATGCTGGCTCATACTTATGTACCCATATTTACCAATAGCCTCTCCAATCATATCCTTAATACCAAACTTTCTTATCCAGATGTCAAACTAAAAGGCCCAAAATTACTTGCCTGTGATCTCTTTTGTGAATAATGGCACTACCATGGCAATTTGCCATTTATGTGGTACAGTATTCTTTAAAGCAAACACAGCTAAATTCCTTTTCTACTCTTGGGTTAAATGCCATCAGCACCTGGAATATTGAGGTGCAAGCCATCATTACTATAGAGTTTGAAACCCAACAAAAAATAAGTACATTGTCCTAGGAATCACAAAATTTTATTCCCACAATAAGAATATAGAAGCACATTATGTTTGAAAAGCCTCTCCTGCCTGCCTAAACATGCTTGCTTACTGTTAACCTGCTAATTACCGTTTCATACTGCTACAAATCTCCATCCACAGCAGTAACTGTCTAAAGTCATTAAAATTCTGTTCAGTGAGCAGGAGACTCCTCTTAAAATTGCTGCAATTTGCTGCTCAATACCCTTAAACCTATGCACATATACAAACATATGGTAACATGGTATACCATTCACACCATCAAGAAGGACATGTTTACAGTATACAGGAAATTTGTATAAACCTCATAGACTGTTTAACTTGGTCTCCTTTAGTCAGCAACCCAGGGAACAGGGTCACATACACTGCCAGAACAGCAGTCACAACTGAACAGGATCAAATGTCTGAAACAAGCTGGGGTTAGTTTTAATTTTATATCAATTGATGCACAGATTGAATGAAGAAAAGAACATGGAAATCATATATCCCCCTCATTTTCTGAGTATTTAATTTTTTTTATTGTACTCGAGTAACCAGTCCTTTAGACCAGTGTTGGACCTAAATATACAGTCCATGGGTTTTTGCAAAGGGGTACCCCAACACACAGTATCAAGTAACTTCACACAATGCCTTGTGGGGACCAGAGTTTAGAGTACCTCATTCTCAGATTTGTGGTCTCCAAGAGTGGTGGCTTTCCTAATGAATTGTGTGGTCTTCACAACAGATGCAAATCTGTTGGGCAGGGGAGCAGTGTTCGGATAAGAAATCAGGGTGTTCCTATAAACTGCAACCTCATGCATGTGATTCTGTTCTTAGTAAAAAGGATTGATTGTTCCAAAAAGTACCATGAAACCCCCAAGGAACTGGGAGACTGTATAATTGTTCATGTGTTGTGACCAGTAGTAAATTACATCTGCCCATTATCGTTGCCTGAAAATTATCAAACTAGCACAGACTGTTGGAATTGTATTTCTTTTATGTACTAGTTTTAGAACCTTTAGCAAGCTAGTATCTGGAACCCTTGTAAAATAGGCAAGTCTGTTTCATGCAAACCATAACCAAATACAGCAAAATATAACCCAAGGCAAGAATTGTTCTATTTGGAAATGGATTGTGTCCACTCTCGTCAATCTATATCTAAAGAGAAGATGTCACAAAGAAAGAAAATATATTTTGGCATAGTGCTCAGATTCTGGATAAGTCCCTTATTTTTCAAGCCTCATAATTTAAAATGTATAGCTTTGATGAGATGAATATTTTGTATTTTTACAATGGTATTGGTCATGTGTGGACCTCCATTGTGTCCCATCTTTCAGTGTTATCAGTTGCATTATAATCCGTTTAAAAAAAAAAAAAAAAAAAAAAGCTGTTGGAGGGCATGGCTTCATACAGTAGATGCGGATGCATAAATGGGCCAAAACAGAATTGCTCTATTTTAGTGAAACGTTCGAATTGCTCGATTTTTAAGTGCAAACGTTCGAATTGCTTAATTTTTTTCGTGAAAACGTTTGAATTTCACGATTTTTTTCGTGAAAACTTTCGAATTTTAGCGGTTTTCCGCTAATTTTGCGGGAAATTCATGAATTTTTCTGCGAATCGAAATGGGAGAAACTCGCCCATCACTACTCAGAACCTCTTAAAAATAATTTTTTAAGCTACGCTGGAGGATACACACCTGCCACAGGGGTCACAAGCATATGCATAAAAGGAATACCAGCAACACACTGTAGAAATTGAAGTGTTGCAATATATCTTTATTCAGCCCCCAAAAAAAACCATACCAGAAAGTAAATGTTTTAGGCTTTTAAGGCCCTTTATCAAACCTAGTGTTACCACTCTCCCAACAACTTTTATAGTGAGAGAAAGGGGGGGGCGGATTCAAGGGCCGCCCTTACCCTGCAGTGACATATAATCATATCCACAGTGATTAGTAAAAGTCCATCAAAGTCCATGTGTATAAATGTCCATCAGTCCCGCCCCCTGACATCACCCACCCCAACTCTCACATCACTGGCCGTTTTCTACAAAAAAAGGAGGCAACCTTAATATATAGAATATATGTGTGTGTGTGTGTGTGTGTGTATATATAGATAGATAGACAGACAGACAGATAGATATATGTATGTGTGTATATATATATATGCATGTATGTATGTGTATATGTGTATGTGTATATATATATATATATATATATATATATATATATATATATATATATGTATGTACAGTGGTGTGCAAAACTATTTGCCCCCTTCCTGATTTCTTATTCTTTTGCATGTTTGTCACACAAAATGTTTCTGATCATCAAACACATTTAACTATTAGTCAAAGATAACACAAGTAAACACAAAATGCAGTTTTTAAATGAGGGTTTTTATTATTTAGGGAGAAAAGAAATCCAAATCTACATTTTCATGTGTGAAAGTAATTGCCCCCTGAACCTAATAACTGGTTGGGCCACCCTTAGCAGCAATAACTGCAATCAAGCGTTTGCGATAACTTGCAACGAGTCTTTTACAGCGCTCTGGAGGAATTTTGGCCCACTCATCTTTACAGAATTGTTGTAATTCAGCTTTATTTGAGGGTTTTCTAGCATGAACCACCTTTTTAAGGTCATGCCACAACATCTCAATAGGATTCAGGTCAGGACTTTGACTAGGCCACTCCAAAGTCTTCATTTTGTTTTTCTTCAGCCATTCAGAGGTGGATTTGCTGGTGTGTTTTGGGTCATTGTCCTGCTGCAGCACCCAAGATCGCTTCAGCTTGAGTTGACGAACAGATGGCCGGACATTCTCCTTCAGGATTTTTTGGTAGACCGTAGAATTCATGGTTCCATCTATCACAGCAAGTCTTCCAGGTCCTGAAGCAGCAAAACAACCCCAGACCATCACACTACCACCACCATATTTTACTGTTGGTATGATGTTCTTTTTCTGAAATGCTGTGTTACTTTTACGCCAGATGTAATGGGACGCGCACCTTCCAAAAAGTTCAACTTTTGTCTCGTCGGTCCACAAGGTATTTTCCCAAAAGTCTTGGCAATCATTGAGATGTTTTTTAGCAAAATTGAGACGAGCCTTAATGTTCTTTTTGCTTAAAAGTGGTTTGCGCCAGTCTCTTTCTTATGGTGGAGTCGTGAACACTGACCTTAATTGAGGCAAGTGAGGCCTGCAGTTCTTTAGATGTTGTCCTGGGGTCTTTTGTGGCCTCTCGGATGAGTTGTCTCTGCGCTCTTGGGGTAATTTTGGTCAGC